>CM075782.1:55049850-55054850 GCA_037974665.1 Ehretia macrophylla
GACTACCAAGCCGGTAACCGCCCCACCGTCTAGGCAAACAAAGCCCTTTAGGCAAACAAAACCGGCGAGATGGCCCGAGAATGCACCGCTAGGCATGAAAAATTTATGAGGGACAAGGGATGGGAACGGCACAAGGTGTATGACCAGGCCGTACATTGCAAACTTAGGAACCTATTTCGTGGTGCCCGACCAAGCACCGAGTGCACGCACTTGAGCTACCAACCAGAAGCAGACTTCGAGCCCCTGCAGTGCTTGGATCGCCACCACACTAGACCAAGTATGTCGCATTACGACTCAGCGAGGACCATGGCATTGTGTGCTAGGTGATCGCGCATCCTACAGACCCATAGGAACACACCGTCGGACGGCTTCAAGGCCGCAGGGTGCTTGGATCGCCACGACATTGAAGCTCTAGCCATCGTCTCATCGCAACGCTTATGTTATCACTTAACGAAAGCCAAGGCCGTGTGATAAGCAATTCGCACATCACGCATGCCCCTACCGTCCCCCTATATGCACCCATATGCATGGAACGGGACAACCAAACTACCTTCCTACCCACGCGATACTTAGATCGCCATGACAGGAGACCACGTCCGTCGCAATACGACTCAGCGAGGACCATGGTGCCGTGTGCTAGGCTATTCGCGTATCGCACAGCCACGTCGGAACCCACCGGGGGATGGCGTCAAAGCCGCATGGTGCTTGGATCACCACGACATTAAAGCATTAGCAATCGTCTCATCGTAACGCTTACGTTGTTGCTTAACGAAAGCCAATGCCACATGTGCTCGGCGATTCGCGCATCGCACATGCCCCTACCGTCCCCTTGTATGTACCCATGTGCATGGAACAGGACAAGAAAACTACCTTCCTACCCACGCGGTGCTTGGATCGTCACGACACTAGACCACGTCTGTCACATTACAACTCAGCGAGGATCACGATATCGTGTGCTAGGCGATTCGCACATCGAATAGGCACGTTGGAACCTACCGGGGGACGGCTTCAAGGCCGCATGGTGCTTGAATCGCCATGACATTGAAGCATCATCAATCGTCTCATCGCAACGCTCACGTCGTTGCTTAACGAAAGCCAATGCCACGTGTCCTAGGCGATTCGCGCATCACGCATGCCCCTACCGTCCCCCTGTATGAACCCATGTGCACGGAACGGGACAAGCAAACTACCTTCCTACCAACACGGTGCTTGGATCACCACGACACTAGACCACGTCTATCGCATTACGACTCAGTGAGGACCATGGCGTCATGTGCTAGGCGATTCGTGCATCGCACAGGCACGTCAAAACCCACCGGGGGACAACTTCAAGGCCGCATGGTGCTTGGATCGCCACGACATTGAAGCATCAACAATCGTCTCATCGCAACGCTCGCGTCGTTGCTTAACGAAAGCCAATGCCACGTGTGCTAGGCAATTCGTGCATCAAGCTTGCCCCCGCCATCCCCCAAGAGCCTCCCAAGCACACGTGGTGCTTGGATCACAATGACACTAGACCATGGCCGTGAAAATCCACTTGGCAACGGCCATGGCTTCGTGTGCTAGGCGATTCACGTATCGCGTAGGCCCAACAACACGTCGGGGGACAGGAATATCCCCCAATGTGTACCTAGCCGGCGGCACGGGGATGGCTAGTTTTGTGCTTGGGTAACCACTTTTCCCCTCATTAGCCATCCCAATGACGTCGACGATGTTGCGGCACCAAGATGGATAATGAGGGGCTAGGGAAGCCACCACGTTCCTCATTAGCCATCCTAGTACCGCGCAGAGGGACATACCGGGGGATGCAGGGCAGGGGTGGCATGGCCCCAATGCACGGGTATGCAATGCAATACCTCGGCGTGATTTACTCGGTAGGAATTCCCGCCCACAATATAGCCTACAATGTGCCATGAAGTGCCCATAACGTCCCCCCGCATGGACTTCGACTAGGGGGCTTGACACCACATAGCCCTCTATAGTACATTTAGATGCAAAAACCCAAGTGACAGCAATAGCGTACATTTTTCCAAAGATTCATAATGGGTGTTTTACACTATAAAAGGCCCCATTTGGCATGATCTTCGTACCCAACTTGCTCCTTAATGATAGCATATGATATCCAAATACTTCAAGATTAGTTTTTTAGAAAAAATATTTTCTAATATTTAATAATTGCGAAAAATAGGAAAACATCAGAAAAAATAGTTGAAAATTTAGAAAAAATTATATTAATTCACACATTAATTTTTTAAATGATATTCAGAAATATTTTTTTCTGAAAATTAATTTTTAATATTTAAAAATTATGACAAATAGGAAAAAATCAGAAAAAATACTATAAAATTCAGAAAAAATTATATTAATTTATAAATTAATTTGTTTACATTGTATTTGGCATTAAAATTTTTGTTGGATGGATTGGGAACCCGATTAATCTATTTCGCCTCACAAATGTGATGAATTGTTTGTCGAACAAGGCAAAGGTTAAGACTACTTCATAGATTCAGAAACCACTTGTAGAAAGATATCAATGTCCACATTTGTGTTATAATACATTTCGCATGCCTAATACCCCCGAATGCGTAACATTGTCCGTCGTGCCCAACGTCCCCTAGTAGTGCCAAAGCCGTCCTCTAACATCCTCCATCGTCCCCTAAGCGTACCCTCATAGTGCCCCAGCCATGCCCCAACAGTGCCCCAACCTTCGTACCGCATGCGGGCCACATCTGCGCATGATGCACACACCCTCGTGCAACATGCAGGCCACATACGTGTACCATCATGCGGTATTCTTGCTCGAAGATCGAACCATCGTACGGCATGGGCGCCCCATGTGCGCACCTTCATGCGGCATGCTTGCCAAATGCATGCACTATCGTGTGACATGCGCGCCAGATGCGCGTACCATTGTGCTGCATGGGTGCCCTATGCGAGCACCTTTGTGCGGCATGTGGGCCACATGCATGCACTATCGTGCGGCATGTACGCCCAATGCGCGTACTATCGTGCGGCATAGGCGCCCCATGCCCGTACCTTCGAGCGGCATGCGGGCCACATGCGCGCACCATCATGCGGCACGGGCACCCCATGCGCGCACCTTCGTGCGGCATGCGGGACACATACGCACACCATCGTGCGATATGCGCTCCCGATGCGCGCACCATCATGTGGCATGGACGCCCCGTGCGCTCACTTTCGTGCGACATGCGCGCACTATCGTGTGGTATGGGCGCCCTAGGAGCGCACCTTCGTGCGGCATTCGGGGTAGATGAGTGCACCATCGTGTGGCATGCGCACCCCAGGCGCGCATCTTCGTGCATCATGGGAGCCCCATGTGTGCACCTTCATGCGGAATGTCGTACCATTGTGTGGCATGGACGCCCCATGCGCGCACCTTTGTGTGGCATGGGTGCCCTAGCAGCGCACCTTCGTGCAGTATGCGGGGCACATGAATGCACCATCGTGTGGCATGCGCGCATCTTCATGGAGCATGGGAGCCCCATGTGCGCACCTTCATGCGGTATACGTGCACTATCATGTGGCATGAGCGCCCTATGCGCGCACCTTCTTGCGGCATGTGGGCGGCATGCAATGCACCAACGTGCCGCATGTGCGTCTCATACGCACACCATCGTGCGGTATGCGCGCTCCATCGTGTGGCATAGGAGCCCTATGCGAGCATTATCGTGTGGCACGGGTGCCCTATACATATACTTTCGTGCGGTATGGGTGCCCTATGCGCGCGCCCCACGTGGCCCAACTGCTTGCCCCATCGTGCCCCATTCGCAACCCTACTATGCCCCAACTACTTGCCAAGCCGTGCCCCAACTGCGTGCCAAGCTATGGCTCATCCGAGGCCCTAAGTACGTGCTCCATTTTACGCCCAGTCGTGCGCCATCGTGCAATACCGTGGGCAGTTGTGCCACAACCGTTCACTAACGTGCCCAGTCGTGCCGAAGATAGGGGCAACATAACCTCAGTCACCATTAATGCTAAGGGAAAAGCGCTAGGCACCTCGGTGGGCCGGCAGCACACAAGGTCGGATTCAATTTTTTTGCCATCTCTTACGAAGCAAGCATAGGTTGTCTAACACTTGGGCACTCAGGGTGTTGTACGGGGTCGGCCGACAGTGTGCCCGTTAGCACTTGGGCATAACACATAGCACTTTGGCATCATTGGGCATAGCACTTGGGTGTACATAGCACTTGGGCATGGAGCTTGGGTGCACATAGCACTTGGCCATCAATGGGCATAGCACATAGCACTTGGGCATCATTGGGCATAGCACATAGCACTTGGGTATAGCACTTTGGGCATTCACGCGTCGACACTTAAAACTTATTACGCCGACACTTGGGCATCATTGGGCAAAGCACTTGAGTTTAGCCCTTGGGCATCCTTGGGCATAGCACATAGCACTTGGGCATCCTTGGGCATAGCACATAGCACTTGGGCATCCTTGGGCATAACATATAGCACTTGGGCATCTTTGGACATAGCACATAGCACTTGGGCATCATAGGGCATAGCACTTAGCACTTGGGCATAATTGGACATCATCGTTGCCTCAAAACCCCATGACACTTGTGGCGGCACTATAGCAGGCAGCGAGCATGGCAAACTAACTTGGGCTAATGTTATTCGGACTTGGGCGCAGAGCATTTGGCAACACTTGGGCATTCGTGCGTCGACACTTGGGTTACAACTTATGACTTACTTAGGCATTTGGAGACACACTTGGGGAGCGGCATAGGGCGTCGAACCTTTTGACCTGTTTGGGGGAAATAGTATTGGTTGATGGGATGGGATGGGATTGAATTGCAGATGGGGCGGAGATAGGCGAGGAGGGACGAGGGACGAATCGAAGCGACAAATGGCTGAATCTCAGTGGATCATGGTAGAAAGGCCACTTTACCACTTACAATACCTCGTCGCATATTTAAGTCGTCTGCAAAGGATTCTGCCCGCCGCTCAATGGGAATTGTACTTCAAGGCGG
>CM075782.1:55059850-55084850 GCA_037974665.1 Ehretia macrophylla
TTGTACATAGACAAATGTATGGCTAAGATTGTAGCCACTTGGCATAGATCAAAGGCATTGGTTTAAGCCTTGAACATGTATAAATATGAGTTGAGTTGTGAATGAAAGAACAACTTTGGCTGCCCATTTTCATGCATATATTCCAGCCCTTTTCTCAACTACATTTCAGGCTTTCTACAAGCATCCTAACTTGTGTTCATCTTGTCAAAGGGTCAGCACCCGTACCCAAGCACCCTTTGCAAGCTGTGTCATGCATTGTCTAAGTGTTGAGGTCGGCAACCACTAACACACCCAGGGTTCATTCCGCGCACTCTGATAACCTCACAGGCGCACTTAGTCAGCCCACAATGCTTGGCTAAGGCCACACGGAGTCGGGATTTCATCCTCAATCTCTGACCACGTGACAGGTGGTATCAAAGCCAAGGTTGGCTTGGCTCATATTGGTGTGTTGCTGATTTTTACAGTTCGTGTGTTGCTCGTGCTCGCTGGTTTCGTGGGATTGATTCCAGTGGTACTATTGGTGTGATGATGGCTGGAATAGAAGAAGGCGATGTGTCCCCTGCTACTCAGGACACACCTAAGGGACAAGCGGAGAGACGTGCTGAGAGGCAGGCTAGGAGGGACAAGGCCAAAGCCTCACACTCTCGGGCTAGCTCGGTGGATCAGCTCAGCTCAATTGAGACACGGTTGGAGTGTGTTCCTCAAGCTAGACTTGAGAACAGTTTGGTGATTGATGACATTGTGGACCGAGTACGTGAACTCGAGGCCAATGAAGAGGCCGACATTGCCGAACATGTGGCGGCATTGGAAGAACAAGGGGATGGTTTAGAGGGCCAACTACTTGGTACCCTCAACTCGTTCACAGATTCTCTAAAGCAGACCATAGACCGTTTTCGTGAGGAGTTCACCGCGGGCTTGGGTGAACTCAAGGCCGAAGTGGATAGAATCAACGCCCATGTTGCTATGTGCAAGGCTGCCATCAGCCACGGTACAGGCATGGCAGGCCCGTCAGCTCCAAGATTGGATGTGCCACGACCCGTTCCCTTCAATGGCAGTCGGTATACTAAGGAGCTTGACAATTTTCTGTGGAGTTTGGAGCAATACTTTGCAGCGGCCTACATTCTGGATGATACTACCAGGGTACGCACGGTGCCCCTTTATCTAACAGATGTGGCTATGTTATGGTGGCGAAGACATTCACAGGACATGGAATAGGGTCTTTGTACCATCAACACTTGGGACGAGTTCAAGCGGGAAATCAAGAGGCAGTTCTACCCCGAGAATGCCCAGAATGAGGCCCGAGGATGTTTGAGAAGGTTGCACCAGTGTGGTAGTATACGGGATTATGTCAAGGAGTTCCAAGAGTTGGTGCTAAAGATCCCTGACTTGCCGAATAAAGAGGCACTCTTCTCATTCCTTGATGGGTTACAGTTATGGGCAAAGCAGGAGTTGCAACACCGCGGGGTGCAGGATTTGGCCTCGGCCATTGCTACTGCCGAGGGCCTAATTGAGTACCAGAGGAGAGGTGAGGCATCCCACAAAGGAAAAGGCACGGGTTCGAAGGATGGCAAGGAATCAGGTAGGGAAGAAGGCAACAAGGACAGGGGCACACCTCTGTCCCGTAAAGGTAAAGGCTCACCTTCACCCAAACGAAGGGAGGATACCCCATCCCTCATATAACGGTGGTAGGCAGCAAGGCAGGTGGAACAACAAGCCTGGCACACACAGGCCGTACAACTATGAGTGCTTCTTGTGTGGGAGCAGGGAGTATCGTGTAGCCAAATACCCTCAAAGAGGCAAGCTGGCGTCCCTTTTACAACAGGCAGATTGTCAACCATCCCAAGAAGAGGAAGTACAGGTGGGTTCACTTTGGTTCCTTGGTGCCATTCAGACCGAAGATGAGGAAAAGCCAAAGGGGTTGCCGAAGGGTTCAGTTTATGTCCCTATTAACATCCGGGGAAGAATGTTGAAGGCATTGGTAAACACAGGAGCTACCAACAACCTTGTGGGAGAAGATGTCGCCCGACGGCTTGGATTGCGGGTTAGTTCGTCGGAAGGTATGATCAAGGCAGCCAATGCCAAGGCAGTTCCAATCGTGGGTGTTGCTCGTGGGGTGAGCGTGACGGTTGGACGATGGCCAGGTCGTGTGGATTTCACAGTCGTTCCGCTAGACGACTATGATGTGGTGCTTGGCCTAGAATGGCTAGACGAGGTACGTGCTATCATAGTTCTATTTGAAAATTCTATTGTGGTGACAAGCAGGGAGCCCCCTTGTGCCATCCCGATGACTCGAGAGACAAAGGCAGGTACCAAGTCTCTCTTTGCAGTGCAACTTGTCCAAGGGCAGGTATTTGGTAAAGGGCTGTACCCCGTCCCAGTAATAACAGGCAGGCCTATCGAGGGTACTCAACGTCCGTCGTACAGGCAATTGTGTTCGTGGACAAAACCTTAGGCAGTGAGGTCGTGTGTCGGCAACCCAGGCGTGCACCTGTGGTCCGAGTCCAGAGCCCAACGGAGGGGCTAACCCGAGGACGTGCGAAGATGGAGACCAAGCGCTGCAGCACAGTCCACCGCATGTTCGTGCAAGCATTGGCAACGAGGACGATGCCAATTTAGGTAGGGGAGGGTGAGACGGTACGCAAGTCTTGGCACCAATGATGGCCACGGCTTAGCCAAGACGTGCTGAGGACAGAGCCGAAACATGTACGAAACGATGTCGACATGCACGATGCAAAATTTGGACGATAGCAAGATCATGCTCTCACCCAGGTTTCTAGAGTGTTCTAGGGCATTGGAGATGGTTCAGCGAGCTTTGGGGAGAAATTGGAGGGAAGGGACCAGAACTGAACCCGAAATGTTCCATAAAAATGGCTAAGGCATGAAACTGCCTAGTTTGCCCAAGCTTCTGCCCAGTCCTCCCATCCTGTGCAGGAAGCTTCCAGAAAGTTACAGAAATGGCGCCCAGCTGTGGAGAAATCTGGAAGTTCTGCCCAAAATTAAATTCAAATGTTGTAGATATCTCTACAAATTGTATTTGTACATAGACAAATGTATGGCTAAGATTGTAGCCACTTGGCATAGATCAAAGGCATTGGTTTAGGCCTTGAACATGTATAAATATGAGTTGAGTTGTGAATGAAAGAACAACTTTGGCTGCCCATTTTCATGCATACATTCCAGCCCTTTTCTTAACTACATTTCAAGCTTTCTACAAGCATCCTAACTTGTGTTCATCTTGTCAAAGGGTCAGCACCCGTACGCAAGCAATCTTTGCAAGCTGTGTCGTGCATTGCCTAAGTGTTGAGGTCGGCAACCTCTAATGTGAGGCCCGACCCCGAATAACGTGTCCTACCTCAATTTGCGCGCCTTAGACCTAAAATTATATGACTGACCTAGGATTACGTGCCCTGTCTTGGTTTTCGTGCATGCCTCGTTATACGTGCCTTAACCTAGAATTGTGTGCCCTAATCCTCGATATACGTGTGATACCTAGATAAGCATGCCATGACCTTAATTTACGTGCGAGACCTTGATTTGCATGTGTTTCTTCGTTTCGTGTGCATTAACCTTGAACTGTGTGCCTTAACCTAGGTTTAAGAGTCGTGTCTTGAATTACGTGCATTGCATTGAATTACGTGCCTTATTTTGGTCTACATTCATTCACATAGGGTTGCGTGTGTTAGCATTAGAATTCGTGCACTTATCTTGAAGTATGTGCCTTAGTCTTGAAATACATGTTGTACCTCGTAATTCGTGTCTATCTCGTAGTGCGTGCCATAAACATAGGAAAGCGTGCCCACACGCTAATCGATAAAGAATCCTACACAAAGCACAAGACAATAAAATAATCCTACACAATCCACTAACCAATATTATATTCCTAATTCAAATTCTCTACAAACTCCACTAACAATAAAATAATACTAAACTATTCCTACATTTTCCACTAACTATTATTCTATTCATAATTCAACTCATCAACAAACATTCCTATATTTTATTCCACCTAGATTCCCTAATTTCCCAACATTCCTATGACAATTCTAATGACACAAATGCATAAAAAAAAATTAGTCCTAGACAAACTATGACAAACACTTAGCACAATGCATAAAAAATGCTCAAAACCACCTAAATCCTCTACCTTGCTCAACCAAACCACCTTTGCCCATGCTAAACATTTTAAAATCACACATTGAAGACATAAAAATCAGATTTTAATGGCCCAAGGCTGACCAAGTGCTTGAATAATGCAAAAGCCTTCATTTTTTTGTCATTTCTTCTTTCCTCTCACATTTTCTCTCTCTCCCTCTCATTCTCTCTCTCCATTTCGGTTTTGGCTGAGTTCTCTCCACCTCTTAGCTCATCTTCATCACCCTAAGGTGCACCAAGACAAACCACAAGCAAAGAAACTCACCCAAGCAAGCTAGGATGCAAGAAACACACATGCAAGCATTTTGAGTCACCATTTTCGGCCTAGGTAAGTTTTCTTGGCTTCCATTTCTTTTCTTCTTGTTCTAACCTCATGCATGTGCTAAGAGATTGATCACTAGGCTAGGAAAAATAGAGAAACCAAGTTGGAATCTCGGCTAAGCAAGAAGAAGAAGAGATTTGAAGCTTCAACAAGTTTTTGTGCGTCTTTGTGGTTGATTGCTAAGGTGAGGGTTAAAAGCTTTTGAAAACTCTTCAAAAATTCACATGCATGCTCATAAATGTGTGTATTTGCTTCTGTACTTGAGCTATATGGTCGTTCATAAGCTTAAACAACCATGCATGGCAAGATCTTGGCTTGAAAATGATGCTAGGTGAAGTCGAAATTGTTGACAGCTCTCTGACCAGTCTGTTAGAGGTAAGTTTAGCTAGGCCAATGATGTTTAAAATGCTTGAAAATTGGTCGGTGACTAGTTTGGACAGTTTTGAACATTTTTCCCAGAAATAGGCCGAAGCTAATTTTGACTCTAAGGTCCTCAAAATGGAAAATCTTTAAAATGTGACCAAATCTGGAAATCTGGAAAACTGAAGCAGGTTTTGGCAGATGCACTGACCTTGTGGAACGAACCATATTTGACTTAGTAAATGATGTCAAAAATGCATGAAATTTGGTGTGATAATATATTTTTCAGTTCTGGACAATTTTGTCAGAAATGGACCAAGGCTAAAACTGACCCTAAGGACCTCCAAAACGTCAATTTCTGAAAAGTGTGAAAATCTGGACAGTTTTGTGCTATTCCACTGTTTCGGCTATATCTAATGATTCCGAACTTCAATTGATGCAAGGTTTGTTTCTGATTTTAGTTAAATTCTTGAGATTTAATTTGAAATCTTATTCACTAAATTTGGAGATTTTTTGCTTATCCGATTGATTGTGAGAAGACAGCCTATTGCAGTAAGGGTTTTACTTAATGTTGTGCTTAGAAAATTGTTGTGACTCCTCTTGTTGAATTAAATGCTTAGGATTATAGCTACGGGATGTTGTGTGGACTGTTTTGAATGTTTGAGGATGTTGAATTAAATGATGCATGGTTTGAGATTGACTTTGAGTTGGGTTGAGGCTCAAATTGCACGAATATACATGAAATGGAAACCCTAATGACTAGGTAGTTTTGCTAAGTATTGATCAATTGGACATTGTGTGGGAATTATATGCTTAGTGGGCTGCCCGTAAATGTCTTATAACTTCAAATGTGATTTTGACCATTGCATGTTGACAAATAAGCTTTTCTTGCACCCGAACCCATGATTGATGTCATTGCATGTTGAATAATCTTATCACTTGATCACGTGGGCTTCTTAATGAGTTATATGGCCTGTTTTACATGTGTTACATGGCTGCCCGTTTAATTTTCATATAACTCTATATGCCTTAAAAGTGAAAATTTCCTGTCTTATCGTGCCCTACTTGTTTACCTGTCAATGTGCAATCTTATGACTGTCCGGAGGCAACCTACTTTGTTGTCCTCCTACTGTGATATATTACCTGTCATGAATGTGCATTGCATGCAAGGTTGCAACCTTTCCTGTTGGCATGGTAGCAATCACGTACATCGGGCGGCATCGGGCTTGCCGGTGCACCCGTGACTACCATTGTCCTATTCCCTCTCTCGCTTGGGGGCTAGACTTCCTCGGAGAGTTGGGTCGTAGGATTTTAGGGTACATCCGGAGTACACCCACCTGGCATGTTTTGGGGTTATCTGAAGTCGGCCACAACATCAAATTCTGAAACTAATCTGAAAGCTAAAGCTCTTCGTATCCTTTTACTGTGTGTATAAGTACTCTCGCTTGGTTCCTAGAGAACCTCGGGGAGGAAAGACTGGTATTTTTGTTCCTGTACTTATATTATTGTTACATTCATGCTTGCAAAAGGATTTTCATAAGTCGAACTAGAAAATGAGTTTCAAAACTTATTTCTCGTTCCCCCTCGCTGAGTTCATAAGGATTCACCCTCTTTTTTGTCACAGGTGCAGCAGATTTGGAACAAGTACCCGAAGTAAATGTGCTTGTTGATGATTCTTGGGGGTGACTATGTGCTTTTGTGCTTTGCCTGAAAGTGGTTGCTATATGGATATTGTGTTTGATTGGAAAATATTCATTTTATTTATGTAAATGACCCCATTGTAATTTGGGTCTAATTCTAGGATTGTACTATTTATAACCGGACGAACTTTTATTTGGTTGTTTGCTTTCGTTTTCTTGATTAATAGTTGTCGTAGGCAGTCAAACCACTAGATGAACAATCAACTAAGTTAATTCTATCTAATTTCACTTAGGTGCTCATTTGCAAACTAAAGGATAATAGGTACTTGCATGATAGGAAATTGACAAATAAACGGGACATAGTTATCATATTAGGCTTATTAACCAAACGAGACTTTCAAGATAAACTAGTAGGCAAATTGGTTGGTGACAAATAGGAGTCCTTAATGGAATTGGATTAGTGGTTGGAATAATTGAGGCGTTTAGAGAATTAGGTCAAACCAAAGACCCCAATTACAGCCGTTATGCTGCCAGTTCACTGAAAAACTTTGAAGTTTAGGCCAAAATGTTAAGTGTTAAATCTTCATCAACGGTTAAGTATATGACATGTCCTGAACGTTTAGATCACACCCTGGTCTAACCATTATAGGCCTGGTTGGGGCGTGACATCTAACACTCCCAGGGTTCATTCTGTGCACTCTGATAACCTCACAGGCATACTTAGTCAGCCCATAGTGATTGGCTAAGGCCGCACGGAGTCGGGATTTCATCCTTAATCTTTTACCACGTGACAGTAGGCTTACTTTGAGCACTTTAATTTCTTCAAAGTAACAGCGCCGGAGGCACAACTCGGCCAGTTAAGGCCAGGAGCGCATAGCCGACAAAAGGGACGAGGCGACCGGTGCACACTTGAGGCAGACCGTCCAGCCCATCCGAAAGTCCAACTACGAACTTTTTAACTGCAACAACTTAAATATACGCTATTGGAGCTAGAATTACTACAGCTGCTGGCACCAGACTTGCCCTCCAATGGATCCTTGTTAAGGGATTTAGATTGTACTCATTCCAATTAATAGACTCTTTGAGCTCGGTATTGTTATTTATTGTCACTACCTCTTCGTGTTAGGATTAAGTAATTTGCACGCCTGCTGCTTTCCTTGGATGTGGTAGCCGTTTCTCAGGCTCCCTCTACAAAATCGAACCCTAATTCTCTGTCATCCGTCACCAGCATGGTAGGCCACTATCCTACCATCGAAAGTTGATAGGGCAGAAATTTGAATGATGCGTCGCCGGCACGAGGGCCGTGCAATCCGTCGAGTTATCATGAATCATCGCAGCAACGAGCAGAGCCCGCGTCGACTTTTTATCTAATAAATGCATCCCTTCCAGAAGTCGGGGTTTGTTGTACGTATTAGCTCTAGAATTACTATGATTATGCGAGTAGTGGATACCATCAAACAAACTATAACTGATTTAATGAGCCATTCGTAGTTTCACAGTCTGAATTAGTTCATACTTACACATGCATGGCTTAATCTTTAAGACAAGCATATGACTATTGGCAGGATCAACCAGGTAGCATTCCTCATCGACGCCGGTGTCGTACGAGGCACGTCATCCCCTAAGGGTCGATGGCTCGAGACAAGTGCATAACCGTCGTACGTGATTAGCGACAAACGCTAATTTCAGGTAAAGAGAGGCCAAGGACCCCATACCGTCATGGTGTGCCATATCCGAGAGATCGAACGACGCCCCACGGGCCACATGTGCTGCACTCGTAGGAGCGAGCAGCGTGGAACACGGGACATGTTTAGGGGTTCACCCCACGTCATCCACAGAGGCAGACGCAAGGCAAAAGATGGACGATGTGACTTTAGTCTGCCTTCTTTGTAGGTACGCAACACAGGAAATCGACCAACCGATTAAGGCAACATAAACACTCGGCCTGCGAATGAAGAGGCAAGCAGGGGCAGACGTCGCTGCTCAAGAAGGGATCCAACCGACCCATACAAGCCAACCACCACTCACGCGCTATCACGTTCGTTATGCCCAGACCACCAAGCCTGTAACCGCCCCACCGTCGAGGCAAACGAAGCCCTTCAGGAAGATGGAACCGGTGAGATGGCCCTAGAACGCACCGCTAGGCACGAAGAATTTCGAAGGGACAAGGGACGAGAATGACACGAGGTGCATGACCAAGCCGTACGTCGCAAGCTTAGGAGCCTACTTCGTGGTGCCCGACCAAGCACTGAGTGTACGCACTTGAGGTACCAACCGGAAGCGGACTTCGAGCCCCCGCGGTGCTTGCATCGCCACGACACTAGACCACGTCCGTCGTATTATGACTCAGCGAGGACCATGGCATCATGTGCTAGGCGATTCGCGCATCGCGCAAGCCCATAAGAACACACCATCGGACGGCTTCAAGGCCGCACGGTGCTTGGATTGCCATGACATTGAAGCTCTAGCCATCGTCTCATCGTAACGCTGGCATCGTCACTTAACGAAAGCCAAGGCCGTGTGCTAGGCGATTCGCGCATCGCACATGCCCCTACCATCCCCTTATATGCACCCGTATGCACGGAATGGGACAGGCGTACCACCTTCCTACCCACGCGGTGCTTGGATCACCACGACACTAGACCACGTCCATCGCATTACGACTCAGCGAGGACCATAGCGTTGTGTGGTAGGCGATTCGCACATCGCACAGGCCCACCGAGAGACAGCTTCAAGACTGCATGGTGCTTGGATCCCCACGACATTGAAGCATCAGCAATCGTCTCATCGCAATGCTCACATCGTTGCTTAACAAAAGCCAATGCCACGTGTGTTAGGCGATTCGCGCATTGCGCATTCCCCTGCCGTCCCCCTGTATGCACCCATGTGCATAGAACAGGACAAGCAAACTACCTTCCTACCCACACGGTGCTTGCATCGCCACGACACTAGACCACGTCCATCGCATTATGACTTAGCAAGGACCATGGCGTCGTATGCTAGGTGATTCGTGCATCGCACAGGCATGTCGGAACCCACCGGGGGATGGCTTCAAGGCCGCATGGTGCTTGGATCACCATGACATTGAAGCATCAGCAATCGTCTCATCACAACGCTTGCATCATTACTTAACGAAACCCAATGCCACGTGTGCTAGGCAATTTGCGCATTGCACATGCCCCTATCGTCCCTCTGTATGTACCCGTGTGCATGGAACGGGACAAGCAAACTACCTTTCTACCCATGCGGTGCTTGGATCGCCACGACACTAGACCACGTCCGTCGCATTACGACTAAGCAAGGACCATGGCGTCGTGTGCTAGGCGATTCGCGCATCGCACAAGCACGTCGGAACCCACCGGGGGACGACTTCAAGGCCGCATGGTGCTTGGATCGCCATGACATTGAAGCATCAGCAATCGTCTCATCGCAACGCTCGCGTCGTTGTTTAACTAAAGCCAATGCCAGGTGTGCTAGGCGATTCACGCATCACGCTTGCCCCTACCGTCCCCCAAGAGCCACCCAAGCCCACGCGGTGCTTGGATCACCACGACACTAGACCATGGCCGCGCACAACTACTCGGCAATGGCCATGGCTTCGTGTGCTAGATGATTCGCGCAGGCCCAACGACATGTCGAGGGACGAAAATGTCCCCCAATGTGTACCTAGCCAGTGACACGGGAATGGGGTGGTTTTGTGCTTGGACAACCACTCGCCCCCTCATTACCCATCCCAATGATGTCGATGGTGTTGCGGCACCAAGATGGATAATGAGGGGCTAGGGAAGCCACCACGTTCCTCATTAGCCATCTTGGTGCCGCGCCGAGGGACATGCTAGGGGAAAAATCAAAAAAAATAGTAAAAAATCAGAAAATATTAATTCATACATTAATTTATTAAATGATATTCAAGAATATTTTTTTCGTAAAATTAATTTTTAATATTTAAAAATTACGAAAAATAGGAAAAAATCAGAAAAAATACTAGAAAATTCAAGAAAATTTATATTAATTCATAAATTAATTTGTTTACATGATAATTGACGTTAAAATTTTTTTTGGATGGATTGGGAATCTGATTAATCTATTTCGCCTCACAAATGTGACAAACTGTTTGTCGGACAAGGATATCAATGTCCACGTTTGTGTGACAATACATTCCGTATGCCCAATACCCCCCGAATGATTGACATTGCCCATCGTGCCCAAAGTCCCCTAGTAGTGCCAAAACTGTCCCCCAACATCCCCCATCGTCCCCCAAGCGTACCCCAATAGTGCCCCAGTCATGCCTCAACAGTGCCCCAAAAATGCAGCCACTTGCGCGCACCATCGTACGGCATGTGCGCCCCATGTACGCACCTTCATGTGGCATGAGGGCCACATGCGTGCACCATCGTACGGCATCCACGCCCGATGCATGCACCATCGTGCTCTATGGGCACCCCATGCGCGCATACAGGCCCATTGCGCGCATCATTGTGTGGCATACGCGCACCATCATACGGCATGCGTGCCCCATACGCGTACCTTCATGCGGCATGTGAGCACAATCGTGCAGCATGCGCACCTCATGTGCGCACCATCATGCGGCATGGGCACCCCATGTGTGCACCTTCGTGCGGCACTAGGGCCACATGCGCGCACCATCGGGCGGCATGCACACCCGATGAGCGCACCATCGTGCGGCATGGGTGCCCCATGCGCACACCTTCGTAAGTCATGCGGGCCACATGTGCGCACCATCGTGTGGCATGCATGCCCGATTCGTGCACCATCGTGCGGCATGGGCGCCCCATCAGTGTACCTTCGTGCGGCATGCACGCACCATCGTGCTGCATGGGAGCCCCATGTGCACACCTTTGTATGGCATGTGGTCAACATGCGCGCACCATCGTGTGGCATACGCGCCTTATGCGCGCATCTTCGTGCGGCATAGGCGCCTCATGCACGCCCCTTCGTGAGGCATGTGCGCACTTTCAGGTAGTAGGGGCGCCCTATGCGCACACCATCGTGCGGCATGGGCTCCCCATGGCTCACCTTTGTGCGGCATGCGCGCACCATCGTGCGGCATGATCTCCCTATGCGCGCACCATCGTGCGGCATGATCTCCCTATGCACGCACCTTTGTGCGGCATGAGCGTCCCATGCGCGTACCTTCATGCAGTATATGGGCAGCATGCGTGCACCATCGTGCCGCATGAGCGCCCTATGTGTGCACCTTCTTACGACATGGGCGCCCCATGCGCGCACCATCGTGCGGCATGGGCACTTCATGCACGCGAACCACGTGGCCCAACTGTTTGCCCCATCATGCCCTATGCGCGACCCCACTGCGCCCCAACTGGTTGCCAAGCCGTGCCTTAACTTCCTGCTAAGCTATGGCTCATTTGAGGCCCCAAGTACGTGCCCCATCCGAGGCCTAATCATGCGCCGTCGTGTAACACTGTGGGCAGTCGTGCCGTAATCGTTCACCAATATGCCCAGTTGTGCCGAAGATAGGGGCAACATAACCTCTGTCACCGTTAATGCTAAGGGAAGAACGTTAAGCACCTCGGCAGGCCGGCATCAAACAAGGTCGGATTCATATTTTTTGCCATCTCTTACGAAGCAAGCATAGGCTGTCTAATACTTGGGCACTCGAGGCATTGCGTGGAGTCGGCCGGCAGTGGGCCCGTTAGCACTTGGGCATAGAACATAGCACTTAGGCATCATTGGGCATAGCACTTGGGTGCACATAGCACTTGGGCATAGAGCTTGGGTGCACATAGCACTTGGGAGTCAATGGGCATAGCACATAGCACTTGGGCATCATTGGGCATAGCACATAGCACTTGGGTTTAGCACTTTGGGCATTCGCTCGTCGATACTTAAAACTTATTATGTCGATACTTGGCCATCATTGGACATAGAACTTAGGTTTAGCACTTGGGCATCCTTGGGCATAGCACATAGCACTTGGGCATCCTTGGCCATAGTACATAGCACTTGGGCATCCTTGGGCATAGCACATAGCACTTGGGCATCCTTGGGCATAACACATAGCACTTGGGCATCCCTGGGTATAGCACATAGCATTTGGGCATAGCACATAGCACTTGGGCATCATTGGGCATAGCACTTAGCACTTAGGCATAATTGGGCATCATCGTTGCCTCGAAACCCCACGACACTTGCGGCTGCACTATAGCAGGCAGCGAGCGTGGCAAACTAACTTGGGCTAATGTTATTCGGACTTGGGCGCAGAGCACTTGGCAACACTTAGGCATTCGCGCGTCGACACTTGGTTTACAACTTATGACTTACTTAGGCACTTGGAGACATAATTGGGAAACGGCATAGGGCATCGAACCTCTTGGTCTATTTGGGAGAAATAGTGTTGGTTGATGGGATGGGACGGGATTGGATTGCAGATGGGGCGGAGATAGGCGAGGAGGGGGGAGGGACGAATCGGAGCGACAAAGGGCTGAATCTCAGTGGATCGTGGCAGCAAGGCCACTCTGCCACTTACAATACCCCGTTGCATATTTAAGTCATCTACAAAGGATTCTACCCGCCACTCAATGGGAATTGTACTTCAAGGCGGCCAGCGCGATGTTTCCGTCGCGACGACTTGGCCAACGACACATGCCCTTGGGGACCGGATGCCTCTACTGCGGGTCGGTGAACGGGCGGCGGGCAAGCACGTTGCTTCTAGCCTCGATTCTGACTTAGAGGCGTTTAATCATAATCCAGCGCACGGTAGCTTCGCGCCACTGGCTTTTCAACCAAGCGCGATGACCAATTGTGCAAATCAACGGTTCCTCTCGTACTAGGTTGAATTACTATTGCAACACTGTCATCAGTAGGGTAAAACTAACATGTCTCACGACGGTCTAAACCCAACTCACGTTCCCTATTGGTGGGTGAACAATCCAACACTTGGTGAATTCTACTTCACAATGATAGGAAGAGCCAACATCGAAGATCAAAAAGCAACGTCGCTATGAACGCTTGGCTGCCACAAGCCAATTATCCCTGTGGTAACTTTTCTGACACCTCTAGCTTCAAATTCCAAAAGTCTAAAGGATCGTTAGGCCACGCTTTCAAGGTTCGTATTCGTACTGCAAATTAGAATCAAACGAGCTTTTACCCGTCTGTTACACACGAGATTTTTGGTCTCGTTGAGCTCATCTTAGGACACATGCATTATCTTTTAATAGATGTGCTGCCCCAGCCAAACTCCCTACCTAACAATGTCTTCCGCCCGGATCGGCCCGCAGAGCGAGCCTTGGGTCCAAAAAGAAGGGCAGTGCCCCACATCTAATTCATGAAATAAGTAAAATAACGTTAAAAATAGTGGTATTTCACTTTTGCCTTTCGGCTCCCACTTATCCTACACCTCTTAAGTCATTTCACAAAGTCGGACTAGAGTCAAGCTCAACAGGTTCTCCTTTCCACACTGATTCTGCCAATCACGTTCTCTTGGCTGTGGTTTCACTGGATAGTAGACAGGGACAGTGGAAATCTCGTTAATCCATTCATGTGCGTCACTAATTAGATGTCGAGGCATTTGGCTACCTTAAGAGAGTCATAGTTTCTCCCGCCGTTTACCCGTGCTTGGTTGAATTTTTTCACTTTGACATTCAGGGCATTGGGCTGAAATCACATTGCGTGAGCATCTGCAGGGACCATCGCAATGCTTTGTTTTAATTAAACAGTTGGATTACCCTTGTCCGTACCAGTTCTGAGCTGGCTGTTCAACGCACGGGGAAGGCCCCCGAGGGAGCCGTTCCCAGTCTGTCACTCGGCCGGCACACGTGTCACGCCCCAACCCGACCTATAGAGATTAGACTAGGGTGTGATCTAAACGTTCATATCATTTCACGTACTGTTCATTAAGGTTTAACGCTTAACGTTAGCCTAGAACTCTAAAATTTTTCAGAAAACCGGCAGCATAACGGCTGTAATTGGCTCCTTAGTTTGACCTAATTTCTAAACGCCTCAATTATTCCAATCATTAATCCAATTCCATTAAGGACTCCTATTTTGTCACCAACCGATTTGCCTACTAGTTTATCTTGAAAGTCTCGTTTGGTTAATAAGCCTAACATGATAACTATGTCCTGTTTATTTGTCAATTTCCTATCATGCAAGTACCTATTATCCTTTAGCTTGTGCATGATCACTAGGTGAGATTAAGTAGAGTTACATTATTTACTTCTTCACCTAGCGGTTCAAACGCCTACGATAACTACTAATTAAATGACGAAAGTAAACAACCAAATAAAGAGTTTGTCCGGCTACAATCAGTACAAGCCAAAATTAGACCCAAATTACAACGGGGTCATTTACATCAATAAAATGAACAGTTTGCAATCAAACACAATATCCATATAGCAACCACTTTCAGGCAAAGCATAAAAGCACGTAGTCACTCCAAGGACTGATCAACAAGCACATTTACTTCGGGTACTTGTTCCAAATCTGCTGCACCTGTGACAAAAAAGAGGGTGAGTCCTTATGAACTCAATGAGGGGGAACGAGAAATAAGTTTTGAAACTCATTTTTCCGGTTCAACTTATGAAAAATCCTTTTTGCAAGCATGAATATGTCACAAGTAAGTACATAACGTAATGTAAAAGTAAAGGAACACAATTACCCGTCTTTCCTCCCTGAGGTCCTCTAGGAACCACGCGAGAGTACTTATACACATAGTGAAAAGGATACGGTGAGCTTTTGTTCTCAATTCAATTCTAGTATCAGTTGTTGCGGCCAACTTCAAATCATCCCCTTATCACGCCAAATGGGTATACTCCGGATGTACCCCGAAATCCTACGACCCAACTCTCCGAGGAAGTCTAGCCCCCAAGTGAGAGAGGGAATTGGACAATGGTAATCACGGTTGCACCGGCAAGCCCGATGCCTCCCGGTATGCGTGAACGCTACCACGCCAGAATGAAAGGTTGCAACCATGTATGCAATGCACATTTATGACATTTAATATATCACATTAGGAGGACAACAAAGTAGGTTGCCTCTGGACAGTCATAAGATTGCACATTGACAAGTAAACAAGCGAGGCACGAATAGACAAGTAATTTCATTGGAAAAGCATATGGAGTTATATGAACATTAAACGGGCAGCCATGTAACGCACGTAAATCAAGTCATATAACTCAATTTAAAGTCCACGTAATCAAATGATAAGATTATTCAACATGCAACAACATTTACGTGGGCTCGGATGCAAGAAAGGCCTATTTGTCAACATGCAACGATCAAAATCATATTGGGGCTATAAGGGCAACTATGGGCAGCCTACTAAACATATAATTACACCCAAAATCCTAAGGATCAACACTTAGCATGTTTACCTAGTCACTAGGGTTTCCATTTCGTGCTTACCCGTGCAATTAAGAACCAAGTCAACTCAAAATAAATCTCAAGCCATGCATCAATTAATTCAAACATCCCCAAGTACTCAAAATAGTCCACACAACATCCCAATGCCACAATCCCAAGCAATTAATACCACAAGAGAAGTTACAACAATTTTCTAAGCATATAACTAAGTGAAACCCTCACTGCAATAGGCTGTTTTCTCACAAGCATTAAGACAAGCAAACAATCTCCAATTTCAGTGAATAAGATGTCTAATTAAAGCTTAAGAAGTGAACTAAAATTAGAAACAAACCTTGCATCATTTGGAGTTCGGGTCCAATAGTTATAGCCAAAACAGTGGGATTGCACAAAACTGTCCAGATTTGCACACATTTCAAAACTTGTCGTTTTTGAGGTCCTTAGGGTCAGATTTAGCCTTAGTCCATTTCTGACAAAAATGTCCAGAACTGAAACATATATCATCACACCAAATTTCATGCATTTTGGACACCATTTACTAAGTCAAAACGGGTTCATTCTACAAGGTCAGTGCATCTGCCAAAACCTGCTTCATTTTTCCCAGACTTCCAGATTTTGACACATTTTAATGATTTGCCATTTTGAGGACCTTAGAGTCAAAATTAGCTTTGCCCTATTTCTTCGAAAAATGTTTAAAACTGGAAACACTAGTTACTTACCAATTTTCATGCATTTTAAACATCATTTGCCTATCTAAACTCACCTCGCAACAACAAGACAGAGAGCTGTCACCAAACCCGATTTCATCAATCATCATCTTCAAGCCAAAATCTTGCCATGCATGGTTGTAAAAGCTTATGAACACACATATAACTCAAGTACAGAAGCAAAGACATACATTTAAGAGCATGCATGTGGATTTTTGAAAGATTTTCAAGAAGTTTTAGCCCTCACCTTAGCAAAACAACAAGAAGATGCACAAGACTTTGATGAAGCACAAGATTTGTTCTTTTCCTTACTTAGCCAAGACTCCACACGTTTTTTCTCAATTTTCCTAGCTTAGTGACAAAGTTCTTAGTAGGTGCATGAGGTTAGAACAAGAAGAAAAGAAATGGAAGCTAGGAAACTCACCTAAACCGAAATGGAAGTTCAAAGAGTTTGCATGTGTGTTTCTTGCATCCTAGCTTGTTTAATCGAGTTTCTTAGCTTCTAGCTTACCTTGATGAACCATGGAATGATGAAGATGAGCTATGGAGTGTATGAACTCAGCCAAAACCGAGATTAAGAGAGAAGAATGAGAGGGAGAGAGAGAAATGTGAGGAGAGTGAGAGAAATGAGAGAAAATAGAAGCTTTTGCAATTGTTGATGCAAATGTTGGCCTTGGGCATGCAAAAATCAGATTTGTGTCTCCAAGAAGCACAATTTGAATCATCCTAGCATGGGCATATGCATGTGTCAGGATTTTGGGTGCATTGGGTAGGGTTTTTGGTTAATTTTTATGGATTTGTGTCATAGGAATGTTGGAAATTTAGGGAATCTAGGTAGAATAAAATATAGGAATGTTGGTTGATGAGTTGAATTATGAATAGAATAATAGATAGTGGGAAATGTAGGAATAGTTTAGTATTATTTTATTGTTAGTGGAGTTTGTAGAGAATTTGAATTAGGAATATAATATTGGTTAGTGGATTGTGTAGGATTCTTTTTTGATTAGCGTGTAGGCACATAGTTCGAGGTTTAGGATACGCACTACGAGGCATGCACCAAAATTAATACGGGGCACGAATCACGAGGTAGACACGAACTACGAGATGAATGCACATTTTCTAAGTAAATGCACGCAACCCTAAATGAATGCACGTAATTCAATGCAAGGCACACAAAACGAATACAATTCTTAACCCTAGGTTAAGCCACGCAAATCTAGGTCAAGGAACACGAAACGAGGTATCACACACAAATCGAGGTCTCGCAGTAATTCAAGGTCAGGACACGTATATCTAGGTATGTAGTATGTGGTAACCCGAACCCGGCATGTATTTAATAGCACTTGACTGCATTTGATTAAATGTTTAATTAGTTAAATCAACCAATTTACACTATTTTAATATTTCTTTTGGAAGCATTTAGTAGTTATATTTTGAATAATTAAAAGATTATTACCTATTCCTAATAATTATAGTAATTGAATTTCTTTTCTTGTGATTAATTAAGTGTTATCTTAAATGTTAGTGTTTAATTGTATTTGACTATGTGTTTATATTAACTTTCATTTGTAGCTTAATATTAACTTTATAATTTTTTAAAATGTTCTAGAAATAGTTAAATTAATTATTTTAAATGAATATTGATTACCTTGATTGTTTTGATTGTTTTAATAATCGGTTTTGGTTGTCTTGCATTAAAATCACTCAGTTTTCAAATAAATGAAAAGTAGCTCCGAGCCGGAGTAAATTTTAAACTATGATACTTTCCAAAAATGATATATTTCTTAGATTCTTTAAGATTTAATTGTTACTTTTTATTGTCGCAAGTGCATAGCATATCGAGAGAGATAGTTAGGAAATGAATTCGAGTCCTCAGCAAATAATGAAACTAGTATTTTAGTGCCTTAAATTTTATAATTTAATTGTTGTTAGCTAGAATTGATATTTTCTTAGTTGTTTTAGCCTAAAAATGCATGAAATAGGCTAGTTTGACCAAGTTTAAGTTAGTTTGACCAAGCCTTGACCATTTGACCAACTTTGTCATCCTTTATTAAGCAAAATAACAAAGAAAAAGAAATAAAAAGAAGCTGAAAATCAGAAGCATAGGGCCGAAAAAATGAAGGAGAGAAAAAAAAGATTTCAAATTCAAAACTTCGATTCTTCGCGAGGGCTTGCATGGGGTGGTTTCCGAGGCATCCTACGAGGTTTTCCTAGCGTCTAGGAGTGTCTAAGGTGAGGGTTTCATCGTTATTTGCGCATTTGAAAATGTTGAACATAAACTTTAATTTTTGTGATTTAACCGTAGGTTGTTATTTTGTACGTTTCATTGCTTAAAGAATGTTCCCTAGCAATTGTAGAACGTGTATTTATAGCTTTTTAACATTTTCTGCGGTTGAATATCGAATTTGAAATATAAATTGTGTAATGAATAGTAAATTATGAATAGTAAATTCTTGAAACGATAAAGTTGCACTGTTATGCTGTCTGTTGATGTGAAAAGGTGCTAGGTATGCTAGAATGCCTAAATGTGTGGTTTAATTGG
Source organism: Ehretia macrophylla (assembly GCA_037974665.1). Taxonomy (NCBI): domain Eukaryota; kingdom Viridiplantae; phylum Streptophyta; class Magnoliopsida; order Boraginales; family Ehretiaceae; genus Ehretia; species Ehretia macrophylla. The sequence continues at coordinate 55,078,913 of CM075782.1, forward strand.
AAAGTGTAATGGAAAAATAGAGAAAAATGGCTTAGTGAAAGTTGGGGACGTTTCGGTCGAGTTTAGCATTTTCTCGTTTTGCGTGATGGCATTGTTTCGGGAGGCCATGGAAGCACTTTTGGTGCGATTATGGCGTTGGTTGGGTGTTTGGTTAGTATAGTTGTAGTTCAAACGAGCAAAGGGGGAAATCGGGACTTTGCGTGAATTCTAGGGTAAAGTAGGGTTTCGGGGTCTTTAGACGTGCCTTATAGTGACCTAGGAGGATTGGTGAAGTCGGTTTCCAAAACTTGTAGCTCGTTTGAAAGTAGTAGCGTTTGGTAAGTTGGGGTCATTTTTGGAATTTTGTGTGTTTTCATAGTATATTGCTTATAGAATGTTTATAATGCTTATAGAATGTTTATAATGTTTGTAGAATGCTTATAATGCCTATAGAATACTTGTTATTGCTTGATAATGTTAGTTGGTGTTCTTCTTGTTACTTGTTTGATTGCAAATGCTTGTTAATGCTTATTACGCTTGTTAGAGTTGTTTATTGATTGAAATGTTTATCAATTGTTGATAATGCTTAATATCTTGTTTATCGCTCGTTTATCGCCTTGTATCGAGTCTTGTATTGCATAGTGTCCAGCGCGTGAGTGATGGGCCTCTCTGGGTAGTCTCGGGTTGCCAGTGTTGGTTGCTCTAGCTCCGTGGCTATTCCCTTTTCTTGCTTGGGTTGCCTCCCAAGGAGATTTGGGTCGTAGAATTGATGGTTACTCCCGGGGTATTCCAAACTGGTGTTATAAGGTGGATGCGCGCTTATTGTCATCGTTGTCAACATCAAGCTTGAGATTGATGTATCGCTCGTGAAATGGTATATTGCTCGTAAGAGTGAACCATAACCTTCAGAGTGTGGTATAGCTTTGAATGGTTGTGCTAATGCTTTCTTGAATGTTTAATATATTGTCGTTTGTATTGAACGCTTCCTTATTGACTTTATTGCTTAGTTGTGTCTATTTGCATTGCACGACTTTCTTTCTCTCCAACTCGATATCTGTCTCGCCCTCACTGAGTATACGTGTTGTGTATACTCACTCCTCACCACCATATTTCAGGAAATGTCATGTTAGTTGAAAAGTTCGTGATTTCGTGAAAGTTCGTTGCCTGAAGAGTTGTCTTGCGTGCCTATGTGGCTTGAGTGTCGAAGTTGTAAAGATGTATGTTCATATGTTGTATGTATTTATTGTCAAAAGAAATATAATTTAAATTTAGCTAAGTAGCTGAGGTGAATTGATAAGCTAGTTTATGTAATCAGTTAGCATAGCTTAACTTCAATGCATGTTTGTAATGTCCAAAGGAAAAGAGTTAGAATGGCATGATAGTTTATTCTATGCAGTAGCTTAGTATGGTTTAACTGTCTAGTTTGAATGTACTTGTCAAAAATGAAAATGGATAGGTTAGCTTTTAAATTGGAAATGTATGTATACTTGCTGAGTTTAAATTGTTGAGAACCGAGGCTCGGATGGCCTTGAGGAAGTTTTGTATGGTTGGACACGGTGTTGGTCCATTTATATGCTATTACAGGTTTTGCAATTTGCCTAGAAACAGGGGAGACTCTGTCCGTCTTTCCCTAAAATTTTGCCCGGGTTTGGATTTGGGTTGTGATTAGATTGATTGATAGAACTCCCGGTCTCGAGAGGGATCGGGGTGTTACAGGTGGTATCAGAGCTTGTCTAGCTCATAAGCCGGGACAGGGTCCTCGGTCTGGTGGGTAGTAACCCTTGAATGTGTGCTTGTTAAGTGTGTCTTGAAAGTGTATGCTTGTATGTGAGATTGTGTGTCTTGACTTGAATGTATGCACTTATGTGATATAGTTATGTGTTTTGTGTTAAATATTTCTCAAGAAAGGTGAAATGTCTAGTTGTCTATCGAATTGACTTATTGAATTGGCATCGTGAATCGAATCGACCTCGTGAATTGTTATTTGCTTGAAGTATTACTTGTATTGTGTGTATAGAATGTCTTGAATTAGCTATGTCGTGATTTGAATTGATTATGTTGTGCTTGACTTGATTGCCGTACTTGAGTGACTTTGTTGAATAAACTATTTTGTAAACTTGCTTGCATAATAGTTTAAGGCATTTGTATAACTGTGATATATTGGCATTCATACATGTCCTATGGAAATGGTAAGTAAGTCCTCTTCCTCCCCTGAAGAAAGTGGTTCACAGTTGGCCTTTCAAGGTGTATGGATTGGCAGGAAATGAATGGCATTTGACTAGCCTTTATTTGGGAATTGGTGTTTGCTTTTGGAGCTCGGTTATTGGCGAATCTCTATGGTCCTCCTCTATGCTTAATAGTTGTGAAAGAGTAGCTTTCTCTTGGGGTTTTATTTGGTTATTCTTTGGAGCATTCTTTGGTTTTCTTAATGGGTATTCTTTGGAGACTTCTGTTGGCATTTCTCGGTGGATTTGGCTATTGGGATTTTAATCGGCCTTACTGCACAGTATTATCTATGGTATATGTGTCTCGGTTTTTATTGGTGTGATACTGGCATCCCTGATTGAAAATTCTTCAATGGTATTTTCTGGAATTCTCAGTGGCCAAATTATTTAATATTTACTTATTAGGCAAACTTGGCTACTTTCTTATTGAAGCATTGTTCCAGATATCTTCTTTAGTGTTCCTCAGTAGGTTTGGTATTTGGAATTCCTATCAGACTTATTGTATAGTACTACTTATGGTATTCTTTGAAATTCTTATTGGGCGTTCTATTGGTATTTTCTTTATTGGCAAGATTGTTTGAAGTTTTCACTTAGCAAACAGTGAAAAGGCCTCGAAGTTTGGTTTAGTATATATTGTGCTCCAGCTCGGTACTTTCCTTAGGGTTTCCGTCTATTTGGGAAACCATATTTGTTATTCAACTTGATTGTCTTATTAGGCGCATTATCTTTTCTTTGCTATTTTTCGTTGACATTCTTCTCAGCATTTGATAGCGATACTCAGAATCTAATTGGTTGTCCCATGGGGTTATTATTTGGAAGGCTTCTTTGGAACTTTGGAAGTATATTTGATTGGGTTTCTTAGTATTTTCTTCAGCACTCTTAATAGGGAATTCTTCTATGAAATTCATGACCAGCGGGGTATTTCTTTGGACCTCTAGATGGAATCTTTGTTTGAGCTTTTATTTGGCTTCTTGCTTGGGAATTCTCGGGCAGTAATAGTTAGACTTATATTGGAGATTCGTGCGTGAGGTATTCTTCTTGTTGTTATTGTGTGGTATTAATGACATATACAATATCTTTGCTTTAGTCTTTATTGGTATTATCTCGGCGTTCTTGGTTGGAATTTTATTCTTCTTCGATATTCGTGTCAACGGGATTCTTCAACCGATGAAGACTAGTCAGAGTTGGATTTCGGTGGATGCAGAGTTCTATTGGAAGAAGAATTGCAAGGACGCAATTGTTTTAAGGGGGGAATGATGTGGTAACCCGAACCCGGCATGCATTTAATAGCACTTGACTGCATTTGATTAAATGTTTATTTAGTTAAATCAACCAATTTACACTATTTTAATATTTCTCTTGGAAGCATTTAGTAGTTATATATTGAATAATTAAAAGATTATTACCTATTCCTAATAATTATAGTAATTGAATTTCTTTTCTTGTGATTAATTAAGTGTTATCTTAAATGTTAGTGTTTAATTGTATTTGACTATGTGTTTATATTAACTTTCATTTGTAGCTTAATATTAACTTCATAATTCTTTAAAATGTTCTAGAAATAGTTAAATTAATTATTTTAAATGAATATTGATTACCTTGATTGTTTTGATTGTTTTAATAATCGGTTTTGGTTGTCTTGCATTAAAATCACTCGGTTTTCAAATAAATGAAAAGTAGCTCCTAGCCGGAGTAAATTTTAAACTATGATACTTTCCAAAAATGATATATTTCTTAGATTCTTTGAGATTTAATTGTTACTTCTTTATTGTCGCAAGTGCATAGCATATCGAGAGAGATAGTTAGGAAATGAATTCGAGTCCTCAGCAAATAGTGAAACTAGTATTTTAGTGCCTTAAATTTTATAATTTAATTGTTGTTAGTTAGAATTGATATTTCCTTAGTTGTAGCCTAAAAATGCATGAAATAGGCTAGTTTGACCAAGTTTAAGTTAGTTTGACCAAGCTTTGACCATTTGACCAACTTTGTCATCCTTTATTAAGCAAAATAACAAAGAAAAAGAAAAAAAAGAAGCTCAAAATCAGAAGCATAGGGTCGAAAATATGAAGGAGAGAAAAAAAAAGATTTCAAATTCAAAACTTCGATTCTTTGAGAGGGCTTGCACGTGGTGGTTTCCGAGGCATCCTACGAGGTTTTCCTAGCGTCTAGGAGTGTCTAAGGTGAGGGTTTCATCGTTATTTGTGCATTTGAAAATGTTGAACATAAACTTTAATTTTTGTGATTTAACCGTAGGTTGTTATTTTGTACGTTTCATTGCTTAAAGAATGTTCCCTAGCAATTGTAGAACATGTATTTATAATTTTTAAACATTTTCTGCCGTTGAATATCGAATTTGAAATATAAATTGTGTAATGAATAGTAAATTATGAAAAGTAAATCCTTGAAATGATAAAGTTGCGCTGTTATGCTGCCTGTTGATGTGAAAAGGTGCTACGTATGCTAGAATGCCTAAATGTGTGGTTTAATTGGAATGTGTAATGGAAAAACGGAAAAAAACGGTTTAGTGAAAGTCGGGGACGTTTAGGTCGAGTTTAGCGTTTTCTCGTTTTGCGTGATGGCATTGTTTCGGGAGGCCATGGAAGCACTTTTGGTGCGATTATGGCGTTGGTTGGGTGTTTGGTTAGTATAGTTGTAGTTCAAACGAGCAAAGGAGAAAATCGGGACTTTGCGTGAATTCTAGAGTAAAGTAGGGTTTCGGGGTCTTTAGACGTGCCTTATAGTGACCTAGGAGGATTGGTGAAGTCGGTTTCCAAAACTTGTAGCTCGTTTGAAAGTAGTAGCGTTTGGTAAGTTGGGGTCATTTTTGGGATTTTGTGTGTTTTCATAGTATATTGCTTATAGAATGTTTATAATGCTTATAGAAAGTTTATAATGTTTATAGAATGCTTATAATGCCTATAGAATACTTGATAATGTTAGTTGGTGTTCTTCTTGTTACTTGTTTGATTGCAAATGCTTGTTAATGCTTATTACGCTTGTTAGAGTTGTTTATTGATTGAAATGTTTATCAATTGTTGATAATGCTTGATATCTTGTTTATCGCTCGTTTATCGCCTTGTATCGAGTCTTGCATTGCATAGTGTCCAGCGCGTGAGTGATGGGCCTCTCTGGGTAGCCTCAGGTTGCCAGTGTTGGTTGTTCTAGCTCCGTGGCTATTCCCTTTTCTCGCTTGGGTTGCCTCCCAGGGAGATTTGGGTCGTAGAATTGATGGTTACTCCCGGGGTATTCCAAACTGGTGTTATAAGGTGGATGCACGCTTATTGTCATCGTTGTCAACATCAAGCTCGAGATTGATGTATTGCTCGTGAAATGGTATATTGCTTGTAAGAGTGAACCATAACCTTCAGAGTGTGGTATAGCTTTGAATGGTTGTGCTAATGCTTTCTTGAATGTTTAATATATTGTCGTTTGTATTGAACGCTTCCTTATTGACTTTATTGCTTAGCTGTGTCTATTTGCATTGCACGACTTTCTTTCTCTCCAACTCGATATCTGTCTCGTCCTCACTGAGTATACGTGTTGTGTATACTCACTCCTCACCACCATATTTCAGGAAATGTCATGTTAGTTGGAAAGTTCGTGATTTCGTGAAAGTTCGTTGCCTAAAGAGTTGTCTTGCGTGCCTATGTGGCTTGAGTATCGAAGTTGTAAAGATGTATGTTCATATGTTGTATGTATTTATTGTCAAAAGAAATGTAATTTAAATTTAGCTA
>CM075782.1:55089850-55097350 GCA_037974665.1 Ehretia macrophylla
AAGAGTCACCCCAGCCCACGCGGTGCTTGGATGGCCACGACACTAGACCATGGCCGCGCGCATCCACTCGGCAACGGCCATGGCTTCGTGTGCTAGGTGATTCGCACATTGCGCAAGCCCAATGACACATCGGGGGACAAGAATGTCCCCCAATGTGTACCTAACCGGCGGCATGGGGATGGCTAGTTTTGTGCTTGGGCAACCATTCGCCCTCTCATTTGCTATCCCAATGACGTCGAGGGTGTTGCGGCACCAAGATAGATAATGAGGGGCTAGGGAAGCCACCACGTTCCTCATTAGCCATCCTAGTACAGTGCCGAGGGACATACTGGGGGACGCGGGGCGGGGGTGGCACGGCCCCGATGCACGGGTATGCAATGCAATACCTCGGCGTGATTCAGTCGGTAGGCATTCCCGCCCACAATATAGCCCCGATATAGCCCACAATATGCCACGAAGTGCGCACAACGTCCCCCCGCATGGACCTCGACTAGGGGGCTTGACATCACATACCCCCCTATAGTACATTTAGATGCAAAAACCCAAGTGACAGTAGTAGTGTACATTTTTGCTAGAGATTCATAATGGGTGTTTTACACTATAAAAGCCCCATTTGGCATGATCTTCGTATCCAACTTGCTCCTTATTGATAGCATATAATATCCAAAAACTTCAAGATTATTTTTTTTGAAAAAATATTTTTTAATATTTAATAATTTCTAAAAATAGGGAAAAATAAAAAAAAAATAGTAAAAAATTCAAAACAATTTATATTAATTCATACATTAATTTGTTAAATGATATAAAAAATATTTTATTCAGAAAATTAATTTTAAATATTTAAAGATTACAAAAAATAGGGAAAAATTAGAAAAAATACTAGTAAATTCAGGAAAATTTATATTAATTCATAAATTAATTTGTTTACATGATATTTGGCGTTAAATTTTTTTTTGGATGGATTGGGAACCAGATTAATCTATTTTTTCTCACAAATGTGGCGAACTGTTTGTCGGACAAGACAAAGGTTAAAACTACTTCATAGATTCGGAAACCAGTTGTAAAAGGATATCAATGTCCACATTTGTGTCATAATACATTCCGCATGCCCAATACCCCATAATGCTTAACAATGCCCGTTGTGCCGAACGTCCCCTAGTAGTGCCAAAGTCGTCTACCAACATCCCCTATCGTCCCCCAAGAGTACCCCCATAGTGCCCCAGTCGTGCCCCAACAGCAACCCTTGAGCGCCCCGCACGCACCACTTACGCGCACCATTGTGCAGCATGGGCGCCCCATGTGCCCACCTTCGGCCCGCATGCGGGCCATATGCGCGCACCATTGTGCGGCATGCGCACATGATGCGCACATCATCTTGCGGCATGGGCATCCCACGCACATACATTCGTGCGGCATGCAGGCCATATGCCCGCACCATCGTACCGCATGCGCGTCTGATGCGCGCAACATCGTACGGCATGGGCGCCTTATGCGCGCACCTTCGTAAGGCATACGGGCTACGTGCGTGCACCATTGTGCGGCATACATGCTCGATGCGTGCACCATAGTGTGGCATGGGTGCCCCATGTGCGCACCATCGTGCGACATGAGCACCCGATGAGCATACCATTGTGCGGCATGGGCGCCCGTTGCGCATACCTTCGTGCGGCATGCGGGCCGCATGCGCGCACCATCGTACGACATGGGCGACCCATGTGCGCAACTTCGTGTGGCATGTGCACACCATTGTGTAGCATGGGTGCCCTATGCGCGTACCTTCGTGCAGCATACGGGCCACATGCGAGTACCATTATGTGGCATGTGCACCCGATGCGCATATCATCGTGCGCCATGGGCGCCCTATGCGCGCACCTTCGTGCAGCATGAGCGCCCCATGTGAGCACCATCTTGCGGCATGGGCACCTCATACACGCACCATCGTGCGGCATGGGTGCCTCATGCATGCACCTTAGTGTAGCATGCGGACCACATGCGCGCACCATCGTGCGGCATGGGCGACTCATGCGCGCAACTTCATGCGGCATGCGCACACTATTGTGTGGCATGGGTGCCCCATGCGCATACCTTCGTGCAGCATACGGGCCACATGGGCGAACCATCGTGCGGCATGCCCGCCCGATGCCTGCACCATCGTGTGCCATGGGCGCCCCATGCGTGCATCTTTGTGCGGCATGGGAACCCCATGCGCGCACCTTCGTGCGGCATGTGGCCTACATGCGCGCACTATCGTGCAGCATGCGCGCCCCATACGTGCATGTTCGTGCGGCATGGGCACCCCATGCGAGCACCTTCATGCGGTATACGTGCACTATCGGGCACCAAGGGCACCCCATGCGCACACCATCGTGTGACATGGGCGCCACTTGCGGGCACCTTCGTGCGGCATGCGCGCACAATTGGGCGGCATGGGCGCCCTATGTGCACACCATCGTGCGGCATAGGTGCCCCATGCGCCTACCTTCGTGCGGTATGCGCTCACTATTGTGCAACATGAGCTGTGAGGCTCGACCCTGAATAATGTGTCTTACCTCGATTTGCGTGCCTTAGACCTAGAATTATATGACTGACCTTGGATTACATGCCCTATCTTTGTTTTTCGTGCATGCCTCGTCATATGTGCCTTGCCCTAGAATTATGTGCCTTAATCCTCGACTTACGTGTGATACCTAGATTTACGTGCCTTGACCTCGATTTAAGTGCATTACCTCATTTCGTGTGCCCTAACCTTGAATTGTGTGTCTTAACTTAGATTTAAGTGTCATACCTTGATTTTCATGCATTGTATCAAATTACGTGCCTGGCATTGGTTTGCGTGCATTCATCTAGGGTTGCGTGCATTTGCATTGGAATCTGTGCATTTATCTTGAAGTACGTCCCTTACTTCGTAGTTTGTATCTATCCCATGATTCTAGCCCTGTATTGATTTCTGTGCGTGCCTCGTAGTACGTACCCTAAACCTTGAACTGCATGCTACACGCTAACCAATAAAGAATCTTACACAAAGTACTAGACTATATAATAATCCTACACAATCCACTAACTATTAGAATAATATTATACTAATCCTACATATTCTACTAACAATATTCTATTCTTCTCAACACACTCAACTAACCAATAAAAAATTATAAACTTACACTTATTATAATCTAAAATATACTAACATGAATCTGAAAATTCAGATTCTTCATTGCATTACACAGCCAAGCACTCAAAAATTCAAGATATTCCAAGACAAAACATGCATTAATATATTCATTACATCATTCTATGCTTTCAACTTTCTCCAAACACAAGACTTACCCTTTTATCTTATCAAAGCATGCCTCACAATTCAAAAATGCACAATTGACAAAATAAATTCAGCTTTGGAGCTCTCAAGGCCGACACACCTAAACAAACACTCAACAACATCTTCAACATCATTTTTTCTCTCTCATTCTCTCTCCATTTTTGGCCATGGCTGCCTCTTGAGCTTCTAAGCCTCAACTTTGCTCATCTAGGCTCTCAAGGACTCTAAGAAGCTCGACCATAGCAAGCAACAATCAAGAAATCTTACACAAAGCTCACAAATCTCTCTATCTCGGCCATAGGTAAGTTTTGATAGTTTTCTTCCATTTCTTTTGTTCTAACCACATGCACACACTAAGCATATGCTAACTAAGCTAGGAATTAAAAAAAAAAACAAGCTACCTCTCAGCCAAAGCAAGGAAAGAAGTCCCTTTGTGCATTTTCAAGTGCAACCTAGCATTTTAATCCATCAATAGGCTAAGGTGAGGGTTAAACTCTTTTAAAAGCTTTCAAAACTCACATGCATGCTCACATATGGCTATATTTACCTCTGTAGTTATTGTATATGTGTTTATATGAGCCTATCTACTCATGCATGGCTTGATAATGGCTAGAAACTTGAAGATATGCAAACACGTTTTTGCTGGCAGATTACTGACCTTGTAGAATGAAGTGCTTTTGGCTTAGTAAACGTTGATAAAAATGCATGAAAATTGGTAGGTAACTAGATTTGTCAGTTCTGAACATATTTTATAGAAGTAGGCCAAGGACAAGTTTGAGTCTAAGACCTCCAAAATGGTAAAATATCGTAATGTGTCTAAATCTGGAAAACTAGGAAATATAAAGTAGGTTTCTGGCAACTTTCTGACCTTGTAGAATGAAATAGTTTTAGCCTAGTAAACGATGTCAAAAATGAATAAAATTTGGTAGGTCACTATATTTGTCAGTTTGGAACATCTTTTTCAGAAATAGGCTAAGGCTAATTTTGAGTTTAAAGGCCTCAAAAATGGAAAATATCGAGATGTGTATGAATATGGACAGTTTTGCATAGTCTCACGATTTTGGTCATAACTCCTAAGTCCGAACTCCAAATGCAGCGAGGTTTGTTCCTGAATTTAAAGAAATCATTAAGATTCAATTTGAAATTTGGTTCACTGAATTTGGAGGTTATTTACTTGGCTAAATGAATGAGGAAAAACAGACCATTGCAGTAAGGGGTTTGGCTTGGTAATATGCTTGAATCATGTTGTAACTTTACTTGTGGTATTGAATGCTTGGAATTGTGGCAATTAGAAGTTGTGTGGGCTGTTTTGGTTGGTTGAGGATGCTTAATTTGGTTAATGCATGGCTTAGGTTCATTATTTGACGAATTGTTGCTCAATTGCATGTATAAGTACGAAATTGAGGCCCTATTGCTTATGAATACTTGCTAAGTAATGATCCTATGGTTAAACGTGTTCAATTGAGTGGTTAGTAGGCTGTCCAATAATTGCTAAGTATGCTTAAAATGGTTTAAATGATTCTTGTGATTCTTAGCAAGTTAAATCAACACCCAAGCATGTCTATTGTAAACCCTAATGGCTATAGAGGTTCCCAAGTTCTAAACTATTCATGTGTGTCTTATAATTGATGTTGAGAAATGTTAATGGACTACCCGAAATTGTCTTTATAGCCCTAAGCATGATTCTTGATGATTGCATGTTGATAAGTTAGTTATTCTTGCACCCGGTCTTGGGTAAATTATCGTAGCATGCTCGTGTGATCCTAATACTTGGTATGTGAACTAAATTGGGTAAAATGACTTGTTAGCAAGATGTTACTTGGCTGCACGTTAAATGTTCATATGCCTCTAAGTGTTTTACAAAGTGAATATACATATCAAGCATGCCTTGTATGTTTACTTATCGATATGTGATCTTATAATTGCTCAAAGGCAACCTACTTTGTTGACCTCCTAATGTGAATTGTTTAAAGATATTCAATGGCTTATTTGAACATGATTACTTGGCTACCCGTGAAAGTTTAATTGCTTTCAAATTGATATATGAAATGATTACATGTTCTTACAATGCCTTATGTGCCAATATATCAAAATGTGATCATATACTTGCTTGGAGGCAACCTACTTTGTTGACCTCCTAATGTGAAATGTTAAATGGCATAAATGTGCATTGTATACAAGGTTGCAACCTTTCATTCTGGCATGGTAGCGTTCGCATCAATCTGGGTGGCATCGAGCTTGCCGGTGTATTGGCGTACTACCATGGTCCAATTCCCTCTCTCACTTGGGGGCTAGACTTCCTCAGAGAGTTGGGTCGTAGGATTTGGGGTACATCCGGAGTACACCCGTTGGAGTGATAAGTGGATGATGGATGCCGACTACAATAATGGTTATTGGAAATGAACTTGAACGGCAGGAACTAAGTACTATGCGGGGCAAAGTACTACACTAAAAAGTGGTGGGAGCTACCTCTTGAGCTTGTAGGAGTCACCTCTAGGAGTCCTGTATGTATCAAAACGTATCTTTTTTACTATGTGTTTAAGTACTCTCGCTTAGTTCCTAGAGGACCTCGGGGAGGAAAGACGGGTAAATGTGTTCATTGATATTTATATTTATGTTATGTACTTACTTATTCTATATGACATGTTTTCGAAAGGGTTTTCATAAGATTAACCGGAGAAGACTTTCAAAACGTTATCTCTCATTCCCTCTCGCTGAGTTCATAAGGACTCACCCTCTTTTATTATCACAGGTGAAGAAGATTTGGAACAGGTACCCTAGGAAAATGTGCCTGTCGATGATTCCTTGGAGTAATTACGTGCTTTATGTGCCTTGCTTGATAGTGGCTAGTTTGTGAACGTTGTGTTTGCTTTGAAGAATACTTATTTTGTTGATGTAAATGACCCTGTTGTAATTTGGGTCTAATTTTGGGATTGTACTATCTATAACCGGACGAACTCTTTATTTGGTTATTTGCTTTCATTATCTTGTATAGTAGTTATCGTAGGCGTTTAAACCACTAGATGATTAATCTACTAAGTTAACTCTATCTAATTTCACTTAGGTACTCACCCGTACCCTAAAGGATAATAGGTACTTGCATAATAGGAAATTGACAAATAAATGGAACATAGTTATCAAGCTAGGCTTATTAATCAAATGGGACTTTCAAGATAAATTAGTAGTCATATCGATTGATGATACAATAGAGATCTTAATTGGAATCGAAACAATGATTGGAAGTTTTGAGGCATTTAAAAAATTAGGTCAAACCAAAGGTCTTAAATACAGCCGTTATGCTGCCGGTTTTCTGAAAAACTTTTGGAGGTCTAGGCCAACGTTAAGTGTTAAATCATAACAAACAGCTAAGTATTTGAAATGGGTGCAATGGTTAGGGTCGTAAAATAACAATGATGATTTAGGTCATACCCTAGTCTAGCCTCTATAGGTCAGGTTGGGGCGTGACATGAGCACCCCATGCGCGCACCTTCGTGTGGCATATGGGCCACATATGTACACCATCGTGCCGCATATGCACCTCATGCGCGTACCTTCGGGCGTTATACGCGTACCATCGTGCTGCATGAGCGCCCTATGAGCGCACCTTCGTGCGGCATGCGAGCCACATGCGCGCATCATCGTATGGTACGGGCCCCATGTGCGCGCCCCACGTGGCCCAACTGCTTGCCCCATTGTGCCCCATACACGATACCACTGCACCCCAACTACTTGCCAAGCCATGCCCCAACTGCGTGCCAAGCTATGGCTCATCCGAGTCCCCAAGTACGTGCCCCAAGTACGTGGCCCATCCAAGGCCCAATCATGCGCTGTTGTACAACACCGTGGGTAGTCGTGCCACAACCGTTCACCAATGTGCCCAGCCGTGCCGAAGATAGGGGCAACATAACCTCAGTCATCGTTAATGCTAAGGGAAGAAAGTTAGGCACCTCGGTGGGCCAGCAGCACACAAGGTCGGATTCAAATTTTTTGCCATCTCTTATGAAGCAAGTATAGGTTGTCTAACACTTGGGTACCTAGGCAGGCCGACAGTGGGCCCGTTAGTACTTGGGCATAGCACATAGCACTTAGGCATCATTGGGCATAACACTTGGGAGCACATAGCACTTAGGCATAGAGCTTGGGTACACATAGCACTTGGGCGTCAATGGGCATAGCATATAGCACTT
>CM075782.1:55102350-55132350 GCA_037974665.1 Ehretia macrophylla
GGCTCCACTCTTGGTGGTGCCCTTCCGTCAATTCCTTTAAGTTTCAGCCTTGCAACCATACTTCCCCCAGAACCCAAAAACTTTGATTTCTCATAAGGTGATGGCAGAGTCCTAAAAGCAACATCCACCGATCCCTGGTCGGCATCATTTATGGTTGAGACTAGGACGGTATCCGATCGTCTTCGAGCCCCCAACTTTCGTTCTTGATTAATGAAAACATCCTTGGCAAATGCTTTCGTAGTTGTTCATCTTTCATAAATCCAAGAATTTCACCTCTGACTATGAAATACGAATGCCCCCGATTGTCCCTGTTAATTATTACTCCGATCCCGAAGGCCAACTCAATAGGATCGAAATCCTATAATGTTATCCCATGCTAATGTATACAGAGCGTAGGCTTGCTTTGAGCACTCTAATTTTTTCAAAGTAACAGTGCCAGAGGCACGACCCGACCATTTAAGGCTAGGAGCGCATCGCCGACAGAAGGGACGAGACGACCGGTGCACACCTGAGATGGACCGGCCGACCCATCCCAAAGTCTAACTACGAGCTTTTTAACTGCAACAACTTAAATATATGTTATTGGAGCTGGAATTACCGCGACTGCTGGCACCAGACTTGCCCTCCAATGGATCCTTGTTAGGGGATTTAGATTGTACTCATTCCAATTACCAAACTCTTTGAGCTTGGTATTGTTATTTATTGTCACTACCTCCCCATGTCAGGATTGGGTAATTTGCGTGCCTACTGCCTTCCTTGGATGTGGTAGCCATTTCTCAGGCTCCATTTCCGAAATCGAACCCTAATTCTCCGTCACCCGTCACCACCATGGTAGGCCATTATCCTACAATTAAAAGTTGATAGAACATAAATTTGAATGATGCGTCACCGGCACGAGGGTCGTGCAATCTGTAAAGTTATCATGAATCATCGCAGAAACGGACAGAGCTCGTGTCGACCTTTTATCTAATAAATGCATCCCTTCCAGAAGTCGGGGTTTGTTGCACGTATTAGCTCTAGAATTACTACGGTTATCTAAGTAGTAGATACCATCAAACAAACTATAACTGGTTTAATGAGCCATTCGCAGTTTCACAGTCTGAATTAGTTCATACTTATACATGCATGGCTTAATCTTTGAGACAAGCATATGACTACTGGCAAGATCAACTAGGTAGCATTCCTCACCGATGCCGGTGTCGCACAAGGCACGTCGTCCCTTAAGGGTCGATGGCTCGAGACGAGCACACAACCGTCGTACACGATTAGCGACGAATGCTGATTTTGGGCAAAGAGAGGCCAAGGACCCCATACCGTCATGGTGTACCACATCCGAGAGATCAAGCGACACCCCACGGGCCACGTGTGCCGCACTCGTAGGAGCGAGCAGCGTGGAACACGGGACGTGCTTAAGGGTTTGCCCCACATCGTCCACGGAGGTAGACGCAAGGCAAAAGATGGACGATGTGACTTTAGACTGCCTTCTTTGTAGGTACGCAACACGGGAAACTGACCAACCGACTGAGGCAACGTAAGCACTCAGAAAGCGAATGAAGAGGCAAGCAGGGACGAACGTCGCTGCTCAAGCAGGGATCCAACCGACCCATACAAGCCGACCACAACTCACGCACTATCATGTTCGCTATGCCCAGACCCCCAAGCCGGTAACCACCCCACCGTCTAGGCAAACGAAGCCCTTTAGGCTGACGGAACTGGCGAGATTGCCCGAGAACGCACAGCTAGGACGGGAACAGCACGAGGTGCATGACCAGGCCACACGTTGCAAGTTTAGGAGCCTACTTCATGGTGCCCGACCAAGCACCGAGTGCATGCACTTGAGGTACTAACCGGAAGCGTACTTCAAGCCCCTGCGGTGCTTGGATCGCCACGACACTAGACCACGTCCGTCGCATTATGACTAAGGACCATGGCGTCGTATGTTAGGCGATTCGCGCATCGCGCAAGCCCATAGGAACACATCATTGGACGACTTCATGGCCGCATGGTGCTTGGATCGCCACAACATTGAAGCTCTAGCCATCGTCTCTTCACAACGCTCACGTTATCACTTAACGAAAGCCAAGGCCATGTGGTAGGCGATTCACGCATCGCGCATTCCCCTACTGTCCCCCTGTATGTGTAAGAATATAACCAATTTTCCAGAAATGTCTTAACAACAATCAAGTGGAAAGACAATACTACTCGTTATAACAATTCAATATAATACTTACAAGATAATTGTCCCACCGTGCGCTCTCAAGATTAGAGCTTCAATGGCTTCTGAACTTACAAGAAGAGTACAAGAAATAAAGACTAACTTAGGATTGTGTTTGGAGTTGTGTTGTCCATCAAAATTATGAACTAATGCATGCCGTTTTATAGAATTCAGCTAGCCCGCCATAGGAGACTTCCTATCAAACATTTTCCAACTTGGTTGGCTTTACCAACCATGTTCAAAGCATTGACCACCCATATTTATCACATGGGTGGCTACAATTGACCACATGGGTGGCTAGCATCCAAGCCAACTTCTAGGAAGCTTCATTTGGTCAAATTTACCAACTTTAGCATTGCATCATCCCGACGTCATCTTAGGTAACTCCAAATTCCCGAACTTCTTTCTTGTAGCCATCGCGGTCTCTTTTGACCTCATCGACGTGTTAGTCGAAATCATTAATTTATGCTACGACATAAATTAACGATACTTATTATAGGTGGGCATTGACATATACCAACACCCCCCTTCAATGTTCACCTCATGTTGACTAAGCTATTGGGCCAACACCCAATGTTTGAAGATGCTTTCTTAACTGGACGCTCCCTAACGCTTTGGTGAAGATATCTGTACAATTATCTTCTGTAGGGTAGTACTCTAGGTAGATTTCACCTTCCTCGATCAGTTCCCTCACATAGTGATACTGAATCTCTATGTGTTTTGTTCTAGCATGAAATACCAAATTCTTTGACATGGCTATACAACTCTGACTGTCACATTTCAGTATTGTTGCTTCCTCTATTGGAATGTCAATATCAGTCATGATGCGTCGTAGCCAAACAGCTTCACAGGATGCTACACAAGCAACCTTGTATTCTGCCTCCGTTGATGAAATTGCAACGATGGGTTGCTTCTTACTAGCCCATGAGATGATTCCACCACCGAATTTGAATACGTAACCTGTAACAGATTTTCTTGAGTCAATATCACCAGCCTAGTCTGAGTCACAGTACCCAAATAAAGTATCTCCAGACTTGTACAATATCCTATACTCCAATGTTCCTTTGAGATATTTGAGGATCTGCATCCCTGCTTGCCAGTGACTTTGTTTCGGTTTATTTGAAAACCGACTAAGAACTCCCACAACATAACTAATATCTGGTCTTGTGTTACAAAGGAAGATTAAACTTCCCACCAACCTTCTGTAGAGCTTGTTATCAACTTGTTCCAAAGGATCATCAACTGATAGCTTTGTATTCACTTCTATCGGGGTGACAACTGGTTTATACTCGGAAATACAAAATGCAGTCAGGAGCTCACGAACATATCGTTGTTGCGAGATGAAAATAGTATGAGGTTTTTGTTATACCTCGATTCCCAAGCAATAATGAAGAAGACCAAGATTTGTCATTTCAAATTCTTGGTTCAACCATTCTTGCGTCTTCTGAATATTATCTTCATGGTCACCAGTGATTACAAGATCATCCACATATAGGACTACAATTACCTTCTTTCTTTGTTCACTTAAAACATACAAGTTGGCCTCTGATTTGCTTCTACAGAAACCATGCTTCAAGAAGAAAGAGTCTATACGTTTGTACCAAGCTCGTGGTGCTTGCTTTAACCCATATAAAGCCTTTTTCAATTTGCTAACTTTCTTCTTCACCTGGTATTTGGAAGCTAAAGGGTTGTGAATGTAGACTTCTTCTTCAAGTTGCCCATTAAGGTAAGCTGACTTGACATCTATTTGATGTACAATCCATCCATAATATGCGAAAGAAGCAACAACGAACCTGATTGTTGTCATTTTTGCTGTTGGAGCAATGGTTTCATATACATCGAAACCTTCGACTTGCGAAAATCCTTGTGCTACAAGGCGTGCCTTGTATTTTTCAAGACTTCTATATGTCTTGTACTTCACTTTCCAGATCCATTTGGTGCCGATGATTTTTCTATTTGGTGGCTTTTCAATGATCTCCCAAGTATCATTTTTCATGATACTATCATACTCGGCTTGCATAGCTGCTCTCCAATTTGGATCTGACATAGCTTAGTTACCAGTTCTTTTACCGTCTTGATGATTTGGGTCATCAAAGCCATGTTTACTAGCTGTTGTCCTGATCTGTTCTTCTCCTCTATTCTCTTTGATCGTCTTAGTCCATCAGGACGTGGACTATCATCAGTAACTTCTGGATTTCTTTCGTCAAAGAGCTATTGGAACCACTTCGGTTGTGGCTTCCTTGTGGGTACAACAGGTTGGTCTTCAATCTACTCATCATTAGAGACTTCTTCATTGTTTAACGGTCGTTATTTAGGCACTTGGTGGATTACTTCATCGGTTGATGATGAAATAGCAGGACCGCTATCCTCCATTGAGTGTGGTCGCTCATTAAACACCACATCTCGGCTTATGATCACCTTCTTGGCCTCTACATCATAGAGTCTGTATGCTTTAGACTCTTCACTATATCCCAAGAAAATGTCCTTCTTGCTCTTGTCATCCAATTTCTTTCTATTTTCATTTGGGACGTGTACAATACACTCACACCCAAATTTTCTTAAATGAGACACATAAGGTTTCGTACCATAATAAGCCTCATTAGGAGTCTTATCGTTGAGTGCCCTGGTTGAGCACTGATTGAGGATATACACTGCCGTGTTGACTGCTTCAGCCCAAAATGTGTTAGATAGCCCAGCACCTTTCAACATGCATCGAGCCATTTCTACAATTGTTCGATTTCTTCGTTCCACAACTCCATTTTGTTGTGGTGTGTATGGAGCAGTCAATTGGCGCTTAATCCCAAGCTTGTTGCAGTAGTTAGTAAACTCTGTAGAACAGAATTCCTTCCCATGATCGGTACGAAGTTTTTTCAACTGAGTTGTGTTCTCATTTGTCACAAGTTTGTGCCACACTTTAAACTTTTCAAGAGCATCAGCCTTATCCCGAAGGAAGTACACCCACATCTTCCTACTATAATCGTCGACTAACAGCATAAAATAAGAAGATCCTCCCAACGTCGTGGTAGTCATTTTTCCACAGAGGTTAGCATGCACCAACTCTAGAGGAGCCTTTGATCGGTTATGACTCTTTTTGAGAAATGACTGTCTATGTTGCTTGCCTATCATACAAGCTTTACATTGTCCTTCAACTTCTTCAATTGAGGGCAAGTCGGCCACCATCTTCTTCTTTTGCATTTCCTTTAACACAGGATATGAAATGTGCCCGAACCTTTTATGCCAAAGTTGACTTGTTTTGGCATCCACGACAGCAGAAAGAAAGCTGATTTCGTAAAGGTTATTTTTTAGAATACCTTTACTTACTATATTTTGATCCTTGTCAAGAATCAAAGCTTCCGTCTTCTTGAATCGTACTTCTAGATCATTATCTGTAATAGCAGCTACATATAACAAATTTCTAGTGATTTAGGGTACAAAGAGTACGTCGAACAGTTTCTTGCTTCCTCTATCTTTAGACACGAGCGAGATGGTTCTAGTGCCCTCAACGGGACACCTAGCATTATTCCCGACAACAACATTCATTGGTTCTTGTAGAGGTTTTATGGAGTCATATAACTCCTTCTTGCTGGTCATGTGTCAGGAAGCTCTACTATCTAACACCCATGCACTTGTTTGATGTACATGTGCGCTAGTACACGTTTCCTCTTATACATCTGTTACAGTAAACAGATGCACTTATGTTTTAGCCGTATTGGTAGATTCTTTATTTCTCCAATTTGGCTTTAGAGTTCTATTTTTCTTGTCATGGATTAGTTTCCTACAATCTTTGACAGTATGGCCTTTCTTATTGTAGTAGTAGTATGATCCAGAGAACGTCTTCTTCTTTCCTTTCTTTTTTTCTTCTTGGCTACTCCTCGCCTTGGCTACAAAGGCAGAGCCAAGTTGATTTTTTCTGCTTTTTAGCCTCATCTCTTCCTCCATCAACATGGTAGTGAATTCTTCAAACGTCAAAGAAGGAATGCGAACTTGTGTATTGAGTGCTATCACAAGGCCGTCAAATTTTGGAGGCAACACTCTAATGCACCTTCGAGCTAGTTCCTCGGTTGATTTGGCAATACCAACTGTAGCCATTTGATCACGTAGGTTTTTCATCCTACTGATAAATGACTCAGCTGCTTCATCTTCACTTAATCTCTCAGCAGCTAACTGATTCTCCAAGTTCTGAATGTGAGTCTGATTCCTTGTTTTATACTGATTTCTCAGTATGTTCCAAGCTTCAGTTGCCTTGGTTGTGTGTTGAATTAGAGTAAAGACGGAATCCTGAACACTTGTTACAATTGCACAAAGTACATCAGCATTTCGTCTCCTCCATTCTTTGACAAGCTGAGGATCTAGAGGTATGACCTTTTTTGTGTCATCTTCGGCACGGTCTGCAATTGGTTCTGCATCTGTGCCTAACACTGTATCAAGGAGTTCGTAGGAGTCCAGAACTGTAGTGATTTTGAACTTCCACAAAAGATAGTTCGTGCCATCAAGCTTTCCTTCTGTGAAAGTAGGGGGATGGATACGAATTGTCGGTACTAAATCGGAACTAGAACAGGTAGAAGAAGAACTAGCACCTTGAGTAGTCATAGTTGTTGAGCTTTACTAGACAAGATTGTTGTTAAGAGCCCCTTAAGCTCTTGATACCATGTAAGAATATAACCAATTTTTCAGAAACGTCTTAACAACAATCAATTAGAAAGACAACACTACTCGTTATAACAATTCAATATAACACTTACAAGATAATTATCCTACCGTGCGCTCTCAAGATTAGAGCTTCAATGGCTTCTAGACTTACAAGAAGAGTAAAAGAAAGAAAGACTAACTTAGGATTGTGTTTGGAGTTCTGTTGTCCATCAAAATTATGAACTAATGCATGTTGTTTTATAAAATTCAGCTAGCCCGCTATAGGAGACTTCCTATCAAACATTTTCCAACTTGGTTGGCTTTACCAACCATGTTCAAAGCATTGACCACCCATATTTATCACATGGGCGGCTACAATTGACCACATGAATGGTTAGTATCCAAGCCAACTTCTAGGAAGCTTCATTTGGTCAAATTTGCCAACTTTAGCATTGCATCATCCCGACGTCATCTTAGGTAACTCCAAATTCCTGAACTTTCTTCTTCTAGCCATCGCGCTCTCTGTTGACCTCATCGCCGTGTTATTCGGAATCATTAATTCATGCTACCACATAAATTAACGATACTTATTATAGGTGGGCATTGACATATACCAACAGTATACACCCGTATGCACAGAACGAGACAAGCAAACTACCTTCCTACCCATGTAGTGCTTGGATCGCCACGACACTAGACCACATCTGTCGCATTACGACTCAACGAGGACCATGGTGTTGTGTGCTAGGTGATTCGCATATCGCACAAACATGTCAGAACTTACCGGGGGACGGCTTCAAGGCCGCATGGTACTTGGATCGCCACGACATTGAAGCATCAACAATCATCTCATCGCAACGCTCGCATCGTTGCTTAACGAAAACCAATGCCACGTGTGCTAGGCGATTCGCGCATCGCGCATGCCCCTACCGTTCCTTTGTATGCACCCGTGTGCACGAAACGGGACAAGCAAACTACCTTCTTACCCACGCGGTACTTGGATCGCCACGACACAAGACCACGTCCGTCGCATTACGACTCAGTGAGGACCATGGCATCGTGTACTAGACGATTGGCGCATCGTACAGGCACGTCGGAACCCACCGGGGGACGGCTTCAAGGCTGCATGGTGCTTGGATCGCCACAACACTGAAGCATCAGCAATCATCTTATCGCAACACTCGCGTCGTTGCTTAACGAAAGCCAATGCCACGTGTGCTAGGCGATTCACAAATCGCACATGCCCCTACCGTCCCCTTGTATGCACCCGTGTGCACGGAATGGGACAACCAAACTACCTTCCTACCCATGCGGTGCTTGGATCGCCACAGTACTAGACCACGTCTGTCGCATTATAACTCAACGAGGACCATGGCGTCGTGTGCTAGGCGATTCGCGCATCGTACATGCACGTCGGAACCCATCGGGCGACGGCTTCAAGGCCGCATGGTGCTTGGATCGCCACAACATTAAAGCATCAGTAATCGTGTCATCGCAATGCTCGTGTCGTTGCTTACCGAAAGCCAATGCCACGTGTGCTAGGCGATTCGCGCATCACGCTTGCCCCCACCGTCCCCCAAGAGCCACCCAAGCCCACGCGGTGCTTGGATCACCACGACACTAGACCATGCCCACGCGCATCCATTCAGCAACGGCCATCGCTTCGTGTGCTAGGCGATTTGCGCATCGTGTAGGCCCAACGACACGTCGGTGGATGGGAATATCCCCCAATGTGTACGTAGTCGGCGGCACTGGGATGGCTATTTTTGTGCTTGGGCAACCACTCGCCCCCTCATTAGCAATCCCAAAGACATCGACGGTGTTGCGGCACTAAGATGGATAATGAGGGGCTGGAGAAGCCACCACGTTCCTCACTAGCCATCCTAGTGCCGCGCTGAGGGATATGCCGGGGGACGCAGGGTGGGGGTGGCACGGCCCCAATGCACGGGTATGCAATATAGTACCTCGATGTGATTCACTCGGTAGGCATTCCCGCCCACAATATAGCCCACGATATAGCCCACAATGTGTCACGAAGCGCCCACAACGTCCCCCCTCATGGACCTCGACCAAGGGCTTAACACCACATACCCCTCCTATAGTACATTTAGATGCAAAAACCCAACTGACAACAGTAGCGTACAATATGCCAGACATTCATAATGAGTGTTTTACACTATAAAAGGCCCCATTTGGCATGATTTCGTACCCAATTTGCTCCTTATCGATAACATATGATATCCAAATACTTAAGATTATTTTTTTGAAAAAATATTTTTAAATATTTAATAATTTCAAAAAATAGGGAAAAAATAGAAAAAATAGTAGAAAATTCAGAAAAAATTATATTAATTCATACATTAATTTGTTAAATGATATTCAACAATTTTTTTGTTAGGAAAATTAATTTTTAATATTTAAAAATTATTAAAATAGCGAAAAATCAGAAAAAAAATACTAGAAAATTCAGAAAAATTTATATTAATTCAAAAATTAATTTGATTACATGATATTTAGCGTTAATAATTTTTTTGGATGGATTGGGAACCTAATTAATCTATTTCGCCTCACAAATGTGACGAACTGTTTGTCGAACAAGGTAAAGGTTAAGACTACTTCATAGATTCAGAAACCACTTATAAAAGGATATCGATGTCCACATTTGTGTCATAATACATTTCACATACCCAATACCCCCGAATGCTTAACATTATCCGTCGTGCCCAAAGTCCCCAAGTAGTGCCAAAGTCGTCCCCCAACATCCCCCATCGTCCCCCAAGCTTACCCCCAAAGTTCCCCAGACGTGCCCCAACAGTGCCCCAACAGCGCCCCTTGAGCGCCCCGCGCGCGCCACTTGAGAGCACCATCGTGCGGCACAGGTGCCCCATGCGCGTACCTTCGTGCCTCATGCAGGCCATATGCGCGCACCATTGTGTGGCATGCGCGCAGGATGCGCAAACCATCGTGCGACATGGGCACCCCATGAAAGCATCTTCGTGCAGCATGAGAGCCACATGTGCGCACCATGGTTCGGCATGCGCGCACCATCGTGCAGCATAAGCGCCCCATGCGCGCACTATCACACGGCATGGGCGCCCCATGCCTGCACCTTTGTGCAGCATGCGTGCCTAATGCACGCACCATAGTGCGGCATGGGCGCCCCATACACGCACCTTCATGCGGCATACGGGCTATATGTGCTCACCATCGTGTGGCATGAGCGCCCGATGCGCGCACTATCGTGAGGCATGGGCACCCCATGCGCGCACGTTTGTGCGGCATGCACGCACCATCGTGTGGCGATGGCGCCCCATGCGCGCATCTTCGTGAGGCATGCAGGCCACATACGTGCACCATCGTGCGGCATGAGCGCCCTATGCGCGCATCTTTGTGTGGCATGGGGGCCCCATGCGAACAACATTGTGGCATGAGCGCACGATGCGCACACCATCGTTCGGCATGGGCGCACCATGCGCAGAACTTCGTGCGGCTTGGGCTTACCATGCGCGCACCTTCGTGCGGCATGTGGGCCACATACGCGCACCATTGTGCGGCATGCATGCCCGATACGCACACCATCGGGCGGCATGGGCACCCCATGTGCGCACCTTCGTATGGCATGCACGCACTATCGTGGGGCATGGGCGCCCCATGCGTGCATCTTCGTGTGGCATGCGAGCCACACGCGCGCATCTTAGTGCGGCATACCGGCCACATGCGCGCATCTTAGTGCGGCATGCGGGCCATATGCGCGCATCTTTTTGTGGCATGGGTGCCCCATGCGTACACCAATGTGCGGCATGTACGCACGATACGCACACCATCGTGCAGCATGGGCGCCACATGCAAACACCTTCGTGAGGCATGCGGGCCAAATGTGCGCACCATCGTGCGACATGGGTGCCCCATGCGCGCGCCTTCGTGCGGCATGCAGGCACCATCATGCGACATGCGCCCCATACGCGTACCATCATGCGGCATGGGTGCGTCATGCCAGCACCTTCATGAAGCATGCGTGCCCGATGCGCTCACCAAAGTATGGCATGCGCACCCGATGCGCTCATCATAATATGGCATGGGCGCCCCATGCGCGTAGTATCGTGAGGCATAGGCGACCTATGCGTGCATCTTCATACGGTATGCGTACCCCATGCGTGCATCTTTGTGTGGCATGGGCTCACCATGCGCACACTTTCGTCCGGCATGCGAACACTGTCGAACAGCATGGGCGCCCCATGCGTACACCATCGTGCGGCATAGGCGCCCTATGCGCGCACCTTCATGCAGAATGCGGGCCACATGTGCGTACCATCATGCGGCATGCGTACCCCATACGCGCATCTTCGTGCGGCATGGGTACCCCATGAGTGCACCTTCGTGCGGCATGCGTGCACTATCGGGTGGCATGGGCATCCTATGCGCATACCATCGTGCGGCATAGGCGCCCCATGCGCGTACCATCATGCGGCATGAGCGTCCCATGCGTGCATATTCATGCGGTATGTGGGCCGCATACGCGCACTATCAGACGGCATGGGCACCCCATGCATACACTATCGTGCAGCATGAGGCCACAACCGCGCATCTTCGTGCGGCATGCATGACACATGCACGTACCATCGTGCGGCATGCGCGCCCCGTGCGTGCATCTTTGTGTGGCATGAGCTCCCCATGCGCACACCTTCATGCGGCATGCGCGTACTATCTGACGGCATGGGCGCCCCATGTGTACCTCATCGCGCGGCATAGGCGCCCCATGCGCGCACCTTCGTGTGAAATGCAAGCCACATGGGCGCACCATCATGCGGTATGCGCGCCCCATTGGAGCATCTTCGTGCAGCATGGGTGCCCTATGTGCGCACCTTCGTGCGGTATACTCCCACTATCAAGCGGCATGGGCGCCCCATGCGCACACTATCATGCGACATGGGAGCCCTATGCGCGCACCATCATGCTGCATAAGCGTCCCATGCGCACACATTCGTGTGGTATGTGGGCCGCATGCGTGCACCATCGTGCCGCATGCACGCCCCATGCATGCACTTTCGTGCGGTATGGGCGACCTATGCACGCACCATCGTGCAGCACAGGCGCCCCATGTGCGCACTTTTGTACGACATGCGGGCTATATGAGCGCACTATCATGCGGCACGGGCGTACCATGCCCGCACCTTTATGCGGCATGGGCACCCTATGCGCGCGCCCCAGGTCGCCCAACTACTTGCCCCATCGTGCCCCATTCGCGACCCCACTATACTCCAATTGCTTGCCAAGTCATGCCCCAATTGCGTGCCAAGCTATGGCTTATCCAAGGCCCCAAGTACGTGCCCCATCCGTCGCCCATTTGTGCACCATCGTGCAACACCGTGGGCAGTTGTGCCACAACCATTCACCAACGTGACCAGCTGTGCCAAAGATAGGGGCAACATAACCTTAGTCACCGCTAATGCTAAGGGAAGAACGTTAAGCACCTCGGTGGGCCGACAACACACAAGGTTGGATTCAAAATTTTTGTCATCTCTTACGAAGCAAGCATAGGCTGTCTAACACTTAGGCACTCAAGGCGATGCACGGGGTTGGCTGGCAGTGGGCCCGTTAGCACTTGGGCATAGCACATAGCACTTAGGCGACATTGGGCATAGCACTTGGGTGCACATAACACTTGGGCATAGAGCTTGGGTGCATATAGCACTTGGGCATCAATGGGCATAGCACATAGCACTTGGGCATCATTGGGCATAGCACATAGCACTTGGGTATAGCACTTTGGGCATTCGCGCGTCGACACTTAAAACTTATTACGTCGATACTTGGGCATCATTGGGCATAGTACTTGAATTTAGCACTAGGACATCCTGTTAGAGATATGCCTTAATGCTACATATTTGGATGACATATATTAGGGCATTTTGACATTAACTTGTACATTATGGCATCTATGTCTTTATATGTGTGTTTTCATATTGATATAATTAGCACATTCATATTCTTCTTCTTTTATGTGTATGAATGAGTCCCTAGTATTTTCATTATAGGAATGTATTCCAAAAGCGTTTAGAATATGTTGGCATATTTTCTTAATATGATAAATACTTAAAGTATTCATAGTCCTTAGATTATTTGATCGGGACTTCAATAATCTATTATGGACTATCACATGTGTTGTTACCTTTGATTAACATATGGATGTTAATGATAAAGGATGGTGAGCCACGTGCCATAACAGTATAGGGATGCGATTAACAAATATGTGGGTGACTATTAGTTGAATAGATCACTGAATGTGACGTGAATAACAAATTACATGACTTTAGATTAATAATTTGTTATTCGTTGTGATTGTGCATGTAATCCTTAGACTTGAGACATTACGACTGTCATACGTATTGGGGTTTGATTCTAGCGTTTGGAAAATGATTGTTTCGACAAACAAGATGAGATGCATCCTCTCCCAGTTTCATTTGTTCGGTATAGGGATTGACAGGTAATGGTCAAGATAGGATCCATTAACCTCCGATGTGAGGCGATGTCCTATACGATTTAAGCTTGGTTGTTTAATGAGGAAATCCTTGGCCGAGGTGTGAATAATGGATAAAGTGTTTTCCATATGTCATCTCTCATTACACCAATTAGATCTATGCATAGTATCGAGTTTATGAACTTAATCGAATCATGGTTCTTGCTCGACGGGACAATTAATGGAAGGATTGGATTGTACGATAATCGGCGACCATAAATAGATTCACTTGAATAAGAATTCATTGCTTTATAAACTGTCTTGATACGTTAGTAGCTAGAACGTCACTCAAGAAATCTGAGGGTGTTTTGAGAATGACGGGAGACATTCTCTAAACAAATCGAATAGTTTGATTAACATTGAAAATGTTCAACGTTTCTTCAGTGCTATATAGTGGTGAATCTAGAAAGTCACACACAATAGAGCACGGTGAACGGTTTTTCTATTGAGCTTGATTTTGTTTCTCTTGAATTGTTAAGGAGTTAACAATGGTGTAATTGGCCTTTAAAAGTTATTGGGGCCAATATACAATTATTATTAAGTGTTGGGGCAAATGTAGAAATATGAAAAGGTTGTTTTCATAATTTTAACTAATGGTGATTAGGTTGAATATTTAAATGTCTTAGTAGAAGAATACTACACAATATACATATTGTCACGCCTCGACCCGACCCCGCAAAAGGCCAAGCCCGGACCCAACACATGGACGGAGTCTCTTCTGTACCGTGGACGATCCGAAAACCCTACATTCAATATAATACTTGCGAAATTCACAATAATCATTTGAACAAGTCAACTTTCTTTTTTTTTTTGAAAACATACATCTTCTCATTAACCAACTTTGCAAACCAAAAATGACATGCATACTACACAAGTACTTATGCCACTAAACAGTTAAACCATTAGTATGCAATTCTTTACTAGTCATATGAGTATATCTTTACAACTTCACATTCTTCCAACTTTTACAACATAAGACCATAGAGGCCTCAAAATAGAAACTACATACAAGGCTACAAGCCTCAAAATGAAGCATCAACCAAGCAATATACACATCAAGCATGGCCCGCACAAAGACTGGCAACCAACCACCAGCTATGCAAAGAAAGTGCTATCAAGGAAACACCTCCACTTGCTCCTCCTCCTCAATTACCTCAATAGGATCCGCTTCAACTACTCCTGTAAAATATAGTATAGAAAGGAATGAGCAAAAACTATTGCTCAGCGAGGGCAATTGGTCTCAAGGACGGAGGTGAGAGGAGAATGTAATGCAAATAGTCAAGCAGATCAATCAATTATCATATAGCGATTCAAGCAAAGCCAACAATAAATCAAGACAACCATTAAAGCTATAACCAATCAATTAAAGGATACAATTCACTTTCCACGAGCAACTCTCAATCACGAATCTGATGACGACGCGCCGGCCCAACCACCTTATAACTTCAGTTTGGAATACCCCAGAAGTATCTAATCAATTCTACAACCCAAATCTCCCTGGGAGGCAACCCAAGCGAGAAAGGGAATAGGACACGGAGTTAGGGCAACCAACACTGGCAACCCGAGGCTACCCAGAGAGGCCCATCACACCGCCTCTGACTCTATGAATGCAATACAATATACAATGCAACAATCGAGCAATCGAGCAATAAAGCCACACGTGGGAGAATAACAAAGTAGGTTACTCTCGCACACAATAGCAACAGTTAGCAAACATTTCAATCATAACCAACTTTAACAAGCATAACAAGCAATAATAAGCATTCCACAAGCATAACACTATGAAAACCAACAAAAACACAAAACGACCCCAACTTTCCAAACGCTACTACTTTCAAACGAGCCACGAGTTTTGGAAACTGACTTTACCAATCCTCCTAGGTCACCATAAAGCACGACTAAAGACCCTGAAACCCTACTTTACCCTAGAATTCCCGCAAAGTCCCGATTTCCCCCTTTGCTCGTTTGAACTACAGCTACCCTAACCAAACACCCAACCAACGCCATAACTACACCAAAAGTGCTTCCATGGCCTCCCGAGACGATGCCATCACGCAAAATGAGGAAATGCTAAACTCGACCTAAACGACCCCAACTTGTACCAAGGCATTTTTCCTCGTTTTTCCATTACACAATCCAAACAAATCATGCATTTAGTCATTCTAGCATATCTAGCATCTTTTCACATCAACAGCACGCATAACGGAGCAACTTCTATGAAACGGGGGTTTACTATTCATAATTTACTATTCAATTGGCATTTTAAATTACAATCGTTATATTTAACCGTAGAAATTGCTAAAAAGCTATAATTACATGTTCTACAATTGTCAAGGAACATTCTTTAAGCATCAAAATGATTAAAATAACAATCTACGGCTAAAACCCAAAAATTAAAGTTGATACACCAAACATTCAAATGCGCAAATAAACATGCTTCCCTCACCTTAGACGCTCCTAGACGCTAGGAAAACCATGCTGGATGCCTCGGAAACAACCCCGTGCAAGCTCACGCGAAGATTTGAAGTTTGGAAGTTGAAATTTTTTTTTCTTTTTCCCTCAATGTTTCGGCCCTTTGCTTCTATTTTTCAGCTTTCTTTTGTTTTATTTTTTTGCTATTATATGCTTATAAAAGATGACAAGCTTAGTCAATTGGTCAAGGCTTTGGTTAACTAATTAAAAATTGGTCAAATAAGCTTATTTCTTGTATTTTAAACCTAAAACAACTAACACAATTCTAATTCTAGTTAACAACAACTAAAATATTAAAATTAAACACCAAATACTAGTTTTCACTATTTGCTGAGGACTAGAAAATACTCTTTAACTATCACTCTCGAAATGCAATGCACTTTGCGACAATAAAGAAGTAACAATTAGATTCCAAAGAATTTAAGAAAAAACATAATTTTCAGAATAATAAACAAGAAAATTTCACATTTCGGGCTCGGGTATTACACCCTCTCCCCCTTAAAACAATTGCGTCCACGCAATTCTTACCTAGTAGACAAACAACTCCGGATACTGACTCCGAACCTGGTCCTCTCTTTCCCAAGTCGCTTCCTCAAACCCGTGATGATTCCATAGAATCTTAACCAACGGAATACTCTTCCTGCGAAGTTCCTAAACTTTCCGATCCACAATTCGAATCGGTCTCTCCTTATAAGTTAACTTTTTCCCAATCTGGAAAGGCTTTGGTTCAAGTACATGTGAAGGATCTGGATGATATTTCCTTAACATTGACACGTGGAACACATTGTACAGTCTCGACAAGCTCGGAGGTAAAGCTAACCGATAAGCCAAAGGACCCACCTTTTCGGTGATCTCAAATGGACCCACATACCTGGGACTAAGTTTCCCGCTCTTACCGTGCCGAATCAATCCCTTTCGGGGAGAAATCTTAAGAAACACCCAATCTCCCAAATCAAACTCAAGATCCCAACGGTGCTTATCCATATAACTCTTCTAACGACTCTGAGCTGTAAGCATACGCTGGCGAATAAGGTGAACATTATCCACCATCTTGATCATCTCAGGTAACACAGTCGGATCAACTGTTCTCATCTCTCCAACCTCTTCCCAATACAATGGGGATCTGCATTTACGACCGTACAACGCCTCGTAGGGAGCCATACCTATAGTAGATTGATAACTATTATTGTAGGCGAACTCCGCTAAAGGCAAAAACTTCTCCCAATTCTTCCCAAAGTCTAACACACATGCCCGAAGCATGTCTTCCAAGATCCTGATAGTTCTCTCAGACTGGCCATCAGTTTGTAGATGGTATGCAGTACTGAAGCTCAATTTAGTTCCCATGGCCTCTTGTAACTTCTGCCAAAAACGAGATCTAAATCTAAGATCTCTATTTGACACTATACTCTGTGGCACACCATGAAGTCTCACAATATTAGCAACATAAAGCTCAGTTAGTTTATCAAGGCTATCCTATTTGTTCACGGAAATAAAATGTGAAACCTTAGTCAATCAGTCCACAACAACCCAAACAGAATCACATCATCTCGGAGATCTAGGAAGATCGGTCACATGGTCCATTGTTATATGCACCCACTTCCATTGCAGAATCGACAACAGTTGCAGAAGCCCGGCTGGCCTCTGATGCTCAACTTTAACTCTCTGGCAAGTTAAACACCTAGATACATACCTAGCAATCTCCCTCTTCATATTGTTCCACCAAAAGTATTATTTCAGATCTCTATACATTTTAGTACTGCCCGGGTGAATCGTATATCTTGAATTATGTGCCTCGGACAGAATCTCATTCTTCAAAGTCGGATCACCAGGAACACACACTCTATCCATGAATCTGAAGATACCATCTGCATGTAATTTAAACTCCGACTCTCGCCCTTTTGCTTTTTCTTGGATTTTCAAGATGTGAGGATCAGTCTTCTGAGCCTCTCTGATTTGTAGTAGCAATCCCGACTGAATTTGCAAGCTAGCAAATCGAATCCTTACTTCAGTAGCTTCTGGCTTCCATGAACAAATTTCCTCCAAAGTCTCCCAATCCTTGATAATTAAACTTGCAACAGTAGCCTTTCGGCTCAAAGCATCTGCAACAACATTTGCCTTACTTGGCACGTAGTTTATAGAATAATTGTAGCCACTTAATAGCTCTAGCCATCTTCGCTGCCTCATATTCAAATCTTTTTGTGAAAACAAATATTTGAGACTCTTGTGGTCAGTAAAAATTTCAAATCTGCTACCCCACAAGTAATGACGCCACTTCTTTAAAGCAAACACAACTGCAACTAACTCAAGATCATGTGTAGAGTAATTGACTTCATATGGTTTCAACTTCCTAGAAGCATAGGCAATCACCTTACCATTCTACATTAAAACTCAACCCAAACCTTCTTTAGATGCATCACTGTAGACAACAAAGTTTTCTGTACCCTTAAGTAAAGCTAGTATAGGAGCTGTAGTTAGTCTCTTCTTCAGTTCTTGGAAACTGGATTCACATTTAGCATCCCAGTTGTAAGTAACTTTCTTTCGAGTCAACTGGCTTAAAGGTCCAAAAATTTTGGAAAAGTCTTTAACAAATCTTCGATAGTAACCTGCCAACCCCAAAAAGCTCCGAATCTCTGACACCGTTTCAGGTCTTTTCCAAGACGAAACAACTTCAATCTTAGTTGGGTCTACTGAAATTCCTTGATCTGAAATGATATGGCCCAGAAAAGATATTTGATTCAACCAGAATTCGCACTTGCTGAATTTAGCAAAAAACTTGTTTTCTTGTAAAGTCTGTAACACAATCTTCAGATGTTGTTAATGTTCAGCCTCATTCTTAGAGTATACTAGAATGTCGTCAATAAAGATTACGACAAATTGATCAAGATAAGGTCGAAAGACCCTCTGCATTAAGTCCATGAATGCGGCTGGTGCATTCGTCAATCCAAACGGTAACACAACAAATTCATAGTGGCCATATCTAGTCCTGAATGCCGTCTTAGGTATATCGTTACTCCGAATCTTGAGTTGATAGTAACCCTGCCTCAAGTCAAATTTGGAGTAAACACTCGCACCCTGCAACTGGTCAAACAATTCTTCAATCAACGGCAAGGGGTATTTATTCTTAATCGTGACTTGATTAAGGCCCCTGTAATCAATACATAATCGTAGCGTGCCGTCTTTCTCACAAACAACACAGGCGCACCCCACAGCGAAGAACTAGGTTGTATAAACCCTTTCTCAAGCAAGTTCTAAAGCTGAATTTTCAATTCTTGAAGTTCGGCCGGTGCCATTCTATAAGGACTTCTAGAAATTGGCGCAGTGCCCGGCATAAGATCAATCACAAATTCAATCTCCCTATCCAGTGGTAAACCTGTAATTCCTTGGAAAATACACCAGGGAAGTCTTTAACAATTGGAACCTCATTCAAATTCAACTTATCAGTAGGTTGATTGATCAAATAAGCTAGGTAAGCTTCACAACCTTTATTCAACAACTTAGAAGCCTTGATTGATGATAAAAGAGGTATTCTGGCAGCCCTGCAGTTCCCAACAATCTCTAGTACCGGTAGGTCAGGAATCTGAAGATAAACAATTTTTGTTCTGCAATCCAACTGAGCATAGTATTTCCCCAACCAGTCCATTCCCAATATGATTTGAAAGTCACGGAAGGGTAGTATAATTAAATAAGCAGGAAATTTACGGTCCTCAATGCATATAACACAAGATTTGCAAATAGACTCAGTAAAAAATTTCGCACCCAAAGGCGTACTAACTTCAACTTTATGTGGCAGTTTATCAATGCAAATATTCACAGATCGTGCACATGCAGGAGTTATAAACGAATGTGTAGCTCCGGGATCAATCAAAACTTTAACTGGCTGAGTATTGAAAAGAAAGGTACTTTCCACTATTGTTGTAGTATCGGGTAGCTCCTCTGCATCTAGTGCAAAAACCCTAGCCTGTACCCTCTGTGCTGGACCTATACTTACAGCCCTGTTCTGCACACCTTGGCCTCCAGTACGACCCTAAACATTCTTATACTTAGGGCAATCTTTCACCCTATGCTTATCGCTCCTACAACCAATGCATTTACCACTCTTTCTCCAGCAATTAGCTTCAACATGCCCCGATCGATTACGAAAGTTACACTGCTGATTTTGCCTTACAACAGTGTTTCCCGTAGGTGTGGGGGCTCTAGCAGTGGTAGGAACTGTACCTCCCTACTGGGGTCTAGTCACAGCTGGCCTCCCCTGAATCTGATACTGAGGCTGATACTGACATTGCTGAGGAACCTGAACAAAAGTCTAATACTGCCTCTGCTGACTCTGGCTGCTCTGGCCCAAGTACTGTTTCTTACTCGACTGGCTACTCTCAGCTATCATCTCTGCCTTCCGTTTCTCAAACTTCGAGGTTGCTCGGAATGCCTCGGGAAAAGTAGTATAAGTCTGCCCAGTCAAATGCAGCTGTATATCCATTCTCAGCCCACGAACAAACCTATGAATCATCCTCCTAGCTGGCCGCACCAGCTCAGGCATATACCTCGACAGGCTGACAAACCTAGCCTCATACTATGCGACAGTCATGTTTTCTTGCTTCAGGGCCACAAATTCGTCTTCCCGCCTTTCCCTAGCCATCTCGGGAATATAATTGTCCCGAAACTCACTCACGAAATCATCCCACAAATGCAGAACATCCTCACAATCCTACCTCAACCTAACAGTGTTCCACCACTGTTCTGCGTCGCCCTCAAACAGAAATGTTGTATAAGCTATCTTTGCCTCGTCAGTGTACCTCAAAGCAGCGTAAATTTTCTCAACATGATTAATCCATCTCTCGATTGCCTCGTCATCCGGCTCTCCGAAGAACTTACCCAGCTCGTGCCTCAGGAATTTCTCCAACTGATTATTCTCAGCCCTATGCCCCTGTCCACTAGGATTAGCTTGATTTCCCTGTGGATTATTATTCATGTCCTGCCTCTGCTCATGCAGTACCTGAGTAATCCGGTCAACTGCAGTGGTCATAGTAGCCATAAATTGTTCAGGTATCGGTTGCTGACCCTATTCTGCTGCCTCTTCATCTACCCCTTGACCTTGAGTACTACGACGTGGCGGCATAGTAACAACTCACAATAGCTGGCAGCATATAAAAACAGTTTATAGACAGAAATATAACACATAAGATTAGATAACACTCAAGTCAATAACAATCAAATATCCTATCACACATTTCACATAACACAAGATTGACATGTCAAACTAATTCACTTAAACACATAAACACTCCAAGTTCACATAGTCATGCTATAATACTTTTCGCTTAACAATCATACAATAACACTTTATCATTTTAGACCTTTACCCCACAGACCGAGAAACATATCCCTGCTCATGCAATACTATCATGCTCTGATACCATCTAAAGATATCACGCCCCAACCCGACCTCGCAAAAGGCCAAGCCCGGACCTGACACACGGACGGAGTCTCCTCTGTACCGTGGACGATCCGAAAACCCTACATTCAATATAATACTCGCGAAATTCACAATAATCATTTGAACAAGTCAACTTTCTTTTTTTTTTTTGAAAACATACATCTTCTCATTAACTAACTTTGCAAACCAAAAATGACATGCATACTACACAAGTACTTATGCCACTAAACAGTTAAACCATTAGTATGCAATTCTTTACTAGTCATATGAGTATATCTTTACAACTTCACATTCTTCCAACTTTTACAACATAAGACCATAGAGGCCTCAAAATAGAAACTACATACAAGGCTACAAGCCTCAAAATGAAGCGTCAACCAAGCAAAATACACATCAAGCATGGCCCGCACAAAGACTGGCAACCAACCACCAGCTAAACAAAGAAAGTGCTATCAAGGAAATACCTCCACTTGCTCCTCCTCCTCAATTACCTCAATAGGATCTGCTTCAACTACTCCTGTAAAATATCGTATAGAAAGGAATGAGCAAAAACTATTGCTCAGCGAGGGCAATTGGTCTCAAGGACAGAGGTAAGAGGAGAATGCAATGCAAATAGTCAAGCAGATCAATCAATTATCATATAACGATTCAAGCAAAGCCAACAAAAAATCAAGACAAACATTAAAGCTATAACCAATCAATTAAAGGATACAATTCACTTTCCACGAACAACTGTCAATCACGAATCTGATGACGACGCACCGGCCCAACCACCTTATAACTTCATTTTAGAATACCCCGAAAGTATCCAATCAATTCTACGACCCAAATCTCCCTGGGAGGTAACCCAAGCGAGAAAGGGAATAGGACACGGAGCTAGGGCAACCAACACTGGCAACCCGAGGCTACCTAGAGAGGCCCATCACACCGCCTCTGACTCTATGAATGCAACAATCGAGCAATCGAGCAATAAAGCCACACATGGGAGAATAACAAAGTAGGTTACTCTCGCATGCAATAGCAATAGTTAGCAAACATTTCAATCATAACCAACTTTAACAAGCATAATAAGCAATAATAAGCATTCCACAAGCATAACACTATGAAAACCAACAAAAACACAAAACGACCCCAACTTTTCAAACGCTACTACTTTCAAACGAGCCACGAGTTTTGGAAACCGATTTCACCAATCCTCCTAGGTCACCATAAGGCACGTCTAAAGACTCTGAAACCCTACTTTACCCTAGAATTCCCGCAAAGTCCCAATTTCCCCCTTTGCTCGTTTGAACTACTGCTACCCTAACCAAACACCCAACCAATGCCATAACCACACCAAAAGTGCTTCCATGGCCTCCCGAGACAATGCCATCACGCAAAACGAGAAAATGCTAAACTCGATCTAAACGACCCCAACTTGTACCAAGGCATTTTTTCTCAATTTTTCATTACACAATCCAAACAAATCATGCATTTAGGCATTCTAGCATATTTAGCATCTTTTCACATCAACAGAATGCATAACGGAGCAACTTCTATGAAATAGGGGTTTACTATTCATAATTTACTATTCAATTGGCATTTTAAATTATAATTGCTATATTTAACCATAGAAAATGCTAAAAAGCTATAATTATATGTTCTACAATTATCAAGGAACATTCTTTAACTATCAAAACAATTAAAATAACAATCTACGGCTAAAACCCAAAAATTAAAGTTGATACACCAAAGATTCAAAAGTTGCTTCCCTCACCTTAGACGCTCCTAGACGCTAGGAAAATCACGCTGGATGCCTCGGAAACAAGCCCGTGCAAGCTCACGCGAAGATTTGAAGTTTGGAAGTTGAATTTTTTTTTCTTTTTCCCTCAATGTTTCAGCCCTTTGCTTCTATTTTTCAGCTTTCTTTTGTTTTATTTTTTTGGCTATTATATGCTTATAAAAGATGACAAGCTTAGTCAATTGGTCAAGGCTTTGGTCAACTAATTAAAAATTGGTCAAATAAGCTTATTTCTTGCATTTTAAAGCTAAAACAACTAACACAATTCTAATTCTAGTTAACAATAACTAAAATATTAAAATTAAACACCAAATACTAGTTTTCACTATTTGCTGAGGACTAGAAAACACTCTCTAACTATCGCTCTCGAAATGCAATGCGCTTTGCGACAATAAAGAAGTAACAATTAGATTCCAAAGAGTTTAAGAAAAAATAAAATTTTTAGAATAATAAACAAGAAAATTTCACATTTCGGGCTCGGGTATTACACATATGATGTATATATGTATATTATTACATTAGTGAAAGAATACTACACAATATACATATGATGTATATATGTATATTATTACATTAGTAAAAGAATACTACATAATATACATATGATGTATATATGTATATTATTACATTAGTAGAAAAATACTACACAATATACATATGATGTATATTTTATCTTTCAACAAAAGCTAGACAATACAACCATAATTTAATAAATGTTGTCTTCTCTTTTCTTTCAAAAGGGAGATAAGACTACCTTAAAACATGGCTTGTCTTCTTTTCATGAGAAAAGGTTGTCAACCTTTTCTCTCTCCAAGCTCCTACACAGATGAAACACAAAAGAGAGAGAAGTTGAGTAGTCTTCTTCTTCAACTCTTCAAAGAAAAAAACACCATGGCTTAAAAATGAAGGTGAACTTGTCTTCTCTTCTTCTTCATGAAAATGCAGCCAAGAACAAGGAAGAAGAAGGAAATGGTTTTGCTCTCTTATTCACAAACAAGCTCATAAATATTTCATGGTAGATCTAGCACAAAATAGCCATGAAGATGGAGAAGCCATTATTTGCTTGTGTGGACCGACTAGAGCTCTTGTGGTTTCAAGAGGAGGTGTCTTCCATCAAGTGTGTGAAAATTCAAATCTATGGCTTCCATGAGTTGTCTACAAGAGGTATATTTTTCTACTATCTCTTGTCAATATATATATATACTTTCTATATATATGTTTTGCATATGTTAATGACATGATATCAAGATTAGAGTTTTATATGAACATTATGCTTTGAAATTCCAGAAAGTTTTGAACTTCATGTTATGCTTCCGCTCGATTCTTAGCTAGATGATGTTCATAGCTCTCAATATAAATGATCCTTCAAGTGGTATCAGAGCAAGGACTTGATGTTCATGTGATTACATATGTGTTTGCTTAAAGTTTCTAAAGTCTTGAGCACAAAAGAACAAAGAAAGAGTTTCAATATTTCTGAAAATGTTTCTGTCCACTATTTTTACATGACTATTTTGGCATAGTAAATGTTGTTAGATTTGGCTGATTTTTGGATATGTTATGCTATAGAGATAGTAGAACATTTCATCCTCTAATATGCATCTCCTAATTTCGTGGCTAAGGGTTTCAAAAAAATCAAAATCAGTAAGTTCATTGATTCTCGCGTAAAGCTGGATAGTTTGTGTAGTTGTGTTCTAAGAGGCATAACTCAGTCAAGTTAACTCCGAATTGAGTTCCGTTTGATTCTAAAACTATCTACACTCAAATAGCTACGTTTCTATAAAATTTCAGAATTTTTGGAGAACTGTGGATAGGCTAAACGAGTCAAAACAGTTGATGCATGTGCAGCAGATTTATGATAGGTCATAAATTGAAAGCAATGACTAATTGGTTTGATTTTAGTTTAGTCCAATGGGCTTAAAAATCAGTGGGCTTTAGTCTAATAAGATTAGATGGGATTGTTTTTCTTAGTGAAGATTATAATGAGCCTTGGAACTCAAATTGGGCCATAAAATTAACAAATGATTTGCATTGGGCCTTATTGAACAAGTATGGACTTAAAATTGGTTTTATCTAGTTCTTTTGTGTTGTTTAACATGAGATGCTAAAATCTCAAGATATGAAACTTATTGCAAACATGCCTTTTATTTATTTAATGTATTGGATACATTAGTTTGTGTTAGCTTGCTTGTTTAGCTTTATTGTTTATGTATATGATGCATATCCTATGCTTTATGAGTTTTATCTTACATTGTGATGTTGGATGATAAATGGTGAATTTGATCATGAACTTGGTTAATGAATGGTTAATTAGTTGTAATTTCATTATATGGCATTGTAACTAATTATATCATTCATTAGTATGTAATTAAGACATAAATCTCGTTTTATTTTCTTGCAATTGACAGAAATTTGTAGTGAGACATAATGTATGTAATTTCTGCAAGAGGAGTTTACAAGAAGACCATTGGAGACTTTCAAGGAGTTGGAGGTGTTTTGGATCTTTGAAGAATTCAAGAAGACAAGACCAAAGAAGACATGTTGATGTGTTTGTTTAGGTTTTTTCTTTGTCTTCATTTAATTCATAGTCCAAGTCCATGTTCCACCATAATCTATGATTTTGCATGTATGTTTATTTATTTGCTTATATGTGATGTATGCTTGTAAATTAACTAATGTGCAAAGTGAGACCTAACGCACTAAAGTTGAGGTCCGGGATTCAAATTGTCGCAACGCTTTGACGGTGGGTGTAATCTAACTAGATCACGTTTCCAATAATGCACAAAAGCTGAGGTTACGGTGATTTAAGGGCAAAATATCCATATCCTATATAGTGATATAGATAGTAATCGTTGCTAACTGTTTGTATGTATATTCCAATAATGCACCAAAGTTGAGGGGTATTCATATTAAAGAGAACTATGGTCACTTACTAATGAATCTTTAATTAGATTCCCGATCTCGTTTAGGAAGTGTGGGAATCGATAAAATTAGCGGGGGTATCATTTAATTAAAGGCCAAATTAAATGTTTTAACAAGTTTATGTCAACTAGCGATCTTATTTTCTGCATATGTTTTATGGCTACAACTATGAACCCGTCGTTTTTAATTAATTAGATTTTATATCACGCAACCGGACCAAACTTTTTGATTAACGTTATCATCTAAGAATGGTTCTTAGAAACTTAATAAAATCTTAGAATTACATGCTCCGTTATTTTTCATCTTGATAATGTATCAAAACGAAAAGTTGTAGTACTTATGGATGATAAGTAAAACAAATTAAATATGCTAAGGATTTGTATTCTTTCATAGTTTGCATAAGGGTATGCAAGATGTAAAGTATATAATTCTAAACTAGCAAATGGTTTTGTAGTAAGCATATTTAATGCATGATATTAGATATAAATGAAATTCATTCTCATATTTGTATTTCCTCTTTGGTTAGTGGTAATGCAAAGAAGAAAGGCAAAGAGAGATGATTTCTATTAGCTAGTGGGAGCATATCTAAGAAGAAAATTAAGGATTGTATAGACATGTGTAAATGATGTTTTTATAGCCTTAAAATCGGACATTAAAAGAGGTTTTAATCCAAAGTATCTTTATAGCTTGAATGTCAAGGTTGTAAAGCTACTATCAATTATAAATCTTCTTTGATTGTAATTGGTACTACTTTATGGATTCTAGTGAAACATTAGTGAATGAGTTCAAGGATAGAATCTTAATCTCAGT
The DNA here is from genome assembly GCA_037974665.1 of Ehretia macrophylla. Lineage (NCBI taxonomy): Eukaryota > Viridiplantae > Streptophyta > Magnoliopsida > Boraginales > Ehretiaceae > Ehretia > Ehretia macrophylla. Next base: position 55,129,124 of record CM075782.1, read on the forward strand.
AGTGCGCTTTCGGAAACGTGAAATATTTTCAGTGTTAGCAAATGAAACAAAGGTTGTTGCGTTAGCTAAAGACACTTTGTTTGGATGCCTTCTGGATATATTTTATATTTTAAGGATTACACCTAAATGATATTAGGAATAAAATGGATATTCCTAAAGCTTGTAAAAGCGCATTATGGTGTAGTCTTTATTATCTTAATATGGACAAAAGAATGTATTGCAAGCATATTGTCAACCATTATAACCATCCGCCAAATTTTAAGATTACTCAAATAATCCAAATTAATTGTAGTTTCTACATGATTAGGTTTTTCTAATAATAAGATGATGATTAGGTTGGTTTGATCAACTTATATATCTTATTTATTGGAATGGTAACCAAGTCATCCTTTGTTTGATAAAAGATTAAAACTACTAGGCTATTTGGATTAGTACATGTTGATGTATTTAGAGCTATTTGTGAATAGGCTCGTGTAGTAAAATGTATTAGTGCCTTATGATTAGATCGTGAAGGTAAAATACTTAAGTACTATTTTATTTGAGTATCCTAAAATTTTGATATAGTATCAAAATTAACAATGCCCGGTGTACCACCATTAAATAAGGTTTTCTTAGTAAAGAAACCGTGCTTTGTTGGACATAGTACAGTTGTTGATTAGTTTGATTAATCATTATATTTATTTGTGGGTCATTCTTTCCTCAATTTAATTTTATGTTGAATAGTACCTTCCTACTATTGCTAGAACTTTATATTTGATATAAGTTGCACAGCAACCAAGGATTAAATGTGTTAATTTTGGTTTGTCCTACTTTTATTGAAAAGTTTTTAAAGGACTAGTGGGAGTTTTGGTTAAAGGTAATTTTATAGTATATCCTAGTTTTGTAGGATATAATTTCTATTTAATGATCAATGTTCAATGATCTATTATATTGTAATCTTTCTTGAAGAAAATGTTTTGTTCAAGAAGATGTTACTTTCTAATAAAATAGAAATTGAGGACGTATCCTCTAAAGCTATAAAATCACCTAGACCAAAGTAATGAATCTATTCAATAAGGTCTGAGATGTGTCATCACACAAGATCTTTGCAAATCTAGTAGTGTATCTCATTCTTTAAAAGAATATAGGGATATCTTTTTGGAAGCACAAAAGTTGTTTATGTATTTAAGATAATGATCAATTATTTGATCCTACAATTTACAAAGAAACGGTATATTTGATATCGATTCCAAGAAACTATATAATGTAAAGCATATTGATTAGACTCGATATACTTAAGCTTAATCTGGATATTGATCTCTGAGATAAAGGTTGAAGTTAATGAAAAAAGTAATGACCGTTTATGGTTATATTGGTTTCTGAAAGATATCATCAAAGCCAAAGGGTTGACTACGATGAAGTCTTTTTACCAATAATTGTGCTTAAGTCTCTTTGTATTATGCTAGACATTATAGCATATTGTGTTACTATATTAATGATTTGGATCAATGGATATAAGTAATATGTGCATACTTGATAAATCCACTTGTGGATTTTTAAGTAAATTTTTTGAAATTGTTTCGTCCAATTCAAATGAGATTAAAGAGTTAGATTTCATTTAAAATATGGATGAACCTTGTGATTGCAAAAGAATAGTGGGAGCGTATCCACTTTTCTATGACTGCAATAATGATGACTTGGATATCATGGATGATGATATATGTGTTGTGATATTAATTATAGTCTAGTCATATTAAATGTTGTCCATTTAGAACTTGTCGTTTGTATCTTGTGAATTCGTAGCTATGATAATAGTACGAAAAGATTACTCGGCATATTCCTTAAATTGTACAAAGAATATTTTTGAATGTGTTCAAGAAACTCTAGTTGCATAGCAAATTTGTATTCAAGTTATAGTAACTTCATATTTGCTATACTATGTACAAGACTTGATATTGCGCAAACTGTAAAGTGTTACAAATAAATATCAATCCAATCTAGGTTTGGGAATGGTTGATAGAATTGAAGTATATTCTTAAGTACTTGGGAAGCATTAAAGATATATTTTAGTTTATGGAGGAGGTAAATTCCGTAGTGACGTATTTACTAGTTCAGATTCTTAATCTGAATCTTATAATAGAATGTCTATGTTAGGGTTCATGTTTATTTGTAGTGGGAGCTCAGTAAGTTAGAAAGGTTCTGAACAAATTGTAGATTCCATTACATACCTCATGTGTTTTGTGATATGTAATGTTATGAAAGATGTTGTTTGGATCGAGGAAATCATATGAGTTGGTTATGGTTCCTACTGTTAAGTCGTGATGCTTTTGCGCTATGACTATACGGAGCTACTGCACAAGCTTGTGGAACCCAGGTCTCACTGTATGTCCAAACATTTGGAAAAATATTTTCATCATCATATGTTGTATCTGTAGCCAATAATCATATTGAGATATGTCTTTGCAGAAAACGGCCACATCTCTCGATGTAGTTGACCCTCTAACCGTAGCTATGAATCTGTCACAACTAGGTCCTCATTTTGAGAAGATGGATATTCAATACCATTGTATGTTGTGCTAATACTATGTAACATAACATTAGTGCAAGTGGAAAATTGTTAGAGATATGCCCCAATGCTATATATTTGGATGACATATATTAGGGCATTTTGACATTAACTTGTACATTATGGCATCTATGTCTATATATGTGTGTTTTCATATTGATATAATTAGCACATTCATATTCTTCTTCTTTTATGTGTATGAATGAGTCCCTAGTATTTTCATTATAGGAATGTATTCCAAAAGCATTTAGAATATGTTGGCATATTTCCTTAATATGATAAATACTTAAAGTATTCATAGTCCTTAAATTATTTGATCGGGACTTCAATAATCTATTACGGACTATCACATGTGTTGTTACCTTTGATTAACATATGGATGTTAATGATAAAGGATGGTGAGCCACGTGCCATAACAGTATAGGGATGCGATTAACAAATATGTGGGTGACTATTAGTTGAATAGATCACTGAATGTGACGTGAATAACAAATTACATGACTTTAGATTAATAATTTGTTATTCGTTGTGATTGTGCATGTAATCCTTAGACTTGAGACATTACGTCTGTCATATGTATTGGGGTTTAATTCTAGTGTTTGGACAATGATTGTTTCGACAAACGAGATGAGATGCGTCCTCTCACAGTTTCATTTGTTCGGTATAGGGATTGACAAGTAGT
>CM075782.1:55142350-55152350 GCA_037974665.1 Ehretia macrophylla
AAAGTTCAAGTAGAAATGCCAAGTAGTAACGCCAAATAGAAGCTCAAATGCAGATACCGTACAAGAATCCCGTTGACACGAATACCGAAGAAGAATAAATTCCAACCAGAAACGCCGAGATAATACCAATAAAGACTAAAGCAAAGATACTGTAGATGTCATTAATACCACACAATAACGACAAGAAGAATACCTCGCGCACGAATCTCCAATAGAAGTCTAACTGTTACTGCCCGAGAATTCCCAAGCAAGAAGCCAAATAAAAGCTCAAACAAAGGTTCTATCTAGAGGTCCAAAGAAGTACCCCGCTGGTCATGGATTTCATAGAAGAATTCCTTGTTAAGAGTGCTAAAGAAAATACCAAGAACCCAATCAAATATATTTCCAAAGTTCCAAAGAAGCCTTCCAAATAATAACCCCATGGAACAACCAATTAGATTCCGAGTTTTGCTATCAAATGCTGAGAGGAATGTCAAAGGAAATAACAGAGAAAATATAATGTGCCCAATAAGACAACCAAGTTGAATAACAAACTTAGTTTCCCAGATGGACGAAAACTCCAAGGATAAACACCGAACTGATGAACAATATACCGAGACCAAACTCTGAGGCCTCTTCACTGTTTGCCAAGTGAGAACTTCATACAACTTTGCCAACAAGGAAAATACCAAGAGAACGCCTAATAAGAATTTCAAAGAATACCATAAGTAGTATTATTCAATAAGTCTGATAGGAACTCCAAATACTAAACCTACTGAGGAACATTGAAGAAGATATCCGAGACAATGCTCCAATAAGAAAGTAGCCAAGTTTGCCTAATAAGTAAATACTAAATAATTGGCCACTGAGAATTCTAGAAATTACCATTGAAGAATTTCCAATCAGAGATGCCAGTATTATACCAATAAAGACAGAGACACATATACCCTAGATAATACTGTACAGTAAGGCCGATTGAAATCCCAATAGCCAAATCCACCGAGAAATACCAACAGAAGTCTCCAAAGATTACCCATTAAGAAAACCAAAGAATGCTCCAAGGAATAACCAAATAAAACCCCAAGAGAAAGCTACTCTTTCACAACTGTTAAGCACAGAAAAGGACCATAGAGATTTGCCAATAACCGAGCTCCAAAAGCAAACACCAATTCCCAAATAAAGGCTAGTCAAATGCCATTCATTTCCTGCCAACCCACACATCTTGAAAAGCCAATGGTGAATCACTTTCTTCAGGGGAGGAATAAGTCTTTCTTACCATTTCCATAGGACATGTGTGAATGCCAATATATCACAGTTATACACATGCCTTAAACTATTATGCAAGAAAGTTTACAAAATAGTTTATTCAACAAAGTCACTCAAGCACGGCAATCAAGTCAAGCACAACATAATCAATTCAAATCACGGCATATCTAATTCAAGACATTCTATACACACATTACCAGTAATACTTCAAGCAAATAACAATTCACAAGGTCAATTCAATTCACGATGCCAATTCAATAAGTCAATTCGATAGACAACTAGACATTTCACCTTACTTAGCACACAATTAACACATAGCACATAAGTATATCACATAAGTGCATACATTCAAGTCAAGACACACAATCTCACATACAAGCATACACTTTCAAGACACACTTAACAAGCACACATTCAAGGATCACTACCCACCAGACCAAGGACCCTGTCCCGGCTTATGAGCTAAACAAGCTCTGATACCACCTGTAACACCCCGATCAATCTTGAGATCGGGAGTTCTATCAATCGATCTAAACAAAACTCAAACCAAACCCGGGCATAAATTTTCAGGGAAAACGGACGGAGTCTCCCCTGTTCCTAGGCGAAAAGTAAAACCTGCGACAGCATATAAGTGGACCAATACCATGTCCAAACATTCAACCACCTCAAGGCCATCCGAGCCTTGGTTCACAAGCAGCAAAACCCAAGTAAATATACATTCAAGCTTGGCAATTAAACTACACCAACCTATATCATAAGCTAGACTATCATACATTTCTATCTCTTTTCCTTTATCATTACAAATATACATTGAAGTTAAGCCACATTAACTAAATACATAATCTAGTGAAACTTAAATTACATCCCCTTTAACATTAAATACATATAATACATAAAAGCATACAACTTTACAACTTTGACAACTCAAGTCACATAGGCACGCAGGACAACTCTTCAAGCACAGACTTTCACGAAATCATGAACTTTCCAACTAACATGGCATTTCTTGAAATGTGGTAGTGAGGAGTGAGTATACACAGCACGTATACTCAGTGAGGGCGAGACAGATATCAAATTGGAGAGAAAGAAAGTCGTGCAATGCAAATAAGACAGTTAAGCAATATAACTGATAAATACGCAACTAAGACAAACAATCAATACAATAAGCAGTTACTGAAAGCATTAACACAACCAGTCAAAGCTAGACCACACTCTGAGCGCTATGGTTCACTCATACGAGCAATGTACCATTTCATGAGCGATACATCAATCTCGAGCTTGATGATGACAACGATGACAATAAGCGCGCATCCACCTTATAACACCAGTTTGGAATACCCCGGAAGTATCCATCAATCTACGACCCAAATCTCCCTGGGAGGCAACCCAAGCGAGAAAAGGGAATAGCAGCGGAGCTAGAGCAACCAACACTAGCAACCCGAGGCTACCCAGAGAGGCCCATCACTCACGCGCGAGACACTATGCAATGCAAGACTCGATACAAGGCAATAAACGAGCGATAGCACAACAATACAAACTAGTGACAACAAATGAGATAACAAGCAATCACAATCAATACTAGCATTCAACTAACTTTTCAAGCATAACAAGCAATAATAAGCAACAATAACACCAATTAAACAAGTATATCAAGCAACCATAAGCATTCTATAGGCATAATATCAAGATAACAAGCAAAATCACAAATCGGCCCCAACTATCAAAACACTACCATTTCCAAACGAGCCACGAGTTCTGGAAACCGACTTCGCCAACCCTCCTAGGTCACCATAAGGCACGTCTAAGGACCCCGAAACCCTACTTTACCCTAGAATTCGCGCAAAGCCCCGATTTTTCCCTTTGCTCGTTTGAACTACAACTATACCAACCAAACACCCAACCAATTCCATAATCGCACCAAAAGTGCTTCCATGGCCTCCCGAAATAATGCCAACACGCAAAACGAGAAAATGCCAAACTCGACCTAAACGACCCTGACTTTTACTAAGCCATTTTTCTCCGTTTTTCTATTACACATTCCAATTAAACCACACATTTAGGCATTCTAGCATACCTAGCACATTTCTACATCAACAGAACGCGTAACGGAGCAACTTCATCGAAATGGGGGTTTACTATTCATAATTTACTATTTATCACACAATTTATATTTCAATTCCAATATTTAACCGCAGAAAATGTTAAAAAGCTATAAATACATGTTCTACAATCAACAAGGAACATTCTTTAAGCAACAAAACGATTAAAACAACAATCTACGCATAAAATCCAAAAATCAAAGTTCAGATACAAATATTTCAAATGCGCAAATAACGATGAAACCTTCACCTTAGACGCTCCTAGACGCTAGGAAAACCTCATAGAGTACCTCGGAAACCATCCCGCACAAGCCCACGCGAAGAATCGAAGATTTGAAGTTGATATTTTCTTTTTTTTTCCCCTTCTTTTCCTCTTGGTTTCAAGCCTTTCTTCTCTGTTTTTGTTCGTGTGCAATTCTGCTTATTTAGGAAAAAAAAATGACAAGTCAAAGGTCAAAGATTCGGTCAACCCGCTAAACCAAAACAACTATGCGCGACCTTACGAAAACGGCCATAACTTCTTCTAGAAAACTCCAATTCACGAACGGTTTGAAGCCTCAGAAACTAGACTCATAGAGCTTTCCAACCATATATAATTTGCTACCTAACTCTTCCCCAATTGGTTCAGATTTAATTCCAAAGTTGACCCAAAATTTGACTAACTTAACATTGCATTTTTTTATTTCTAATCCCAAGTTTGCCTTTTATTAAACATTTCAAAAATTCCCACCTTGTCCTAGTTGGTCAATGTAGATGAAAAGTCAACTAGTTTGGTCAAAGAAGGTGAAAGGTCAATAAAATGCAATTTAAATGAACTTTAAATGCTATTGAATACATGCCAGGTTCAAGGTATCACAGCTGCCTTTCTTGGATGTGGTAGCTGTTTCTTAGGCTCCCTATCCAGAATCAAACCCTAATTCTCCGTCACCCGTCACCACCTTGGTAGGCCACTATCTTACCATCGAAAGTTGATAGGGCAGAAATTTGAATGATGCGTCGCCGGCTCGAGGGCCGTGCGATCTGTCGAAACCCACCGGGGGACGGCTTCAAGGCCGCATGGTGCTTGGATCGCCACGACATTGAAGCATCAACAATCGTCTCATCGCAACGCTCGCGTAATTGCTTAACGAAAACCAATGCCACGTGTGCTAGGCGATTCGCGCATCGCGCATGCCCCTATTGTCCCCCTGTATGCACCCGTGTGCACAGAACGGGACAAGCAAACTACCTTCCTACCCACGCGGTGCTTGGATCGCCACGACACTAGACCACGTCTGTCGCATTATGACTCAGCAAGGACCATGGCGTCGTGTGCAAGGCGATTCACGCATCGTACAGGCACGTCGGAACCCACTGAGGGACGGCTTCAAGGCCGCATGGTGCTTGGATTGCCACAACATTGAAGCATCAGCAATCGTCTCATCGTAATGCTTGCGTCGTTGCTTAACGAAAGCCAATGCCACGTGAGCTAGGCGATTCACGCATCGCGCATGCCCCTACCGTCCCCCTGTATGCACCCATGTACATGGAAAGAGACAAGCAAACTACCTTCCTACCCACGCGGTGCTTGGATCTCCACGACACTAGACCACGTCCGTCGCATTACGACTCAGGGAGGACCATGGCGTCGTGTGCTAGGCGATTCGCGCATCGCACAGGCACGTCGAAACTTACCGAGGGACGGCTTCAAGGCTGCATGGTGCTTGGATTGCCAAAATATTGAAGCATCAACAATTGCCTCATCGCAATGCTCGCGTCGTTGCTTAACGAAAGCCAATGCCACGTGTGCTAGGCGATTCGCGCAATGCGCATTCCCCTACTGTCCCCTTGTATGCACCCGTGTACACAGAACAGGACAAGCAAACTACCTTCCTACCCATGCGGTGCTTGGATCGCCACGACACTAGACCATGTTTGTCGCAATACGACTCAGCGAGGACCATGGCGTCGTGTGCTTTGCGATTCGCGCATCGCACAAGCACGTCGGAACCCACTGAGGGACAGCTTCAAGGCCGCATAGTGCTTGGATCGCCACAACATTGAAGCATCAGCAATTGTCTCATCGTAACGCTCGCGTCGTTGCTTAACGAAAGCCAATGCCACATGAGCTAGGTGATTTGCGCATCGCACATGCCCCTACCCTCCTCCTGTATGCACCCGTGTACACGGAAAGAGACAAGAAAACTACCTTCTTACCCACGCAGTGCTTGGATCTCCAAAACACTAGACCACGTCCGTCGCATTACGACTCAACGAGGACCATGGCGTCGTGTGCTAGGTGATTCGCCCATCGCACATGCACGTCGGAACCCACCGGGGGGCAACTTCAAGGCTGCATGGTGCTTGGATCACCAAAACATTGAAGCATCAGCAATTGTCTCATCGCAATGCTCGCGTCGTTGCTTAACGAAAGCCAATGCCACGTGTGCTAGGCAATTCGCGCATTGCGCATTCCCCTACTGTCCCCCCGTATGTACCCGTGTGCACGGAATGGGACAAGCAAACTACCTTTCTACCCACGTGATGCTTGGATGGCCACGACGCTAGACCATGTCTGTCGTATTACGACTTATCAAGTACCATGGCGTCGTGTGCTAGGCGACTCGCGCATCGTACATGCACGTCACAACCCTCCGGGGGACGGCTTCAAGGCTGCATTGTCACGCCCCAACTCGACCCCTCCTACGATCAGTCAGGACGCAACGGAATTTCGGCAGTATAACGACAGTAAATAAGATACCGAGGTTCTAAACCAACCTCATTAAACATCATACATCTAGCAACTCCTCAATTCAAACAACAACATACAACACAACCATATTATACAATAAACCATCCTCGTTATACGCCTCCGTTCCAACATAACATACAATACCTCAACCTTATCATACATTTCAAAATAAGTTGAGACACAACTACAACTTAACCATAGACAAAAGAAAGCCACTAAGTTAACATCGTTTGGATCATCATCTTTCAACATCTATTACAATAAGAACCATAAAGCATATAAAAGTCTATTAAGCTAATATACATGACATTAAACAACATATAATCATGGATAAGACTCGGGAACATATGACTCGTCCACGTAAGGCACATTTTCCTCCTCAGGAGGCACGTACCCGTAATCCGGCTCTGCAACACCTGTAAGCATGCAATAATAGAGAGTGAGCTTATATACATAAGCCCAGTGAGGATCCGATAGATCTCGACAGTATTCACTACGCTCCTTGGATTTAGTCCTTTGAGCAAGTAAACACACAACAACAATAATAACATTATCATCACATAACTATATAACCATTCATTAAAGGATACTCTATTTGGTGTAGCTCCAAACGCCATCACGATCTCAACCGTTCTTCTTATAACTCCCCATTACTCACGCACCTGAGGTACCTCACTAGCCCCTCCCTCCATGACACCTCCGTCATGCGAGCTGGGGGTAGCCTATGGCAGTCATGCCGTTATCAACCCGACAGCCCGACGCTGCCCGAGAGGTGGCACACACATACCAAGACTCCATAATCATCAATCATCAATCAATCATCAATCAATCAATTGGGAGATCAGCAACAAAAGTGCCCGATTCCCGAACTCAATAATAATCAATCAATAACATCAATATAACATCAATATTAAATTAAACAACAAACAACGTAGTTAGATGACAAAGTAGGCCATCTAACCGGACATGCATAATATACATAATTAAACTCTAAATTACTCATCAACAACTCACCATTCATCACTCGAACACTACCCAACCATCTAAAGGCATCGTTCAAGAAATTAAAGAATGACAACCTAAACTTCTAAAATTCATAACTTACAATCTACTAATCCAAACATTGCCAAATCAGTTCCTATCACTCACCCATTCAACCTACTACATTAGCCCTCTCGGAAATCCACCATAACACCTCCAAATCATGCCCGATAACCCTAAAATCCTAAGATGTCATGGCTGGATTTTCCGGATTTTCACACAAACAATGTAATCGAAAATTTGGCATTACAACAGCGCTAACACGTAATTATCAAGTATTTAGAAATCGACGGCAATCGATTTCGATCAACACAACTCATTTAATTCAACTTTGAACATTTTAATCAAAATTAAATACCCGGAAAATAAAAATTATGCTACATCCGACAGAAATTTGTAGTATTAGTATATAACGATCCCTAGCATGCAAGGAGCAATAATCTATCATCATATTTCAATTCTAACGGTTCAATCTTCATTTATACGCAAAAACACAAAAATGACATTTTGAGATCTAGAATTTTTCTCTCTCCTTTGATGCGATATAAGCCTAGGAATGCGTGCTATGCGTGCCCAACAAGTAGAATCCAAGTCGGTACGAAGTTTTACGGACAAAAACTAGATTTTTCTTTGAAAAATTGGATTGAAAAGCTTGAGTTTTCTCTTCTCTTTTTCTCCCTCTTTCTCACGGCAATGTGTGTGTTTGTGGAGTGTGTTTTGTGTTGTGTGAGTGTGTGTAGGTGATAGTATATAATTAAAAGCTTGGTCAATTAAAAAAATGCAAAGTCAAAGTTAGTTTAAATAGGTATTTTTGTGTTTTTAATGACTTTAATTGCATTTTATTGCTCACCAAGTTAAAAATAATTATGCAACCCCCAAGATATCTCAAGTGGATTATTTTTAGGTGACAAGAAGTTTTACAATCCAATAATTTCACCCGAGTCGGCTTAAAACTCGATTTTCGCAAAAGTCGGTGTAAAAACCCTAATAAATTCTTAAGCCGATTTTAAAACCGTTTTCATCAAACACAGGTCTATTAAAGTTCGTGGACTAGGTCTAGAAGGGTTAAAAAGACCAGTTTCAAAATTTTAGCGGACGTGTTTCGAAAACACTATTCACTGAAAATCGACGATAAAATTTCTGACTCCGTTTTTTTATGAAAATTTCATGAATGCACATTTAGCACGTATTAGGAGTATTGATATCAAAATTATAACTTTCTAGGTCCTATAGCACATAAACAGAATATATGCACGCAAAACGAGGTATAGCACGTAAAACGAGATAAGCAGGAAAGTGGGGTTTCACATGCATGGTGCTTGGATCTCCATGACATTGTAGCATCAACAATCATCTCATCGCAACGCTTGCGTCGTTGCTTAACGAAAGCCAATGCCACGTGTGCTAGGCAATTTGCGTATCACGCTTGCCCCCACCGTCCCCCAAGAGCCACCCAAGCCCACTCGGTGCTTGGATTGCCACGAAACTAGACCATGGTCGTGCGCATCCACTCGGCAACGACTATGGCTTCGTGAGCTAGGCGATTCACGTATCGCGCAGGCCTAACGACATGTCGGGGAACAGGAATGTCTCTCAATGTGTACCTAGTCGGCGATACTAGGATGGCTAGTTTTGTGCTTGGGCAACCACTCACCTCTCATTAGCCATCCCAATGACATTGACGGTGTTGCAGCACCAAGATGGATAATGAGGGGCTAGGGAAGCCACCACGTTCCTCATTATCCATCCTGGTACCTCGCCGAGGGACATGCCGGGGGACGCGGGATGGGGGTGGCACGGCCCCAATGCATGGGTATGCAATGCAATACCTCGGCGTGATTCACTCGGTAGGCATTCTTGCCCACAATATAGCCCACGATATAGCCCATAATATGCCACGAAGTGCCCACAACGTCCCCCCGCATGGACCACGACCAAAGGGCTTGACACCACATACCCCCTTATAGTACATTTAGATGCAAAAACTCAAGTGACAGCAGTAGCATACATTTTGCCAGAGATTTATAATGGGCGTTTTACACTATAAAAGGCCCCATTTGGCATGATCTTCATACCCAACTTGCTCCTTATTGATAGCATATGATATCCAAATACTTCAAGATTAATTTTTTTGAAAAAATATTTTTTAATATCTAATAATTGCGAAAAATTGGAAAAAATCAGAACAAATAGTATAAAATTCAAAAAAAAATTATATTAATTCATACATTAATTTGTTAAATGATATTCACAAATATTTTTTTTCAAAAAATTAAATTTTAATATTTAAAAATTACAAAAAATAGGAAAAAATCATAAACAACACTAGAAAATTCAAGAAAATTTATATTAATGCTTAAATTAATTAGTTTACATGATATTTGGCGTTAAACTTTATTTTGGATGGATTGGGAACCCTATTAATCTATTTCACCTCACAAATGTGGCGAACTGTTTGTCGGACAAGGCGAAGGTTAAGACTACTTCATAGATTCGGAAACCACTTGTAAAAGGATATCAATGTCTACATTTGTGTCATAATATAGTCCGCATTCCCAATACCCCCGAATGCTTAACATTGCCCGTCGTGCCCAACGTACCCTAGTAGTGCAAAAGCCGTCCCTCAACATCCCTCATCGTCCCTCAAGCATACCCCTATAGTGCCCCAGTCGTTCCCCAACAGTGCCTCAACAACGCCCCTTGAGCGCCCCGCACGCCCCCCTTGCATGCACCATCGTTCGGTACGGGCGCCCTTTGCGCGCACCTTCGTGCCGCATAGGGGCCATATGCTCGCACTATTGTGTGGCATGCGCGCATGATGCATACACCATCATGCTGCATGGGCGCCCCATGCACACACCTTCGTGCGGTATGCGGGCCACAT
>CM075782.1:55157350-55337350 GCA_037974665.1 Ehretia macrophylla
TACTCATAATGTATACTCATTCCTCTTTTTAAATATATTTCAGGCAAAGCAGGTACAGTTCCTCCAGGGACGGAGGAAGAAGCTCGGGAGTCTCCTTGAGTCCTTGTGTGGTGTTATGTCGTAGTTCTTGCAAATGTAGTAGTTACATGAAATCTTTTGAGGCCTGCATGCCTTGTAAATATTTGATAAATGTAAATATGTAACTAAGCTAAAGCTCATCTAGGCTAGTGGTCTGCAATAATTTTTGGATGACATTAAGACTGTTAACTATCTAAACTAGAACTCTATTAACTATTTTGCTAAGACTAGATAACTAGCGTTAACTTTAGGAATTTAAATGGTCTATGTTCTTGTGAAGTTTGGTATGTCGATTTCTCTGTTTACAGGTGTTGAATGCCCTAAAAACAGGGGAGACTCTGCCCGTTTTTCCTCATTTTCTGTGACCACAGGATTTGGGTTGGGACTCCGTTCTCGTGAGGGATTTGGGTGTTATAGTGGGACGTCCATTACAGATGGATGAATGTACAGCCAATGGCACACGTCCTGCGTGAGCTAGAATCTGTGTTGAATATGATTGCTTAAAATCCCCTTCCGATTTTATTTGGTGGCACAAGAGATGTTGTAGAACGGGGATTAACATCGCATCGTTTAAACAAAAGGTTATCATGGACGTGCTGCCAGAGTACTGCACTGAATGCTATAAACTTGGTCACTCAAGACAATTTTGTATTACTTTGGGTAAAGCTCCTAAGCCAAGGGAGAAAACTAAAGAATTTCCGGAAAAAGATAGGAGAGGAAGAAGCAAATTTAGAGGAGAGACTCAAATGCGGGTAAAAGATGGCAAAAACCAAGCTAATGATAGAAAAAAATTGGGTACAGATTGGTCCCAAAGCCGCCAGAGGGAAAAAGAATTTAAAAATTCAAAAGATGTTCAAGAAGAACACTCAAATGGTGATAATGAAGCAGAGCACTCAAAGAACAAGTTTGAGCAGCAAAATAGAAAAGTCGAGCAAAGAAATAAAAAGGAAGAATGGAAAGCTAAAAAGGATAATTCAATAAAAGAGGTTCCTCTGTATAACTCATTTGATGCTCTTAATAAAAGTAATTATGAAGCTCAAAACATGATGCAAAAAAGTGAAGGCAATGTGAATGCCGAAAACTTTAAAAATAATAGAGAGAGCTTGGCTGTGGTTAATGAAGGAAGGAATATGAGTGTCATTCCCGATGGTGCTGGAGACGTGTCGTAGAGACGATCAAAGAATTCCGACGAGATGCTTGAGATTAGGGGACAATCCCGCGATCACGTTAGGTTACTGACAGGTGCGCATGCTAAGAGGCCTCACGGGAATGATGATGAAGGTTTTTTGGACAAAAATAATTGTCAAACAATTATGCATGTGGAAAGAGGGTACCACAGTGGGAATGAGAGTGAGGTAGGGAATAATCCTTTTGATTTAAAAAATAAAGATAATATGATTAAAGTTCATGAAAAAACTCAAAGTAAAAACATGAATATGGAAATTGTGAATGCAACGGCTGAAAATTGCTCGGAGATCGTGTATGGTGGACAAGAAAATGACTTGTTTACTAAAGATATTGATAGGTTAGGGGACAAGGATGGGGACCGCATGCACAAAGATTTAAGGGATTTAGATGTTTGTGATAAAGATGTTTCAAATGAGCACTTTAATGAAATAAATGGAAATTGTTTAATCAAGGAATCTGCAGAGAATTGTTTGGTTAGCAAAACACATCTGAATGTGGAACTTAGGGACCATATACAAAGATTTAATGAGAATAATGATTATGTATCCCAAGAAGTCTTGGATTTAGCCGATGGGAATGTGCAAAAATCAGGTAAAGATCATAATTTAATTAATGAAGAAGAGGGAAAAGGGACAACTAGTGGACAAAATTTTGAAGATAGCCATTTTGGAACTGTAGGGGACGTTAATAGGGGACGGGTAAAGATGGAATGTGGAGCCGTGAGTGATGTGGACATGCAGAGGACAAGAGCTGAATTTTTTAAGCCAAAAGAGACCATTAAAGTTGATTTTAGCTCAAAAATAAATGAGCAAGAAATGTCTGGAATTTTTGTGAAGGAAAATGAGGGGGACCGTGTGTATTTTGAGAATAGTGGGATTTTTTTGAAGGATTATAATAGGGACCGCATACATGAGATTACTGAGCCTTTAAATTCTTGCCAAGGAAAAGAATTAAATAAGGATGATGGTGTGAAGGAAATCAGCAATTTTTATGTTAAAGAATCCACTATAGAGTTAATTAATATAGAAAAGGCACAAAGGACAACTAGTGGACAAAATAAAAAAAGTCAAAGTGGAGCATTTTCAATGCCTTACACGGCTGGAGCTTCTTTGGGTAACAAAACAAATTCTCAAGTGGACTTTGGGGACCACATAAAAGATTCTAGTGGAAATAATGCTCAAAAGAATGTTGGGGCTTGTGTTTTTGTACCTGGGAATGCCGAAAATGCTTTGGGAGCCGTTGGGAATTCGTCAGATTCTGCGAGAATGCTGAGACAAGGAATGGAATTTACCAACAATAATCCTTCACATTTGGATAGCGGAAATGATCATGGGAACTTTGGCGGACGAGAATTTGGTCTTGGGACTGCCGAGAATAATCCATCAGAGGCTGATTTTAATGGTGAAAATGATCATACCACGGAAATAAAAAATTCTAATTTTCTTCTTTGTGATGAAAATACAGAGGCTTCAATCCCATCATCAGGTTCTCCACTTCAACTTAATTCGTCTGATGATACACACGAACCAAACCGGGCCAATAGTGACAAGTACTCAAGTTCTAATAATTTTGTTGAAAGTCAATCATTTGACGAGACAGATGGATCGGATAGCACTAGCCGAGTTCAACAGCCTAGTGAAGATAAGTCAGAAGACATTGACGATTTTGAGGTTCATCCTCACGAAATGACAAGACCCAAGTCAGTAGAAAATGACAATTCAACACCCAATCGTGAATTTACTCAGCGAAAAAATCCTAGACTACCTAATCCGGGAGCTCCACGCACTACGAGAAGCCGGAGTCAAAATCCCACAGATTCTATACCAACCACCAATTTTTTATGTTAAGTACGCTTATTTGGAATATTCGTGGTATATTCGGGAGTGAAGGATTTCGCAGACTTAAGAAACTTGTTAAAATGCACAAGCCTAAGATTGTTGCGATTCTTGAACCAATGACCAAGAAGATTTCGCATATCAGTTACTGTTCTCGTAGTCTCTGTCTTTCATACTTTCATGCTAATGTTTCTAATAAAATTTGGATTTTTTGGAGTTCAGAGTTGCAGATAAATATTGTACGGGATCACGTGCAGGCTGTTTCTGTACAAATCTTCGCTCCATGGCTTCCATCTAAAATTGGGGCTACCTTTGTTTATGCTAAGAATCTCAGATCAGATAGGTTGCATCTTTGGACCGAACTTGAGCTCGTGGCTGAAATGATTAATGGTCCTTGGATGTGCGGAGGTGATTTCAATGTGACTTTTTCTGCTAATGAGCGCATTGGAGGTGCTGATCCTAATACTAATGCCATGGATGACTTTGCTTCTTGCCTTGTGGAATGTGGACTAGTCGATGCTGGCTTTTTAGGTAACTGTTTTACATGGACTAACAATAGGTTATTCAAAAGATTAGATAGGGTCTGCACTAATGATGAATGGAATGCTCTTTTCGACTCTACTCGTGTTAAACACCTTGGTAGAACGTGTTCCGATCACTGCCCTCTTTTAGTTAATTGTGTCTGAAACCTTGAGAGAGGACCTTCTTCATTTCATTTTTTGAACGCGTGCGTGGGTGGGTCATCATGACTTTCTGCCTTTTGTGAAAAGTAGTTGGGAAACTCCCGGGCAAGGCAGCGATTTATTACGTTTTTGGCTGAAACAACAAAGACTCAAAAGTGCGCTCAAATGGTGGAATAAAAATGGTTTTGGGGATGTGTTTGAGAATGTTCGTGAAGCTGAGTGTAAGGTGGAGGAGCTTGAAATCGAATGGCAACATCAAGGTTCTCCCTATGCTCGTGAACAACTCTAAAGGGCCACTGCGATACTCAATCAAACTCTTTCAATTGAGGAAAAAATTTGGCAATAGAAATCGGGCTGCAAATGGCTAGTTGAAGAAGAACGTAACACTAAATACTACCAGTTATTACTGCGTAATAAACGGACAAGAAATGTCATTTGGTCTGTTAAAGATGATAATGGCAACGAGATAACTGACCTTGAAGGGATAAAAAATTCGGCTGTTAATTTTTTCTCAAATCTTTTGGCAGCTGAGGACGTTCATTTGGATAGGGGAAGATGGGATCTTATCCCTGAGCTTGTTACCATCGAGGTCAATGATATGCTAACTGAGCCACCTTCCTTTGAAGAAGTTAAGATAGCAATCTTCGAGATCAACCCAAACAGTGTGGCTGGCCCAGATGGTTTTACATCTAGTTTTTATCAAGAGTGTTGGGATTTTGTCGGAGAAAATTTATGGGAAACAGTGAAGGATTTCTTTGAAGGAGGGGAACTCCCTAAAGGAGTGACGTCTACCACTATTGTTTTGTTTCCCAAAAAAGAGAATCCTGCGAGTTGGACGGATTACAGGCCAATTAGTCTTTCCAATACTTTGACAAAGTTATTACCAAACTCATGTAATCGCCTTGTTAAGATTTTTCCCAAGATCATCTCGCCTAACCAGAGTGGTTTTACACCTGGTAGGATGATTTGTAACAACGTGCTTTCAGCTCAAGAGATGGTCCACCATTTAGGCGAGTCGGTTAGAGGTTCGAACGTTATTTTCAAATTAGACATGATGAAAGCCTAAAACCGTCTTGACTGGAGGTTCTTGTGTCGGGTGATGCAGGAATTCAGTTTTAGCACAAAATGGGTGGACCTGGTTCAAAAGTCAATTGGTAATTGCTGGTTCTTAATTATTGTGAATGGTAGTATGGCAGGTTATTTTAAATCCAGGCGAGGGTTAAGACAAGGTGATCCCTTATCGCCTACTCTTTTCATCATCGCTGCTGAGTATTTATCTCGTGGGCTTAACCATCTGATGGAGACTTTCCCATCTATGAAGTACTTTTCGGGATGTTCTTTGGTTATTTCACGTTTGGCCTTCGCTGACGACGTCATCCTTTTCACGAATGGGGCTAAGTCGTCGGTTACCAGGATTATGGATTTCCTGAAGGAATACGCAGATTTATCGGGGCAGAAGGCGAACCCAGCAAAGAGTGGTTTCTTCTTGTCGAGTAGAGCTCCGACCGCCAAATCTAGAATTATCATTGAGACTACCGGGTTTAAGAAACAGGTGTTTCCGACGAAGTATTTAGGTGTCCCGCTACACATAGGGCCTAAAAAGATCGTTCTTTTTGACGCGATGATTCAGAAGATTAGGGAGCATATCAGCAGTTGGGAAAACCGAGTTTTGTCTCCTGGAGGGCGTATCATGCTTCTATATAGCACTTTGACATCGATGCCCCTTTATCTACTCCAAGTTCTTTGCGCCTCGAAAGAAGTTGTTGAGAGGGTAGAATGTATTTTTAATAGCTTCCTCTGGGGCGATCAGGGAGGAGTAAAGAAGATGCATTGGGAGTGCTGGAAGGATTTGTGCTTCCCTGAAGAGGAAAGGGGTCTTGGAGTTTGGTACTTGGGGGACCTCAATGAGGCTATGGGCATCAAATTATGGTGGAGATTTTGGACTTCAGAAAGCCTTTGGTTGTATTTTACGCGTATTCGGTACTGTCAAGGTAGGCACCCTTGCACAATACAGTCCAAAGTTCATGACTCTACTATCTGGCACCGACTCAAGAGGGCTGAAGATAATGGGGAGGCATATATTCGCTGGAAAATCGAGAGAGGAAGTGTTTTTTTCTGGCATGACATTTGGTAGGGAGACAAATCGCTCGCCAAAGTTTTGGGGCATCAAAAAATTAGAGCAATTCGTGTTAGGGATTTCTTTGAAGAAGGGGAATGGAATGTTCATATGTTAAGATATCACCTCCCTGATAATATTATGGATCAGATTGTTGATATTCCAATCAATCTGGCAAGGGATGATACTCCTTATTGGGATTTAACTACTTTCAGTCTGTTCATAATGAAGAGTGCCTGGGAGATTGTCCGCCAAAAGGCTATAAGTCGAGTTTCATACTCGCGCATTTGGCATGCCAATATTCCGCTTAAAATTTCTCTTTATTTGGCATGTCTTACATGATTGGGTACCTGTGGAAATTAGATTAAAGAGGAAAGACATCTTTTTAGCTTCAAAATGTCAATGTTGTGAGCAAGAAGAGAGCCTTGCGCACTGTCTTTACTACGGGAATGCTGCGAGGCAAGTTTGGGAATTTTTTGCAAGGATGTTTGGTATCCAGTTGCCGCAATGCGTCAGGCCACATCATTGGATCACGGCTTGGCTTTACTCAAGGGATTTTGTTTGTCGGGGACACGTTAGGGTACTTGTCCCTTTATTCATTATGTGGTTTTTGTGGATTGAGAGAAATGATGCCCGTCATAGGAATTTGGGTTTTTATCCTGACCGGATTGTATAGAGGGTTCAAAGATTAATGGCCTAATTAGGCCAAGCAAGACTCCTTCAATTGTGGCATTGGAAAGGTGACCGTTTGTTGGCCACGAGGTTTTTTTGTCAAATCCAGAATATGACTCCAAGATTGCCTTTGGTTGTTCGTTGGTTTATGCCTAAAGATGGCTTGGTCAAGCTCAATGTTGATGGCAGTGTGCATGGGTTGTGCGGGGAAGCAGGAGGTGGTGGTCTGGTGAGAGATAGTAAGCGAACTTTGTTAGTGGCTTTTCTTGAACCGTTTGGATGTCAGACTGCTATCAAGGCTGAACTTATGGCTTTAATTCGGGGTCTTCATCTCTACATCGAAAATGGTTATGGGAAAGTCTGGATCGAGATGGATGCTTGGTGCAGATTCTCAAGAGCGATAGTTCGGGGTCTTGGGATACGAGCTACGCGATTAAGAATGCCAAGAGCTCATTCACCAGCTTGATGTTTTCATTTCACATATCCACCGTGAAGGGAATCAGGCTACTGATTATCTTGCTAACAAAGGTGTGGTAGCTTCTAGTTTGCAGGTTTTTACTAACGTGTAGGATCACATGCTTCTACGGGGCATCCTTCGTATGGATAGAGCGCAACTGCCAAACTTCAGATTCTGAGGATGTCAGGTTTGTTTTTTTCCTTTATTTACTACTTATCCCATGTAAAAGTTATTGTTTTGTTTTCCTTCTTTGTGTTCTTTAAGCACAGGACTTTCGGCACGGCCAATCACGAACTCATTATCCTTAGTTTACTTTGTTTTTTTTGTGCTTGGTTTTATGTTAAGCTCTTTGTAATGAATGAGGCATTTGTGCCTTCTTCTAGTTTAGTTTGGACGATGGGCAGGCAAGTTCCCCACCCTCTGCTGGATGTAAGGTATATGTCCCCCTCTAGCCGTGTATTTTTGCTTTTGAGTTATTAATAAAATCCCGGATGGAAGTCGCCCTCTTTCTCTGGAAAAAAAAAAAAAAAAAAACCTAAACCCTAAACCCTAAATAAAGTCAAAATTAAAAATCAAATATAAAATTAAAACAAAATTACAATTAATTAATTAAAATTCAATATATTTAAATTCAATGAAAAATAAATTAAAAATAAACACAAATTAAATTAAATTAAATTCTAAAATAAATTAAATTTAAAGTTAAAAAAAAATCAATTGTTGAATTACAAAATATATGTAAAATAAAAATTTCAAAACTAAAATAAAAAATAATAATTAAAAAATAATTTTCAACTAAAATAAAAATTTTAAATTTAAAATAAAAAATATTTAAAATTGTAAATTTAAAAAAAAAATAAAATTAAAATTTAAAAAAAAGGCAATAAAACAAAACAATAAATATTTAAAAGAGTAAAATACCTTTGGGTCCCTTAGTTTATGCATAAATCCCCTTCTGGTCCTTTAACTAAAAAAAACTTCCCTTTAGGTCCATTTGTCAATTACTTTGATAGAAAAAGTGAAAAGAATATGTTTTGTCTATTTTGCCCTTGGACCATAATTCACTCTCTTATTTTGACGTAAATCACCATAATTTTTTTATTTTTAATTTTATTTGTTGATTACAAAAAAAATGCTAATTTTAATTTATTTAGCTCCTGAGTATAATTTTTATTTGTTTCATTTTACATCTTCGATTAAAAATAAAAATAATAGTTAATTTTGCTCTCGGTTATAAATTTAGCTTTTATTTTAGAGGCATTGGATGGAGGAATTATGATCCAAGGGCAAAATATGACTAAAACAACTCAAGTGCGCAAAGCTGTCTAGATTGGTCACGAATTCTGTCAGGTTCTGGTTTTTATTTTCTTAGAGGCATTGGATGGAGGAATTGGCCAACTCGACCTAAACAGAACTTGTTCTAAACTAACTTACCTAGGTCCTGTAAAATTTTCATAATTTTCCAAGTTATCTAACCAGGTCAAAAACTCCACAAAATTCAGGCAAGTAAAACTGTCCAGTTTCAGTCAACTACAAAACTTCACTGATTTCAGAAATTACAAGCAAACAAACGATTTTTCTTCATAATTCTTCCAACATGAAAATTGTACCTCTCCAAGTCTAGATTAATATGTGAATTTTCCAGATTTTTCCCAAAATAATTATTTGCTCAAACAATACATAAAGTACAGCAGCTACAACAAAATCCTGCAAACATATACATGTATAAACTTGTCTAATACAACAATTTCTTACTCAAAAACACATATATATATGCAATGTAAGTTCTGAAATCAGTTTTTAAAAAGATTTCCCCTTACCTTACACATGCTAGGAACGCGAGCTAAGGCACGAAAATGCGAGAAAATCGACTCGGGGTTGTTTATTTCTTCTTCTTCTCCTCTTTCTTCTTTTGATCGATTGGTGTGTATTGTGTGTGGTTTGATGTGTGTGTGTGTTGCAGTATTTTTTTGTGTGTGGGGGGTGTGTTGTGTGTGTTTTATGTTAGAAAAAAATATCTAGGTGGCTCCAAAGACCAAATTGCCCCCTTAACTAAGTGTATATTTCTAGTTTGCCACCTTATAGTATTTTGACTAATTTAGTTAGCTAGTGTAGTATAGTATAATTATTTTATTGCCTACGATATGCCTATGATACTTAGAATATATAAAAAATGCAAGTGAATGTACACTAAATAAAACGAATGCACATTTTCCAAGAAATATAAAAAGTAATGCTAATAATTATATGCAAACAATTAAGGTAACATGTAAATGTACGCAAATGATTAAAATAAGCATATTAAAAACGAATGCACATTTTTTTACTTTTTCATTTCTTTAGATTTTTTTGTTGGCCGACCCTATTTACATCCCCATATAAAGGCTCCGAACTCTGGGAGGCACTAAAGCCGACTCACTAAAAATAAATAAGCATAATGAAACAATAAAGATAGCTAGAATGCAAATACTTGGATCCATTTAATGTCAGCCAGTAAGACAAATCTTGTGAAACTTCAGAAATGGAGTTAACTAAGTACATTAAAAATGAGGGGGAGAGGCCATTAATTTCAAACCACCAACGTACTCAAACCCCAGACATCTTCCCATACTTAAGAGGGAAGGCCAGGCATTACGCTTTCGGCCAGTTATTTTACTTTCATAGTATCCATCCTAATTAACCCCAAGACTTCTATTACACAAGATAATCCATTTTCGAGAAAATGGTAAAGCCCACTATAACCCAGTGGAGGTCCAACCGAAAAGTTGAGAAACATAATTAAAGAAAGTAAAATAAAGTAATTATTCCTAGGGTGCCTCCTAGAAGCGCTGCATTTAACGCCGACAGCCAGGCGAATGTCATTGTTCATGTAAGGTCAAAAGTGTCCCCTAGCTCTACAGATTCAACTTCGTGAGGGACCAAACTCTGACCAAGGGCATGTTTCAAACGCTGACCATTAACTGTAAGGACTCGCCTATCTTTGAGGTGTTTAATTTTAATAGCCCCTAAAGGGTATGCCTCGAGCACCTCGTAGGGTCCGTCCCATCTAGTCCTCAATTTTCCTGAAAAGAACTTCAATTTAGAGTTAAACAACCAAACCTTATCTGAAGGGGCGAAGGTTTTACGCAAAATAGATTTATCGTGAATTCACTTCATCCTCTCCTTATAAAGTTTGGCATTCTCATATGCTTCATAACGAAGTTCCTCCAACTCACTCAAGGCCAATTTTTTACTCTCACCTGCCTGCTGCATGTCAAAGTTCAGGGCTTTAATAGCCCAATAAGCTTTATGCTCTAGCTCAACAGGGAGGTGGCAAGCCTTACCGTAAACTAATCTATATGGAGACATGCCTATGGGAGTCTTAAAAGCTGTGCGATAGGCCCATAACGCATCGTGTAAACGACATGACCAATCCTTGCGATCGGGCCTAACTATTTTCTGTAAAATGGATTTTATCTCCCTATTTGACACCTCCACTTGCCTACTCGTCTGAGGATGATAAGGTGTTGCAATCTTATGCCGGACTAAATATTTTCTCAATAATGACTCAAGTGTCCTATGGCGAAAATGTTGTCCTCCATCACTCAAAAGTACATGTGGCAGCCCAAACCTAGAAAAGATGTGCTCTTTAATGAACTTGACCACAACTTTGTGGTCATTGGTTCGAGTTGCCACCGCCTCCACCCACTTGGACACATAGTCTACAGCCACAAAAATATAAGTGTACCCATACGAAGGAGGAAAAGGACCCATGAAATCAATGCCCCACACATCAAATATCTCACAAACTAAAATAGGTGATAAGGGCATCATGTCTCTCCTAGAGATAGACCCAAATTGTTGACATCGATGACATTTCTTACAGAATTGTTGGGTATCTCTGAACAAAGTAGGCCAAAAGAACCCACATTGGAGGACTTTAGCAGCTGTCCTCTTACCTCCAAAATGACCACCACATGCCTCCCCATGACAAAAGCTAAGGATGATATCAAACTCCTCTTCCGGCACACATCGTTGGATAACCTGATCAGCACACACCTTAAAGAGATAGGGATCCTCCCAAATAAAATGTTTTACTCGAGCCATGAAACGATCCTTCTCTCCTCGCCCCCAGTGAGCAGGCAACTCTCTCACTACCAAATAATTAATAAAATGGGCATACCAGGGGATCCTATGTGAGACAGCAAAGAGTTGCTCATCAGGGAAGGTATCATTAAAAGGAAGGGAGTTGGTGGGAGATTCAAGGACTAAACGTGACAAATGGTCTGCGACAGAATTCTCACTCCCCTTTTTATCTCTAATATCCAAATCAAATTCCTGAAGTAATAGTAACCACCGAATCAGACGGGGCTTAGCATCCCGTTTGGCAAGTAGGTAATGCAAGGCAGCATGATCTGTGTAGACTATCACCTTTGACCCTAGGATGTATGATCTAAACTTATCAAGGGAGAAAACTACAGCTAGCAATTCATTTTCTGTGGTAGTGTAATTCTTTTGAGCATCATCTAAGGTCTTACTAGCATAGTAGATCACACATGGAAACTTATCCCTACGTTGTCCCAAAACAGCCCCCACTGCGTAGTCGGACGCATCACACATAATCTCAAAAGATAGGCTATAATCAGGAGGCTAGATGATAGGTGCGGAGGACAGTAAAGACTTTAGCTTCTCAAATGCCTTGGCATACTGGTCATCAAAATGAAATGGAGTATCATGTGCCAGGAGGCTGGAGAAAGGTCGAGCAATGTGGCTAAAGTCTTTGATGAAACGCCGGTAGAAACCGGCATGACCAAGGAATGATCTAACGTCACGCACCGTTTTTGGTGCTGGGAGTTTCTCTATCAACTTAACCTTGGCTGGGGCTACATGGATACCATCCTGAGATACAACATGACCAAGTACTATCCCCCGTCTAACCATGAAGTGACTTTTCTCCCAACTAAGCACCAAATTCATCTTAACACAACGCTCTAGCACTAGGGAAAGGTGTGTGAGACACTCATCAAATGTAGCTCCATAAAGACCTCTAGAAACTTCTCAATCATATCAGAAAAAATGGCCATCATACACCTCTGAAAAGTCGCTGGTGCATTGCATAAACCAAAGGGCATACGACGATAAGCAAAGGTCCCATATGGACAAGTGAAAGTGGTCTTCTCTTGGTCCTCGGGGAAGACTGGGATCTGATTATACCCGGAATACCCATCTAAGAAGCAGTAGTAGCCCTGTCCAGCTACTCTATCTAATATCTGGTCAAGAAAGGGTAGAGGGAAATGGTCTTTCTGGGTCTTGGCATTAAGCTTTCTATAGTCAATACAAACACGCCACCCAGTAGCGGTGCGTGTAGGAATAAGCTCACCCTTATCATTAGAGACTACTGTGATCCCAGAATTCTTTGGTACCACCTGCACCGGACTGACCCATGAACTATCAGAAATCGGGTAAATGATACATGCATCGAGAAGTTTAATGACTTCCTTATAAACAACTTCACTCATGTTTGGGTTCAGGCTCCTTTGCATCTCGCGGGAAGGAGTAGCACCATCTTCTAAGTGAATCCGATGCATACACAACGAAGGGTCTATACCTCGTAAGTCAGAAATGGTCCACCCTATAGCCTTTTGATGATCACGAAGGACTCCTAACAATTTCTCCTCATGCTCAGTGGTCAGGTCTGATGCGATAATTACTGGGAGGGTATCATTAAGTCCTAAGTACACATATTTAAGATGCGCAGGCAAAGGTTTAAGTTCTAAAGCTGGAAGAGACTCAACCGGAGGGGGATCAAGACAAACTTTGGATGGAAGGGAGCTAAGACTATCATTAGCCTTGTCAGGACTAGGATCAGAAACAATAGAAGTAGAAGCTACTAGCTCTTTCACGAATGAATAAGAGTTAAATTGAGTCAAGATTGTCTCAAGCTCTGCGAGCTCATCATCGATAGTCAACATCGAATGGGCATGTTCCTCAACACAAGGGTCAATGATGTCAACCATGAAGCACTCATCCTCAGAATGTCTACTTACTCGATTAGCCGCATCTACGACCCTCACCTTAACTCTCATATTCCCAAAGGTTAACTCAATCATCCCTGTCCTATAATATATCACCGCATCAGCTGTGGCCAGAAAAGGTCTCCCTAGAAGAACTGGTGTCGCATGCCTAGTGTCTAGTCCTGAGTCCATGTCTAAGACAATGAAGTCAACTGGCAAAAAAAATTCACCAACTCTAACTAAGACATCCTCAATTATCCCTCTAGGTCGTCTCTCAGATCGATCTACCAACTGAAGTATAACATTTGTGGGAGTCAACTCCCCCAAACCTAGACGCTCATATACTGCAAATGGAATGAGTTCACACTAGACCCTAAGTCAAGGAGGGCATGATCCACCTGTTGATCTTGAATGATGCAAGGAATGGTGAAGGCTCCGGGGTCATTAAACTTAGGCGGAAGGCCCGTAGTGTATATGCTACTCACTTTCTCTGTGAGCCTCACCTTTTTTGGAATGTGGGTGGATTGCCTCTTCTTAATGCACAAGTCTTTGAGGAATTTGGCATAAGCCGGTATTTGTTAGATAACTTCAATAAGAGGCAGGTTTATCTTAATATCCTTCAAGTGGTCTAATACCCTAGACTGCTTATCATCTTTCCTAGGTCGCTCCAAAGCAGCAGGATAAGGCACCCTAGAAGGACTATCATCACTGTGATCTACAACCTGCTTCTCATCTCTCTGCGAAAGAATGGTGTTTTCTCTACTATTCTCTATCTCATCTCCCGACTCACTTCCTATTCTCTCAACATTTTCCTCAACCTCTTTTGTATCCCTACACTTGTCACTCATTCTCTTTGTTCCATTAGACTCATCCACCTGATTATCTAACTGGTAACCACTCCAAAGGGTGATAACAGCTTTAGCTTGCTCATGGGTGGTCTCATTGTGGACATTGCTACACTGGCCACGTGGATTCTCGACAGTCTGAGCAGGGAGCTTACCCTCATCCCTCCTAGTAATTTGTTGGGCCAGTTGCCCAACTTGAGTTTCCAACTTAGCAATAGATTGCTGCTGAGCATGAATTACTTGAAGTAACTTGTCAAACTTATCATCAGGCTTGTTAGGAGGAAGATGAGGGCTAGGCTGAAATTGATTCCCTGGTTGCGGTTTAAAGTGAGGCCCATTAGACACATGATAGTATCCAGGAGGATTAGATTGAGGCTTTTGCACTTGAGCCTGCGAAAATGAAGGGTCAAGATTCCCTTGACGCCATGAGAAAGCTGGATGATCTCGCCAACCAGGATTATATGTATTCGAATATGGATTGTAATTGCGAGAATAACCCTGGGCAGCACAAACTTGTTCCTGAATAAATTCAGGGAACTGAGAGGCAAGAGGACACCCTAGTGTGGGGTGGTCCACTGCAGAACATAAGGCACAACATTGAACATTTGGTAGGGCAGGTGAAGAAGTAGACCCTAAAGATATAAATTGATCAAATTTCTTGGTCAAAGCTGCCACTTGTGAGTTTAAGTCCTCATTTGTGCTCACCTCATATAGTGTCCTCCTAGAAGTGGGCTTACCCATTCTATCCATTGTTGAGTCTTGAAATGAGTCTTTGGCAATACTGTCAAGTCGGGCCCATGCCTCATTTGGGGTGAGGTTATAAAACCCTCTATTACTCATTGAATTCACCATCGTTTTCTGCTGTGGTGTCAAACCTCTATAGAAATACTGAAGCAACCTAGGCCTATCGAACCCATGGTGTGGCCAGTGACGAATGAGTCCATTAAACCTATCCCAAGTTTCATGAAATGAATCTAAATCGGACTGGGAAAAAGTCATGATGTTCTCTTGAAGAGATGAGGTCTGGGCCATCGGAAAAAATCTAAACAGAAATTGAGTCAACAGTTCTTCCCAAGAAGTAATGGTTCCATCTTTAAGGGAATGAAGCCATTCTTTAGCTTTGTCCTTACGAGAAAGTGGGAAGAAACACAATCGGATATTTTCTTGAGTAACATTTGGAACATGCATAGTGGTACATATCTCAAGAAAATCACGAATATGCGCATGTGGATTTTCATTGCTTTTCCCGTAAAATGATGGAAGTATTGCTATCGTACCAGGTTTCATGTCAAAGTCCACATTATGGAAGGCAGGTGGTCGGATAGCAATATTCGGCTGATATGTGGTCGGGAGAAAATGCTGCCTAAGAGGTATATCATCAGGATCAGGATTATTGGGGACAATGGGAAGATGGGGAATTTGAGGATTATTAACATTTTGAGGCACATTCAGATTTCCTTCATGCTCCACCATGATTGTAGTTAAGCCCTTCTGATTCCTACGGTGTGGGATTCTTTGTGGCTCGGGGTCAAAGGGTTCTAAAGGCAATCCTAAAGAACGATGTCCAAGCATACACAAGAAGCCTAGCTAATTGGAAATTACTAAATTGAAATAAAAACCTAAAACTAGAAATAAACTATTTAAGAAAAATAATCAACTAGAAAACTAGATAAATAAATAAATAAACGAAAAGTAAAATAAATGAATTACTAAATGAATAAAAAGCAATAAAATCACTAAGATAATAGAGAAAGCAAAAAAAAAAAAAAAAAAAAAAAAAAAATAAAAAAAATAATAAAAAATTCAAGATAACTATTTAACCTAAAACAACTAATAAAGTTATCTAAAAATAATAAAGTAAAACGAGAAAAACAATTTTTTTTTTTTTTTTTTGCAAAAATAACTAATTAACTAAAAACTAACACTTAAACAAAATACTACACTAGTCCAAAAACAATACTGTGCCTCCCTAGCAACGGTGCCAAAAACTTGATGGGTGCTTAGCTTAGGGTAAAATTAATGTCAATTCTAAGCCAAGTTTTAACTCGCAAGTGCACGAGTGATTGTAGTGTAGTGTGCTAGTGCGAGGTCGAATCCACAGGGAGACAATTTGAAAGTTTGTAGAAAAGTGTAAGTAAAGTGCCTAAGTAATTAAACTAAATTAAATTGTAAATTGAGTGATTTGAATGAAAGTTAACTAAAAATAAAATAAAAGTGAAATTAAATATGGAAAACTAAAATTAAATATGAATGTTGAAATTGAAGTTTGATCACTATTGGGAAAGGTTTAGGGATCGGATTTCTATGCAAAGTTGAATTCTAGGCTCGAACTTAGAATTTCCTATTTTTATGCAAAATTAGACTACAAGCCTAATTAAATAAATAATCACTTAAAGTTAACTAATTAACGGGTTAGACCTAGTTTAGAGGTGCAACGCTATCTCCAAGTCCTTTATCTAGCCGTAGTGTAGATTTGTCCTAAAATCCTAGGCAAACACATTAACTAATTAAGTGGAGGAAAACTATGGTACAACCTATAGTTCTCACAATCAAGCCCAATTTATATATTTGATCTACCATATGAATTCCTATTAATTACTAGTTGCAAGCATAATAAATTAATAGGATAAATAATAAAGCATGTAAATCAAAAATATAAAAATAGCATCAAAATAATCCAACCAAGTTCAAGACCATAAAATTAAATTATTGCATAGTAATCCTACCCTAAACAATGAATTAATTATTCATGTTCAACAAAACTGAATCAATATTATAAAAAGAAAGTAAATTAAACTTCTCCATAAATTAATTCGAATCTGTTGAAAATAATAATTTAATCTGAATCTCAACTGAAAATTGAAGAAGAATTTACAAAAAGAAATAAACCGAACTTGCTGCTGTTTTTTCCTCGTCGCCAAAGCTTTTTTTTCCTTCGTTGCTTGCTGTTTCGCTCTCTGTTTTTTCCTTTTCTTTCCTCTGCGCCGCACTCCTTCTTCTCTCTTGCTGCGTTGCTGTTGCTGCTTTTATAAACACATGAGACTGCCATATTCATGTTGGGCTGGCCAAGTCCACGTTGGACTTGGCTAAAATCTTTTTTTTTTTACCTTTCAATGCCAAGTCAAACGTGGACTTGGCATACTTTTTTTTATTTTTATTTTTTGTTTTTCAATGCCAAGTCCAACGTGGACTTGGCATATATATAAATTTATTATTTTATTTTTTTATATTATGTTTTTTTCTTTTGTTTTCTTCATTTCTTTTTTTTTTCATTTGTAATTCATTTCACCATACTTCATCATTTACGAACAAATTTTTGCTATCTGCTTTTTCATCCAATTTCTTTCAATTCAGCCCAAAATACTTTTTCATCATTCAATTCCTACATGCACAAAAACATAACTAAAATGATCAAACATTATAATTAATGTGCAAAATTAATTCTAAAAATGTAAAGAAATAAATCCAAAAATATGAATACATCAAATATACGCAAGTAAATAAAATAACTATATGCTCAGGGTCGGGGTATTACACCCCTGTTTATAGGACAATCCGAAAACCTACTAATAATAAAATACAACTACAAAACTATAATCCAACATTCTCCATTCATTAGACACATAATCATGCAAAATACTTAAGCAGCATAGTAGACTATAAGTTATTACATCCCGACTACAACTACCCAGCTATATAAGGGTTGAATTGTTATTATAATCTTCCATACCACATAAATACATACAAGACCACGCAAGGTCTCAAAATAGAAATTATACAAAAGTATCATATTCTTCATATGTACATCTGAACAAGTCAACCTCACAAGAAAGCATTCAAGGGACAAAGTCAAGCAGTATTTCTTCTTCTTCAACAACTAGCTGGGGCCCAACCTTAGCTTCTTCTGAAACATGTTAAATGAAGAATGAGTAACAATGTTGCCCAGCGAGGGAGGTGATGCAACATACCGGGGCATGCAATATGATATGCAAACACAAGAAGTCATATATATATAACATAAAACAACAATATTAAATAGCAAGTGATTAACCACATTAAAAAGGATACGATTCCACTTCAAGTCTTCAATCTCGAACCACGAGCCTCGAACTTCACGCAAGTGCCGGCAAACCCTTACTCCAACAAGTTGGGATACTCCGGATGTATCTCGATCCTACGACCCTTTCTCCTGAGGTAGGTCCATGCCCAGTAGGTGAACCACGCCTCTAGGGTAGTGGAGTATGCCTCAGCGAGAAGGGAATAGGCACCATGATAGTCGAGGAAGCACGGCAAGCCCGACGCCGCCCGTGTTTCTCGATGCTACCATGTCCGAAAAGGTTGCGCAACCTCGAGACAAGATCACGAGAATCAAGAATATCAAAGATCACATAAGAGGGACGACAAAGTAGGCCGTCCTCGCAATTAAACACAAATAATACGAGAAAATACAAGATAGCGAGTAAATAGTACATATAAACTATTTCAATTGCTAATCATACAATCTATAAACAATAAGATAAGTTAAGATGTACAAAAAAAAATGAAGACTCCCTCACCTCCAGAAGCCACGAACTCTCCCAATCTTTTCCCCCGTGCTCAAAACTAATAATTCACATAGGATTCGTAATTTAGTTCAACACAACACAACTATACACTTTATAACAAATAACAACATAACATTTGATAATCATGCAAAGTCACATACAAGCAACCCGATAATCAATAGAACAACATGAAAAGTAGCATTCCAAGATATTTTCAACATTAGGATTAATTTTGAC
Organism: Ehretia macrophylla; assembly: GCA_037974665.1. Taxonomy (NCBI): domain Eukaryota; kingdom Viridiplantae; phylum Streptophyta; class Magnoliopsida; order Boraginales; family Ehretiaceae; genus Ehretia; species Ehretia macrophylla. The sequence continues at coordinate 55,175,999 of CM075782.1, forward strand.
ACTTATTCCCTTTTTTCCTTTGGCATAATTCGAAGCATATCCAGCATATAACTTTAATCCATTTAAACTCAACATGCAAATAACTAACTAGTTTTACACATACACTTAAAGGCAAGCTTGAAAATATTCATTAACATCATGAGGGGCAACTAGACTTGATTCAATGTTCATTAGCATGCAAAATACTTCAATTACTTTAACTATAACAAACATTAACTTTTATCTACTTAAGCTAACTCCACAATTTATTACAATCCTATTAGATTATGCCACAACACTTACTGCAACATTTAGAGTTTAATCTAATTCAATGAATCAACTTAATTAACCACGGAGATGCTCACATACTAATTCAAACAAGGTTCTTATAAGTCTAACACTATAAGCTCGTGGCAATTAAATCTCACAAATACTAATCAACTCATTTATTTAACACATAATATAACTCAATAGACACCTCATAACCATCAATTAGTTCAAATGACCTCATACTCCAAACAAATCAAGGTAGAACTTCACAAAAGCATATACTTTTTCCATTCCTCTAACAGAACCCTAACTTAATCAGTTCGGTTACCCATGCTATTTATCTTCAAAGTTTCTAATTTTTAAATATAAACGTAGCTCTTCGAGTTTAGATAACTTTAGCCTCAAACGGATCTTAATTCGGAGCTATATTTCTCAAGGTATAGCTATTTTCGTGTAACTGCGCATTATTGTCCAGTTCTAGCGAGATTCAGGCTACAATTCAGAAATTATATGATCAGAGGGCCAAAACGTTAGAATTAGCCTTAGCCCTAGAAATCAACATTTGCTTTAAACTGCCTAATCTAGCTTCTACATAAATTTTGTTAAGTTTCGAGCACATTTAATAGGTCAAAAGAGGTTCGAGAGACAGGGGCAGAGGGCTGACCGGATATGCACGTCTTGTTCTACTTGATGTTTTCATGCACTAAACTAACTACAAGCAATATACTAGTATGCAACGCATTTCTATTCCTCTCTTAAAACTTTTAGCAAACATGTAGCCTACACACAATTGAACAAATTACCTAGCATCCACTACAACATAATACATTAAGTAATTCCACATGATAGCCAAACACGCAAGTAAAGTAATCCATTGAACAATTTAAGGCAAGTCATTCATTTAGCACCTAAACTACTCATATAACTCAAGAAACCACATAAACACCCCTTATACACAAGAACACTACTCGGCCCCTTAGGTTCACCACACACAAACACACCACATTCACTTTATTTTGAGCAACTAATAAGTTATCCTAGTCTCTACAACACATATAACTCTATAACCAAGCTAAAACTAAGCATTAAGGCTCTAACTTCATTTCCATCCCCCTTCCCCTTCCCCTTTTTAATTCAATAAGGCAATACTAGTAATGAATCAAGTGATCCAATCACATAGACATATTCTATACCCATATTTGAGAGTAAAATAAGCATAGATAAGCATATATAGTACATTATTTAACCTCAATAAGCCAAAGAGCACAAAACAAATAAGTTTAACAGTTTCAACATCTCAGCAGTACCTCAACTTTGGCTGCACAATTACCTAAGCAAACAACCTCCTATGAAACTGATTTTTATGTGTATGGAAATCTCTTTAAAAGTAGATAACTCTAGAGTCAAACAGAACTCGATTCTGAGTTAAATTCATCAAGATATGACTAAAACAACTCAAGTGCGCAAAGCTGTCCAGATTGGTCACGAATTCTGTCAGGTTTCGGTTTTTATTTTCTTAAAGGCAATAGATGGAGGAATTGGTCAACTCGACCTAAATAGAACTTGTTCTAAACTAGTTTATCTAGGTCTTGTAAAATTTTCATAATTTTCCAAGTTATCTAACTAGGTCAAAAACTCTACAAAATTCAGGCAAGTAATACTGTCCAGTTCCAGTCAACTACAAAACTTCACTGATTTCAGCCATTATGAGCAAACAAACGATTTTTCTTCATAATTCTTCCAACATGAAAGTTGTACCTATCCAAGTCTAGATTAATATGTGATTTTTCCATATTTTTCCCAAAATAATTAATTGCTCAAACAATACATAAAGTACAGCAGCTACAACAAAATCCTGCAAATATATACATGTATAAACTTGTCTAATACAACAATTTCTTACTCAAAAACACATATATATGCAATGTAAGTTCTGAAATCAGTTTTTAAAAGATTTCCCCTTACCTTACACATGCTAGGAACGCGAGCTAAGGCACGAAAATGCGAGAAAATCGGCTCAGGGTTGTTTATTTCTTCTTCTTCTCCTCTTTCTTCTTTTGATCAATTGGTGTGTGTTGTGTGTGGTCTGATGTGTGTGTGTTGTAGTATTTTTTTGTGTGTGTGGGGTGTGTTGTGTGTGTTTTATGTTAGATAAAGATATCTAGGTGGCTCCAAAGACCAAATTGCCCCCTTAACTAAGTGTATATTTCTAGTTTGCCACCTTATACTATTTTGACTAATCTAGTTAGCTAGTATAGTGTAGTGTAATTATTTTATTGCCTACGATATGCCTATGATACTTAGAATATATAAAAAATGCACGTGAATATACACTAAATAAAACGAATGCACATTTTCCAAGAAATATAAAAAGTAATGCTAATAATTATATGCAAACAATTAAGGTAACATGTAAATGTACGCAAATGATTAAAATAAGCATATTAATATACGCAAGTAAATAAAATAACTATATGCTCAGGGTTGAGGTATTACAGGAACTCAAAATTTTTCCTAATTTTGTAGCGGAAAAACCATTAGAAAAAATAGTATGGGAGATTAGCCATGGTGATTGCGAGACCTCATGGTTTCAACTCAAAATTTTAAACAGTGTTGTGAATTCATTTTTACAAGAACGATTTTGCTGCTTGCAATCTCAGAATATCACAAATTAATTAGCATAACACAATTAACCTTTGCGGATTAATTTAATTAAAATTTTCTAATGCCAACAAATTTCTATTGGAAAGAAACTTCAATTTTTTGGAAGAGTATAAAAGGGTTTCTGCTCAACACCCCAATCCTTTGAAATCTGGTTTTTTGTTACCAAAGAAGACATCGTTGGCGCGAGTCACAATTGCCTCCATAGAGTCAAAATATATTTTGTTTTTTGAATTACTTTACTTGCTTCAAGTACGCCGCCTCATTCGCCAACGACTGTTTGGTTGTTGGAAAAGGACAAGGAGCCTAGGGGTGTGTTGCCGGAGGAGTAGGAGATCTAATGGATAAGTTAGTTTTCTCATCAAATTCAAACAAATGATTAAGTTGGACTTTTTCAATTGAAACGTGGGATAAGGTGCAACATAAGGATAAGTTATTTACAAATACATCCCTGTAAAACAAAATTACATATTATAAGTTATCAGGTATTAAGCACCAAATGTGAATGAAAAAGAAACATCAAATTCATGCTGATATAATGGCCAAAACACTACACCAATATGCACTTTATTTAACCATGATCGCAAAAAATTTCATCAAATCCTAAATATCGTTACTCACTTTCGATATACAAGAATAGAAAAATTGAACAATAGATATAACTAACAAAAAATTTCATCAAATCCTAAACAGCTCTTTACAAGGCATCAACCAGACTTTTAAGGGAGAAATAACAACATACAATGTCAGAGAATGAAACCATTGAAGTGGACCAAAAAATATATATGGCATGAAAGACTTGCTGCTTACATGTATATGATTCACTACAAAAACATTTGAGCATTTAAAAATTCAATATAGGCAATAAGATTGCCCTGATGATGAAAACAATAAGCAAACAACTAGGTTTTCATATAAGCAGGTTCAATTCAATAATTACCATTAAAGAAGAAGAAGATTGGCCGAAAAATTGAAATGCCAGCGTTCGGGACATGTTGTTTGTTGTAGTGGATCTTTTTATCAATTTCTTGGACCTTATTTAGAGACTGCTTCGACGAAGAAGGTATAGAACAAGCATCAGATGGAGCTGGCGATATGGATGGAGATGTAGTTGTCCTAAAAAATGAATAAGTGGTAGGCTACAATGTTCAACCGAAAGAGGTGAAGAGCTTTTTGTGGCAAGTGTGTTGGATTATGAGGGATTGGTGGATTTTAAAGTAAGCGGGGTTTCAAAACACTTTTGAATTTTAAAAGCAAATGGACATGTGAAAATTTTAAAAACGCGCGAAGGTTTGAAAAATGAGGGGGGTTTTTTTTTTCTTTTTGGTAATAAAATGAGCGGGGATTGAAAACATTCTAAAAGATAACTAGGCAGGAATCCCAAAAAGCTTTTGTGCTTGCAAACACATCTCCAGTCCTCTCTCCTCATTTAAACCAACCTTCTCTATCTACCCGTGTTCCCTACAGGCCTCATTTAAACCAATCTTCCCTCTCTCCCTATGGTCCTTACCAGCCAGCCTTGAATGTACACACATACGCTTGTCTCAAGCTTGGACGATACCACAACTCCTTTACATCAACCTGCAGACCCCAGCCTCTCCTTCATTTTTTTCTATAAATTACCTATTGAGATTCTTTATTTTTACAAATTATCTATTTCTATTTTATTCTAACTGTACTTTTTATTTCAGACAACTTTGTATTTAATTTTATTCTAATAACTCTTCATATTTTATTTAAACTTATTATTTAATAATTTTTTTTCTTTTACATTTAAGTATTAACGACTATGTTCAAACAGAAATTATACGATTAATATAATTTACGTTGTTATTTTTTTTATTTTTTGAATACTCATCACGAAGAAAAGAGCTTGACCAAAAAAAAACCTTTTTAATTCTCATATGCGCTATAATGTTTGTTTGCATATGCGCCATAATGTTTGTTTGAAAGAGATTTAGTAAAAAAAAAAAATTAAAAAAACAAGAAGCAGCTGGCATTTTTGAAAGAGCTCTATTAAATTTTTTTTTAAAAAAAATAGAAGCAGCGAGCTCTTTCAAAGAGCGTTACTAAAAAAAAGAACTACAAGCAGCGAGCTCTGTTGAAAGAGCTTCCAACTTTAGCAAAAACTGATGGAGAGGCTGATGGAGCTTTTGTTTTTCATTTGGCACTCTACTTTGGCTTGGCTAAAAATCCAAAGTAGCTAGTGTTGGAGATGCCAACCCCACATGGCCTCTCTCTTCGCCATTCTCTCCCAGCACTTCCCATTCTGCAGTCCTGCTACATCTGATGTTTCTCCTTCATATCATGATTGTGTGTCGTTCTCTACTGAAATCATACCCTCTACTTGAAATCATTTTTTATCATTTATACATGTGACTAAGTGATAATGTATAAAACAACTTCCTATTACTTAACATATTTAAAAATCTCATTTTACAAATTTGAGATTTATCCTAAATTACCCATTAAAAATGATAAAAATGATTTCATACAATCTAATATTTTAACGTCCTTCATCACCAATAATTTGTACCCATACCTAATAAATTGGAGCCTTGATACATGTAAACCTGCTCTGTAGGATTACTTACTTCGTGTGATGGTTTCCGTGCTAGTGTAGCGTAGCGTAAATGGTGGGGATATTTTGGGGGGCTCCTAATTCTAAGGAATTCCTTTCAGTGTTGGAGCCCGAAAACAATATTTATATCTCTAAAGTGGCTGCTTGAAGATAGCGGCCCACCGTTATCTTTTTCCTTCTCTTCTCTACCAGACCACAACTCTACCACCTGTGAAACACTACAACAACCACAATACAAGACTCCTTAAACCAACCTTCCCTCTCCTCGTGGTCCCTACCAGACTTTAATGCACACACATAATTCTTTGGACAATACCACAACTCCTTTACCTCAACCCGCGGACCCCACTACTAATTCTTTGGTTCTTTCTCCCATACACTCTCCTAACCCCACATGCCCTTTCTCTTCGTCATTCTCTCCTAACACTTCCCCTCCTACTATATATGATGTTTCTCCTTCAACTCATCATCGTCTGTCGTCTTCTATTAAACTCATACCCTTTACTTGAAATCTCGTTTTTAACATTTATGCATGTGACAAGTGATAATTTATAAAAACAACTTCCTATCATTTAACCACATTCCTTCTTTCCTAACTTAACATATTAAAAAATTTCATTTCATCAATTCGATATTTATCCTAAATTACCCGTTGAAAATTGATAAAAACGATTTCATACAATCTAATATTTTAACGTCTTACATCACCAATAATTTGCACCCATACCTAATAAATTGCTACCTTCATACATGTAAACGTCATCACTTTATCCCAATCGTGTTAGGCTTTGTAGGGATTACTTATGTGTATAAGACTCTACCACATAATCAATATATTGACATGCACTGTACTTGTTACACACAAATATAATATATACGTTTCTTTTAACACCCCCGTCAGTTTAATTACCATTACTGCTCCTGGCCTACCGTTGTCCTTTTACTATTTAAATAAATGTATATTGTACCATTATTACTCAACGAAATACAAAACACTTAATTAAGTAATGTTATATATCACTAATTTTTTCATTATTATTTTTATTACTTCTCATATGACCTTAGACTTCTTTTCTTTTTTTCACATGCCTTCAGACGTGTCAACAGTGTTGTTTCACATCTGTCACGACCTACATGTTTTCCTATCTATTATTTGAAATAAAGATATTGTTTAAGTGGATAAGCAAAAAAAAAATGACTAGCAGAAAAAAAGATCTCATTTAAGTGAGAAAAAATATGAAAAATGAAAAAGGTTAAGAAAATTATTGAACCAATACAAATACATTTTTATTGAACTTCATGAATACCATTGTCTCAATCACTTTATAACACAAAAGAAAAAGATCATTTATGACTATACAGAATAAAGAGTGAAACGTTGATATAATGTAATTGTAAGATTCTCTATTGTTTTTTTAATATTTTAAATTAGTTCTTATTATTCAAAAGGGTTCAAATTACTTTCTACCCCTGTATTGACGCTTATTGTCCCTGATATTTATTTAGGTAAATAGCATATTACCTCCTTGTATTTTGTTAAAAATACACAATACTCTCATGTGTTTTAAAAATTAGCTGATTACTTTCCTGTGTGTTGCTAAAAGTGCACAATACCCCCCTGTGTTTTAAAAATTAGCTGATTATCGCCATCTGTTTTGCTAAAAGTCGCTGATTACCCATTGTACTTTTTAAAAATTAATGTTTTTGTTAAAAAAATATAAAGGGGGCAATCAACTACTTTTAACACACACACATACCTCACACTCCACACCATAGACTACAAAATATACATGCACCACAATCTTTCATATACGCATGCACCCACACACTATTGTCCTTTTACTATTTAAATAGATGTATATTGTGTAAGAATATAACCAATTGTGCAAAAACGTCTTAACAACAATCAAGTAGAAAGACAACACTACTCTTTATAACAATTCAATATAACACTTACAAAATAATTGTCCCACCGTGCGCTCTCAAGATTAGAGCTTCAATGGCTTCTGGACTTACAAGAAGAATACAAGAAAGAAAGACTAACTTAGGATTGTGTTTGGAGTTGTGTTGTGGATGAAAATGATGAACTAATGCATGCCTATTCATAGAATTCAGCTAGTCCGCCATAGGAGACTTCCTATCAAACATTTTCTAACTTGGTTAGCTTTATCAACCATGTTCAAAGCATTGACTACCCATATTTATCACATGAGTGGCTACAATTGACCACATGGGTGGCTAGCATCCAAGCCAACTTCTAGGAAGCTTCCTTTGGTCAAATTTGTTGACTTTAGCATTGTATCATCCCGACGTCATCTTAGGTAACTCCAAATTCCCGAACTTCTTTCTTGTAGCCATCGCGGTCTCTTTTGACCTCATCGACGTATCAGTCAGAATCATTAATTTATGCTACCACATAAATTAACGATACTTATTATAGGTGGGCATTGACATATACCAACACCCCCTCTCAATGTTCACCTCATGTTGACTAAGCTATTGGGCCAACACCTAATGTTTGAAGATGCTTGCTCAACTGGACGCTCCTTAACGCTTTGGTGAAGATATCTGCACAATTATCTTCTATGCTTGCTCAACTAGACGCTCCCTAACGCTTTGGTGAAGATATCTGCACAATTATCTTCTGTAGGGCACTACTCCATGTAGATTTCATCTTCCTCGATCAGTTCCCCCACATAGTGATACTGAATCTCTATGTGTTTTGTTCTAGCATGAAATACCAGATTCTTTGACATGGCTATACAACTCTGACTATCACATTTCAACATTGTTGCTTCCTCTATTAGAATGCCAATATCAGTCATGATGCGTTGTAGCCAAACAGCTTCACAGGATGCTACACAAGCAGCCTTGTATTCTGCCTCCGTTGATGAAAGTGCAACAGTGGGTTGCTTCTTACTAGGCCATGAGATGATTCCACCACTGAATGTGAATCCGTAACCTATAACAGATTTTCTTGAGTCAATATCACCAGCCCAGTTTGAGTCACAGTACCCAGATAAAGTATCTCCAGACTTGTATGATATCCCATACTCCAACGTGCCTTTGAGATATTTCAGGATTCGCATCCCTGCTTTCCACTGACTTTATCTCGGTTTATTTGAAAACCGACTAAGAACTCCCACAACATAACTAATATCAAGTCTTGTGTTACAAAGGAAGATTAAACTTCCCACCAACCTTCTGTATAGCTTGTTATCAACTTGTTCTGAAGGATCATCAACTGAGAGCTTTGTATTCACTTTCATCGGGGTGACAACTGGCTTACACTCGGACATACCAAATGCAGTCAAGAGCTCACGAACATATCGTTGCTACGAGATGAAGATAGTATGAGGTTTTTGCCATACCTCGATTCCCAAGAAATAATGAAGAAGACCAAGATTTTTCATTTCAAATTCTTGGCTGAACCATTCTTGCGTCTTCCGAATATTATCTTCATTGTCACCAGTGATTACAAGATCATCCACATATAGGACTACAATTACCTTCTTTCCTTGTTCTCTTAGAACATACAAGTTGGCCTTTGATTTGCTTCTACAGAAACCATACTGCAAGAAGAAAGAGTCTATATGTTTGTACCAAGCTCATGGTGCTTGCTTTAACCCATATAAAGCCTTCTTCAATTTGTAGACTTTTTCTTCTTCACCTGGTATTTGGAAGCCAGGGGGTTGTGCAACGTAGACTTCTTCTTTAAGTTGCACATTAAGGAAAGCTGACTTGACATCCATTTGATGTACAATCCATCCATAATGTGCGGCAGTAGCAACAACGAACCTGATTGTTGTCATTTTTGCTGTTGGAGCAAAGGTTTCATATACATCGAAAACTTCGACTTGCGAAAATCCTTGTGCTACAAGGTGTGCCTTGTATTTTTCAAGACTTCCATCTGCCTTGTACTTCACTTTCTAGATCCATTTGGTGCTGATGATTTTTCTATTCAGTGGCTTTTCAATGATCTCCCAAGTATCATTTTTCATGATACTATCATACTCGGCTTGCATAGCTGCTCTCCAATTTGGATCTGACATGGCTTCCTCCACAGTTACCAGTTCTTTTACTGTCTTGATGATTTGGGTCATCAAAGCCATGTTTACTAGCTGTTGTCCTGATCTGTTCTGCTCCTCTATTCTCTTTGATCATCTTAGTCCATCAAGATGTGGACTATCATCAGTAACTTCTGGATTTCTTTCGTCAAAGAATTGTTGGAACCACTTCAATTGTGGCTTCCTTGTGGGTACAACAGGTTGGTATTCAGTCTATTCATCATTAGAGACTTCTTCATTGTTTAACGGTCGTTGTTTAGGCACTTGGTGGATTACTTCATCGGTTGATGATGAAATGGCAGGACCGCTATCCTCCATTGAGTGTGGTCGCTCATTAAACACCACATCTCGGCTTATGATCACCTTCTTGGCCTCTACATCATAGAGTATGTATGCTTTAGACCCTTCACTATATCCCAAGAAAATGCCCTTATTGCTCTTGTCATCCAATTTCTTTCTATTTTCATTTGGGACGTATACAAAATACTCACACCCAAATTTTATTAAATGAGACACATAATGTTTCATAGCATAATAAGCCTCATTAGGAGTCTTATCATTGAGTGCCCTAGTTGAGCACCGATTGAGGATGTATACCGTTGTGTTGACTACTTCAGCCCAGAATGTGTCAGGTAGGCCAGTACCTTTCAACATGCATCGAGCCATTTCTACAATTGTTCGATTTCTTTGTTCCACAACTTCATTTTGTTATGGTGTGTATGGAGTAGTCAATTGGCGATTAATCCCAAACTTGTTGCAGTAGTTGGTAAACTCTGTAAAACATAATTCCCCGCCACAATCGGTATGAAATTTCTTCAACTGAGTTGTGTTCTCATTTGTCATAAGTTTCTGCCACACTTTAAACTTTTCAAGAGCATCAGCCTTATCCTGAAGGAAGTACACCCACATCTTCCTACTATAATCGTTGACTAACAGCATAAAGTAGGAAGATCTTCCCAACGCCGTGGTAGTCATTTTTCCGCAGAGGTCAGCATGTACCAATTCTAGAGGAGCCTTTGATCGGTTATGACTCTCTTTGGAAAATGACTGTCTATGTTGCTTGCCCAGCATACAATCTTCACATGGTCCTTTAACTTCTTCAATTGAAGGCAAGTCAGCCACCATCTTCTTCTTTTGCATTTCCTTTAACACAGGATAAGAAATGTGCCCGAACCTTTCATGCCAAAGTTGACTTATTTTGGCATCCACGACAGTAGAAAGAGAGCTGATTTCGTAAATGTTATTTTTGCGAAGACCTTTACTTATTATATTTTGATCCTTGTCAAGAATCAAAGCTTCCGTCTTCTTGAATCGCACTTCTAGATCATTATCTGTAATAGCAGCTACAAATAGCAAATTTCTAGTGATCTAGGGTACAAAGAGTACGTTGGATAGCTTCTTGCTTCCTCCATCTTTAGACATGAGCGAGATAGTTCCAGTGCCCTCAACGGGACACCTAGCATTATTCCCGACAACAACATTCATTGGTTCTTGTAGAGGTTTTATGGAGTCATATAACTCCTTCTTGTTGGTCATGTGTCGGGAAGCTCCACTATCTAACACCCATGTACTTGTTTGATATACATGTGAGCTAGTACACGTTTCCTCCCATACATCTGTTATAGTAAACATATGCACTTCTGTTTCAGTCGTATTGGCATATTCTTTATTTCTCCAATTTAGCTTTAAAGTTCCGTTTTTCTTGTCATGGATTCATTTCCTGCAATCTTTGATGGCATGGCCTTTCTTATTGCAGTAGTAGCACGATCCAGAGAACGTCTTCTTCTTTGCTTTCTTCTTTTCTTCTTGGCTACTTCTTGCCTTGGCTGTAAAGGCAGAGTCAAGTTGATTTTCTCTGCTTTTTAGCCTCATCTCTTCCTCTATCAACATGGCAGTGAATTCTTCAAATGTCAAAGGATGAATACAAAGTTGTGTATTGAGTGCTGTCACAAGGCCGTCAAATTTTGGTGGCAACACTCTATTGCACCTTCGAGCTAGTTCCTCGGTTGATTTGGCAATACCAACTGTAGCCATTTGATCACGTAGGTTTTTCATCCTACTGATAAATGACTCAACTGCTTCATCTTCACTAAATCTCTTAGCAGCTAACTGATTCTCCAAGTTTTGAATGCGAGTCTGATTCCTTGTTTCATACTGATTTCTCAGTATGTTCCAAGCTTCAGTTGCCTTGGTTGTCTGTTGAATTAGAGTAAGGACAGAATCCTGAACACTTGTTACAATTGCACAAAGTGCATCAGCATTTCGTCTCCTCCATTCTTTGACAAGCTGAGGATCTAGAGGTATGACCTTTTTTGTGTCATCTTCAGCACGGACTGCAACTGGTTCTGCATCTGTGCCTAACACTGTACCAAGGAGTTCGTAGGAGTCCAGAATTGTTGTAATTTTGAACTTCCACAAAATATAGTTCGTGCCATCAAGCTTTCCTTTTGTGAAGGTAGGGGGACGGATACGAATTTTCGGTACTAAATCAGAACTAGAACTGGTAGAAGAAGAATTAGTAATTTGAGTAGTCATAGTTGTTGAGCTTTACTAGACAATATTATTGTTAAGAGCCCCTTAAGCTCTTGATACCATGTAAGAATATATAACCAATTTTCCAAAAACGTCTTAACAACAATCAAGTAGAAAGACAACACTACTCTTTATAACAATTCAATATAACACTTACAAAATAATTGTCCCACCGTGCACTCTCAAGATTAGAGCTTCAATGGCTTCTGGACTTACAAGAAGAATACAAGAAAGAAAGACTAACTTAGGATTGTGTTTGGAGCTGTGTTGTGGATGAAAATGATGAACTAATGCATGCCTATTCATAGAATTCAGCTAGCCCGCCATAGGAGACTTCCTATCAAACATTTTCCAACTTGGTTAGCTTTACCAACCATGTTCAAAGCATTGACTACCCATATTTATCACATGAGTGGCTACAATTGACCACATGGGTGGCTAGCATCCAAGCCAACTTCTAGGAAGCTTCCTTTGGTCATATTTGCTGACTTTAGCATTGCATCATCCCGACGTCATCTTAGGTAACTCCAAATTCCCGAACTTCTTTCTTGTAGCCATCGCGGTCTCTTTTGACCTCATCGACGTATCAGTCAGAATCATTAATTTATGCTACCACATAAATTAATGATACTTATTATAGGTGGGCATTGACATATACCAACACCCCCCATCAATGTTCACCTCATGTTGACTAAGCTATTAGGCCAACACCCAATGTTTGAAGATGCTTGCTCAACTGGACGCTCCCTAACGCTTTGGTGAAGATATCTGCACAATTATCTTCTATGCTTGCTCAACTAGATGCTTCCTAACGCTTTGGTGAAGATATCTACACAATTATCTTCTGTAGGGCAATACTCCATGTAGATTTCACCTTCCTCAATCAGTTCCCTCACATAGTGATACTGAATCTCTATGTGTTTTGTTCTAGCATGAAATACCAGATTCTTTGACATGGCTATACAACTCTAACTGTCACATTTCAACATAGTTGCTTCCTCTATTGGAATGTCAATATCAGTCATGATGCGTCGTAGCCAAACAGCTTCACAGGATGTTACACAAGCAGCCTTGTATTCTGCCTCTGTTGATGAAAGTGCAACGGTGGGTTGCTTCTTTTTAGACCATGAGATGATTCCACCACCGAATATAAATACATAACCTGTAATAGATTTTCTTGAGTCAATATCACCAGCCCAGTCTGAGTCACAGTACCCAGATAAAGTATCTCTAGACTTGTATGATATCCCATACTCCAACATGCCTTTGAGATATTTGAGGATTCGCATCCCTACTTGCCAGTGACTTTAGCTGATTACCCACCTCTGTTTTGCTAAAAGTAGTTGATTACCCATTGTGCTTTCTAAAAATTAATACCTTTGTTAAAAAATATAACGGAGCAATCAGCTACTTTTAACACACACATACCTCACACTCTATACCATAGACTACAAAACATACATGCACCACAATCTTTCATGTACGCATGCACCCACACACTGTTGTCCTTTTACTATTTAAATAGATGTATATTGTACCATTATTACTCAACGAAATACAATATACTTAATTAAGTAATGTTATATATCACTAATTTTTTCATTATTTTTTTTATTACTTCTCATATGACCTTAGACTTCTTTTCTTTTTCTCACATGCCCTCAGACATGTCAACAGTGGTGCTTCACGTCTGTCACGACCTACATGTTTTCCCATCTATTATTTGAAATAAAGATATCGTTTAAATGGATAAGCAAAAAAAAATATCTCATTTAAGTGAGAAAAATATGAAAAATGAAAAAGTTTAAGAAAATTATTGAACCAATACAAATACATTTTTATTGAACTTCATTAATACCATTGTCTCAATCACTTTATAACACAAAAGAAAAAGATCATTTATGACTATACAGAATACAAAGTAAAACGTTGATATAATGTAATTGTAAGATTCTCTATTGTTTTTTTAATATTTTAAATTAGTTCTTATTATTTAAAAGGGTTCAAATTACTTTCTACCCCTGTATTGCCACTTATTGTCGCTGATTTTTTTTAGGTAAATAGCATATTACCTCCCTGTATTTTGTTAAAAATACACAATACCCGCCTGTGTTTTAAAAATTAGCTGATTACCTCCCCGTGTTTTGCTAAAACTGCACAATACCCCCCTTTGTTTTAAAAATTAGCTGATTATCCCCCCTCTGTTTTGCTAAAAGTAACTGATTACCCATTGTGGTTTTTAAAAATTAACGCTTTTGTTAAAAAATATAAGGGGGCAATCAGCTACTTTTAACACACACACATACCTCACACTCCACACCATAGACTACAAAACATACATGCACCACAATCTTTCATATACGCATGCACCCACACACCGTTGTCCTTTTACTATTTAAATAGATGTATATTGTACCATTATTACTCAACAAAATACAATATACTTAATTAAGTAATGCTATATATCACTATTTTTTTCATTATTTTTTTTTATTACTTCTCATATGACCTTAGACTTCTTTTCTTTTTCTCACATGCCCTCAGACGTGTCAACAGTGCTACTTCACGTCTGTCACGACCTACATGTTTTCCCATCTATTATTTGAAATAAAGATATCGTTTAAATGGATAAGCAAAAAAAAATTGACTAGCAAAAAAAAAGATCTCATTTAAGGGAGAAAAAATATGAAAAATAAAAAAGTTTAGGTGTTTGTTAAATGTCCTAAATGAAGTGCAGGAATGTTATATAGGAAAAAGTAATGGTTATTATTGGCTTAAATGCAAGAAATAACAAGAAGATGATAAGCAAGCAAAATTCGGATTTGGACACTGCATTGCCCCTGACTGCCGAAATAGTTTTGGTATAACAAATGTGCTTAGAATTGAACGAAATTTATATGGAAACCATATTAGACAATTTATAACAAATGTGGATTTCTAGAGCTAAGGCAAATTCTAACATTTTGACCCTGCGATTTAGCTATTTCCGAAATGTGTTTGAAAATCGCTGGTGCAGGGGGCAGTTCTCGCAGTTGCACGGAAAAGGTCATAACTTGTGGAATTTAGATCGGAATTGAGTTCCGCTTGAGGATAAAGTCATATACACTCAAAGATCTACGTTTATACACAAAACTTAGTCAGTTTAGAGGTCTATAGCATAGGTAATTGAATTGATTAATTTAAGCATATGTTGGAGAAAATGGAAAATGTTTAAGTGATATTTAGGGTTTTGTGCAAAAGTTGATTCTAGGATTGATTCGATGCTATCTATAGGTAATATAGGCACAAATGGGCGTAGATTAGTGATTAGATGTGATTGGCTTGATTGGAACTTTAGGAAATTTGCATAATTGGCTTAGAATTCAAAGGGGCTTTATCCAAAAAGTGAATCCGAATGGAATATAATGATGTAGATAGTCTTTATTAGGTATGGTAGTGCTTAATGTGTCTTTATGGCGCCAAATTGGGGTTTGGTTAGAGTACTTGTAGTTAAAATGCATAAAAGGAAATTTTGAGACTTTTATGTTGGATGTAGTATAAAGTGAGGTCTTGTGGTTCTAATTGGTGCCATAAGGTGTCATTAGAAGTATGGAATAACTTACTTGTGAATCTTGTACCTTGTGTTTCATTTGGGTGTCAAATTGTTTTAGTAGACGAAGGGGTCTTTGAAGCGAAGTGTTAGCGATGGCTTGTTTGAATAAGTATATGATCTTAGATGTGTTAGGAAGCCTCTAAGATGTATTTATGGCGTGGTTTAGATAATCGAATTAGGTAGCTGTAGTTCAAATCACTTAAAGGGATTTTCGGAGTTTTATGTTAACATGACTTAAATTGTGGTTTTGTTGCGTTTGTACGCATCATAATGTGACTACATGAGATTAGTAAAGTTAGGTTTGGAATTCGTTCCCATGTGTGAAGTTTAGAGCTTAAGATTTGTTGGATTCTTGTGAATTACTTGAATTAGTTGCACTAGTAGTTATTATTGTTATAATAGCTCTAATTGATCATGATTGAGTTATATGTTGTATAAGTGTGAAGTTTATGACCTAGATACTAAGCATGTGGAAAGGTTTTAGTTGGATTTTATGTGAATTAGTTGAGCTTGATGCATAGTTGGTTATTTGAATTGATGTAGTTATTATAATTGACTTTTAAATGATTTAAATAAGAGTTTAAATGGTATTGGTATGTAATATGTTGTTGTTTGGAGAAGTTTCATGAAATAGGTTGTATAGCTACTTCATTACAATATGTTTGTATCTTGTTTATAATGCCGTGTTGCTTATAATTATATGAGTTATGTTGTGGTAAATGACTACTTGGAATATATGTTAAGTTAAAGTACATAAAAGTGGCATTTTGTTAAAAATAGAATTTTAATAGATATTGTATGCTAACTAAGCGAAAATATAAGTTAACTAACCTAGTTGGGTAATTAATGAATGTTGTAATTAAAGAGTAATTGAAGTAATGTTTGACTTTATGTTCAAGGTGATTGAGAGAGTAACACCCCGATCCCTCTCGAGACCGAGAGTTCTATCAATCAATCTAATCACAACCCAATTCCAAACCCGGGCAAAAATTTTAAGGAAAGACGGACGGAGTCTCCCCTGTTTCTAGGCAAAATGTAAAACCTGTAATAGCATATAAGTGGACCAATACCATGTCCAAACATACAAACACCTCAAGGCCATCCGAGCCTCGGTTCTCAACAAGCGAACACAACCAAATATATATTTCCAATTTAAAAGCTAACCTATCTCTTTTCATCTTTGACAATAACATTCATGCTAGGCAATTAAACTACACTAACCCATTACATAAAATAGACTATCATACAATTTTAACTCTTTTCTCTTGGACATTACAAACATACATTAAAGTTAAACTATTCTATCTGAATACATAAACTACTTTTCATTCTACCTCAATTACCTATTTGAATTTAAATTACATTCCTTTTAACAATAAATACATACAACACATGAACATACATCTTTGCATCTTTGACAACTCAAGCAACATAGCACGCAAGATAACTCTTCAAGCACGAACTTTCACGAAATCACGAACTTTCCAACTAACATGGCATTTCCTGAAATGTGGTGGTGACGAGTGAGTATACACAACACGTATACTCAGTGAGGGCAAGACATATATCGAGGTGGAGAGAAAGAAGTTCGTGCAATGCAAATAGGTACAGCTAAGCAATATAATTGACAAGCAAGCATTCAATATAAACAATCAATACAATAACCAATTAATAAAAGCATTAACACAACCATTCAAAGTTATACCACACTCTGAAGGCTATGGTTCACTCGAGCGAGAAATGTACCGATCACGATTTCGATGACTTTAACGATGACGCGCTGGCTCACCCACCTTATAACTTCTGTTAGAGTACTCCGGACATACTCTGTCAATTCTACGACCCAAAACTCCCTAGGCGGCAACCCAAGCGAGAAAGAGAATAGGACGCGGAGCTAGAGCAACCAACACTGACAACCCGAGGCTACCCAGAGAGGCCCATCACTCACGCGCCTGACACTTATGCAATGCAATACAAGCTATTTAACGATAATCGAGCAAGGCACTAAAGTGCAAGTCAGTAACAACATGCAATACAATAAGCACGCAATAAGCAATTACAATCAATTAAGTAACAAGAATAACACTAGCAAGCATTATCAACAATTGATATACAAATTCAATCATAATCAACTTTAACAAGCATAACAAGAATTATTAAGCATTCTATAGGCATTATACTATGAAAACACACAAAATCACAAAATGACCCCAACTTTCAAAATGCTACTACTTTCAAACGAGCCACGAGTTTTGAAAACCGACTTCACCAATCCTCCTAGGTCACCATAAGGCACGTCTAAAGACCCCGAAACCCTACTTAACCCTAGAATTCACGCAAAGCCCCGATTTTCCCCTTTGCTCGTTTGAACTACCGCTACCCTAACCAAACACCCAACCAACGCCATAATCACACCAAAAGTGCTTCCATGGCCTCCCGAGACAATGTCATCACGCAAATCGAGGAAACACTAATCTCGACCTAAACGACCCCAACTTTCACCAATGCATTTTTCTCCGTTTTTCCATTACGCAACCCAAACAAACCATGCATTTAGGCATTCTAACATATCTAGCATCTTTTCATATCAAAAAAACGCATAACGGAGCAACTTTATCAAAACAGGGATTTACTATTCACAATTTACTATTCATTTACCAATTTAAATTGCAATTTCAATATTCAACCGCAGAAAATGCTAAAAAACTATAAATACATGTTCTACAATCAACAAGTAACATTCTTTAAGGAACAAAACGGTTAAAATAACAATCTACGCATAATTTCCAAAAATTAAAGTTTAGACATAAATTTTTCAAATGCACAAATAACGATGAAACCGTCACCTTAGCCACTTCTAGACGCTAGAAAGACAACGTTGAATGGCCCAGAAATGATCCTAAGCAAGCTCAAGTGAAGATTTGTTGATTTGTTTTGAAATTTTTTTCTTTCTTTTTCTCTTTCTTTTCCTCATGGCTTCAAGCCTTTCTTCTCTTTGTTTTTTCGTTTGTATTTTGCTTATTTAGGAAAAGATGACAAGAAGTCAAAGGTCAAAGATTCGATCAACCCGCTAAACCAAAACAGCTATGCGCGACCTTGCGAAAACAGCCATAACTTCTTCTAGAAAACTCCAATTCACGAACGATTTGAAGCCTCAGAAACTAGACTCATAGAGCTTTCTAACCATATATAATTTGCTACCTAACTCTTCCCCAATTGGTTCAGACTTAATTCCAAAGTTGACCCAAAATTTGACTAACTTAACATTGTATTTTTTTTTATTTCTAATCCCAAGTTGCCCTTTATTAAACATTTCAAAAATTCCCACCTTGTCCTAGTTGGTCATTGTAGATGAAAAGTCAAGTAGTTTGGTCAAAGAAGGTGAAAGGTCAATAAAATGCAATTTAAATGAACTTTAAATGCTATTAAATACATGCCAGGTTCAGGGTATCACATCATTCCTCCCTTAAAACAATTGCGTCCTCGCAATTCTTCTTCCAATAGAACTCTGCATCCACTGAAATCCAACTCTGACTAATCTTCTTCAGCTGCTGATAAAGTATATTAATCAAGATAACCAATAGGGAAGTTTAAGAAGAAATTCCAAGTAGTAATGCCGAATAAAGGCTCAAATGTAGATACCGCACAAGAATCCCGTTGACACGAATCCCGAAGAAGAATAAAATTCCAACCAAGAGCGCCGAGATAATACCAATAAAGACTAAAGCAAAGATACTGTAGATAAAATCACATCACATATTAATGATAAGAAGAATACTGAATGAATACCCCATACACGAATCTCTAGTAGAAGTTCAACTATTTCTGCCCGAGAATTCCTAAACAAGAAGCCAAATAAAGGCTCAAACAAAGGTTCCATCCAGAGGTCCAAAGAAGTACCCCGCTAGTCATGAATTTCATAGAAGAATTCCCTGTTAAGAGTGTTGGAGAAAATACTAAGAAACCCAATCAAATATACTTCAAAAGTTCCAAAGAAGCCTTCCAAACAATAACCCCATAGGACAACCAATTAGATTCTGAGTATCGCTATCAAATGCTGAGAAGAAGGTCTAAGGAAATAGCAGAGAAAATATAATGTGCCCAATAAGACAATCAAGTTGAATAACAAATATAGTTTCCCAGATAGACGAAAACCCTAAGGAAAACTTCATACAACCTTGCCAATAAGGAAAATCCAATAGAATCCCAATAAGAATTCCAAAGAGTACCGCAAGTAGTACTATACAATAAGTATGATAGAAATTCCAAATACCAAACCTACTGAGGAACACTAAATAAAATTCCCGAAACAATGCTCCAGTGAGAAAATACCAAGGATTGCCCAATAGGTAAGTACCAAATAAATGACCACCAAGAATTCTATAGAATACCATTGAAAGATTTCCAATAAGGAATGCCAGTAACACACTAATAAAGACCGAGACTCACATGCCATAGATAATACCATACAGTAAGTCCAATTGAGATCCAAATAGCCAAGTCCACCGAGAAGTGCCAACAGAAGTCTCCAAAGAATACCCAGTAAGAAACCAAAGAATGCTCCAGAGAACAACCAAATAGAACCCCAAAAGAAACCTACTATTTCACAACTGTTAAGCACAGAGGAGGACCCTAGAGATTCGCCAATAACCGAGCTCCAAAGGGAAACACCAACTCCCAAATCAAGGCTAGTTAAATGCCATTCATTTCTTGCCAATCCATACACTTTGAAAGGCCAACTGCGAACCACTTTCTTCAGGGGAGAAAGAAGACTTACTTACCATTTCCACGGGACATGTATGAATGCCAAGATATCACATTTATACACATGCCTTAAACTATTATGCAAACAAGTTTACAAAACAATTTATTCAACAAAGTCACTCAAGCACGACAATCAAGTCAAGCACAACATAATCAATTCAAATCACGGCATAACCAATTCAAGACATTTCAATACACATATTACAAGCAATACTTCAAGCAAATAACAATTCACGAGGTCGATTCAATTCACGATGCCAATTCAATAGGTCAATTCAATGCACAACTAGACACTTCACTTCACTTAACACACAATTAACACATAACACATAACTATTTCACATAGGAGCACACATTCAAATCAAGACACACAATCTCACATTCAAGCATACACTTTCAAAACACACTTAACAAGCACACATTCAAGGATCACTACCCACCAGACCGAGGACCCTGTCCCAGCTTATGAGCTAGACAAGCTCTGATACCACCTGTAATACCCCGATCCCTCTCGAGACCGGGAGTTCTATCAATCAATCTAATCACAACCCAATTCCAAACCCGGGCAAAAATTTTAGGGAAAGACGGACGGAGTCTCCCCTGTTTCTAGGCAAAATGTAAAACCTATAATAGTATATAAGTGGACCAATACCATGTCCAAACATACAAACACCTCAAGGCCATCCGAGCCTCGGTTCTCAACAAGCGAACACAACCAAATATACATTTTCAATTTAAAAGCTAACCTATCTCTTTTCATCTTTGACAAGAACATTCATACTAGGCAATTAAACTATACTAACCCATTACATAAAATAGACTATCATACCATTCTAACTCTTTTCTCTTGGGCATTACAAACATACATTAAAGTTAAACTATTCTATCTGAATACATAAACTAGCTTTTCATTCTACCTCAATTACCTATTTGAATTTAAATTACATTCCTTTTAACAATAAATACATACAACACATGAACATACATCTTTGCATCTTTGACAACTCAAGCCACATAGCACGCAAGATAACTCTTCAAGCACGAACTTTCACGAAATCACGAACTTTCCAACTAACATGGCATTTCCTAAAATGTGGTGGTGAAGAGTGAGTATACACAACACGTATACTCAGTGAGGGCGAGACAGATATCGAGATGGAGAGAAAGAAGTTCGTGCAATGCAAATAGGTATAGCTAAGCAATATAATTGACAAGCAAGCATTCAATATAAACAATCAATACAATAACCAATTATTAAAAGCATTAACACAACCATTCAAAGCTATACCACACTCTGAAGGCTATGGTTCACTCGAGCGAGAAATGTACCGATCATGATTTTGATGACTTTAACGATGACGCGCCGGTTCACCCACCTTATAACTTCCGTTAGAGTACTCTGGACATACTCTGTCAATTCTACGACCCAAAACTCCCTAGGCGGCAACCCAAGCGAGAAAGAGAATAGGACGCGGAGCTAGAGCAACCAACACTGACAACCCGAGGCTACCCAGAGAGGCCCATCACTCACGCGCCTGACACTTATGCAATGCAATACAAGCTATTTGACGATAATCGAGCAAGGCACTGAAGTGCAAGTCAGTAACAACATGCAATACAATAAGCACGCAATAAGCAATTACAATCAATTAAGTAACAAGAATAACACTAGCAAGCATTATTAACAATTGATATACAAATTCAATCATAATCAACTTTAACAAGCATAACAAGCATTATTAAGCATTCTATAGGCATTATACTATGAAAACACACAAAATCACAAAATGACCCCAACTTTCAAAATGCTGCTACTTTCAAATGAGCCACGAGTTTTGGAAACCGACTTCACCAATCCTCCTAGGTCACCATAAGGCACGTCTAAAGATCCCAAAACCCTACTTAACCCTAGAATTCACCCAAAAGCCCGATTTCTCCCTTTGCTCGTTTGAACTACCGCTACCCTAACTAAACACCGAACCAACGCCATAATCACACCAAAAGTACTTCTATGGCCTCCCGAGACAATGCCATCACGCAAATCGAGGAAACACTAATCTCGACCTAAACGACCCCAACTTTCACCAATGCATTTTTCTTCGTTTTTCCATTACGCAACCCAAACAAACCATGCATTTAGGCATTCTAACATATCTAGCATCTTTTCACATCAACAGAACATATAACGGAGCAACTTCATCAAAACGGGGGTTTACTATTCATAATTTACTATTCATTTACCAATTTAAATTGCAATTTCAATATTCAACTGCAGAAAATGCTAAAAAACTATAAATACATGTTCTACAATCAACAAGGAACATTCTTTAAGCAACAAAATGGTTAAAATAACAATCTACGCATAATTTTCAAAAATTAAAATTTAGACATAAATTTTTCAAATGCGCAAATAACGATGAAACTCTCACCTTAGCCACTTCTAGACGCTAGAAAGACAACGTTGAATGGCCTAGAAATGATCCTAAGCAAGCTCAAGTGAAGATTTGTTGATTTGTTTTGAAATTTTTTTCTTTCTTTTTCTTTTTCTTTTCCTCATGGCTTCAAGCCTTTCTTCTCTTTGTTTTTTCGTTTGTATTTTGCTTTTTTCGTTTGTATTTTGCTTTTTTCGTTTATATTTTGCTTAAAGTTAATACATAAAACTTTCAAATGTGCAAATAAACATGAAACCCTCACCTTAGACGCTCCTAGACGCTAGAAAAACCTCGTAGGATGCCTCGGAAACCACCCCGTGCAAGCTCACGCGAAGATTTGTTGATTTGTTTTGAAATTTTTTTCTTTCTTTTTCTTTTTCTTTTCCTCATGGCTTCAAGCCTTTCTTCTCTTTGTTTTTTCGTTTGTATTTTGCTTATTTAGGAAAAGATGACAAGAAGTCAAAGGTCAAAGATTCGGTCAACCCGCTAAACCAAAACAGCTATGCGCGATCTTGCGAAAACGGCCATAACTTTTTCTAGAAAACTCCAATTTACGAACGGTTTGAAGCCTCAGAAACTAGACTCATAGAGCTTTCTAACCATATATAATTTGCTATCTAACTCTTCCCCAATTGGTTCAGATTTAATTCCAAAGTCGACCCAAAATTTGACTAACTTAACATTGCATTTTTTTTTATTTCTAATCCCAAGTTGTCCTTTATAAAATATTTCAAAAATTCCCACCTTGTCCTAGTTGGTCATTGTAGATGAAAAGTCAACTAGTTTGGTCAAAGAAGGTGAAAGGTCAATAAAATGAAATTTAAATGAACTTTAAATGCTATTAAATACATGTCAGGTTCGGGGTATCACAGAGAGTGATGTGAAGCCAATCCTGCATTTTGGAGCTTAGTATAGGTGAGGGAGTCTTCATCTCTTCTGTGCATCATAACTTGATTTATTATTCCTAAATTGAATTATTTAGTAATTGTTAAAGTTTATATGTATTATTTTACTTGCCATCTTGTGTCTTTTCGCATTATTGTGACTAATTGCGAGGGAGGCCTACTTCGTCGTCCCTCTTATGTGTTACTTGATGATCTTGATTCTCGTGGACTTATCTCGGGGTTGCGCAACCTTTTCGGACATGGTAGCGTCAAGAAACACTGGCGGCAACGGGCTTGCCGTGCTCTCTCGACTACCATGGTGCCTATTCCCTTCTTGCTGAGGCATACTCCCCTACCCTAGTATAATACCCGAGCCCGGAATGTGAAATTTTCTTGTTTATTGTTTTGAAAATTTTATTTTCTTAAATTCTTTGAGATTTAATTGTTACTTTTTTATTGTCGCAAAGTGCATTGCATTTTGAGAGCGTTAGCTGGAGAGTGTTTTCTAGTCCTCAGTAAATAGTGAAAACTAGTATTTAGGTGACTTAAATTTTATATTTTAATTGTTGTTGGCTAGAATTAATTTAGTGATAGTTATTTTAGCTTTAAAATGCACAAAAATAGGCTATTTGACCAATTTTAAGTTAGTTGACCAAGGCTTGACCAACTTTGACCAAGCTAATCACCTTATAAGCTTAAAACAATGCAAAAAAAAAGCTGAAATCAGAACAACAAGCAAGCCGAAACCAAGAGGGAAAAGAAAACAAATTTCAACCTTTCAATCGTTCAATCTTCGCGTGAGCTCGTGTGGGGTGGTTTCCAAGGCAACCAGCGTTGGTTTCCTAGCAACTAGGAGTACTTAAGGTGAGGGAAGCACGTTATTTGCGCATTTAAATGTCAAGTATGTTAACTTTGTGATTTTTAGATTTTATTTGTAGTTTGTTATTTTAATCGTTTTGAAGCTTCTAGAATGTTCCTTGTCAATTGTAGAACATGTATTTATAGCTTTTTAACATTTTCTGCGGTTAAATATTGAGATTGCAATTTAAATTGTTAGTTAAATAGTAATTTGTGAATAGTAAACCCTTGAAATGATAAAGTTGCATTGTTATGCTTTCTGTTGATGTGAAAATGTGCTAGGTATGCTAGAATGCCTAAATGGATGGTTTGTTTAGGTTGTATAATGGAAAAAATGAGAAATATGCCTTGGTGAAAGTCGGGGTCGTTTAGGTCGAGTTTAGCATTTTCTCGTTTTGCGTGATAGCATTGCTTCGAGAGGCCATGGAAGCACTTTTGGTGCGATTATGGCGTTGGTTGGGTGTTTGGTTAGTATAGTTGTAGTTCAAACGAGCAAAGGGAAAAATCGGGACTTTGCGTGAATTCTAGGGTTAAGTAGGGTTTTGGGGTCTTTAGACGTGCCTTATGGTGACCTAAGAGGATTGGCGAAGTCGGTTTCCAGAACTCGTGGCTCGTTTGGAAATGGTAGCGTTTTGATAGTTGGGGCCAATTTGTGATTTTGCTTGTTTTCTTGATATTATGCCTATAGAATGCTTAAGGTTGCTTGATATACTTGTTTGAATTGATTCTGATTGAAATGCTTATCAACTGTTGCTATTGCGTGCAAGAGTAACCTACTTTGTTATTCTCCCATGTGTGGCTTTATTGCTCGATTGTTGCATCGTATCTTGTCTTGCATTCATAGAGTCAGAGGCGGAGTGATGGGCCTCTCTGGGTAGCCTCGGGTTGCTAGTGTTGGTTGCTCTAGCTCCGCGTCCTATTCCCTTTCTCGCTTGGGTTGCCTCCCAATGAGATTTGGGTCGTAGATTGATGGATACTTCCGGGGTATTCCAAACTGGTGTTATAAGGTGGTTTGGGCCGGTGCGTTGTCATCGAATTCATGATTGAAAGTTTCCCGTGGAAAGAGTATCGTATCCTTTGAATGAGTGTTTATAGTTTTAATGCTTGACTTACTTAATTGATGGCTTTGCTTGTATCTCTATATGATATTTGTATAAATTTCTTGACTAATTGCATTGCATACTCCTCTCATCTCCGTCCTTGAGACCAATTGCCCTCGCTGAGCAATAGTTTTTGCTCATTCCTTTCTATACCATATTTTTACAGGAGTAGTTGAAGCTGATCCTCTTGAGGTAATTGAGGAGGAGGAGCAAGTGGAGGTGTTTCCTTGATAGCACTTCTTTGCTTAGCTGGTGGTTGGTTGCTAAACTTTTGTGCGAGCCTTGCTTGATATGTATATTGCTTGGATGACGCTTTATTTTGAGGCTTGTAGCCTTGTATGTAGTTCTATTTTGAGGCCTTTATGGTCTTTTATTGTAAAGGTTTAAAGATTGTAAAGTTGTAAAGTTATACTCTTATGACTAGTAAAGAATTGCATACTAATGGTTAAATGTTTAGTGGCATAAATACTTGTGTAGTATGCATGGCATTTTGGTTTGGGAAGTTGGTTAATAAGAGGATGTATGTTTTGAAAGAAAGTCGGCTTGTTTTAATTGTTTTTATGGCTTTCATAAGTACTATGTTGATTTTAGGGTTTTCGGATCGTCCGCGGTACAGAGGAGACTACGTCCGTGTGTCGGATCCGGGCTTGGCCTTTTGCGGGGTCGGGTTGGGGCGTGACATCTTTAGGTGGTATCAGAGCATGATAGTCTTGCATGAGCCGGGATATGTTTCTCGGTCTGTGGGGTAAAGTTCTAAAATGTTGAAGTGTTATTGTATGATTGTTAAGTGGAAAAGTTTTATATCATGACTATGTGAACTTGAGTGCTTATGTGTTTAAGTGAAATGGTTGGCATGTCAATCTTGTGTTATGTGAATTGTGTGATAGGATATTTGATTGTTATTGACTTGAGTGTTATCTAATCTTATGTGCTGTATTTCTGTCTATAAACTGCTTTTATATGCTGCCAGCTATTGTGAGTTGCTACTATGCTGCCACGTCGTGGTACTCAAGGTCTAGGGGCAGATGAAGAGGCAGCAGAACAGGGTCAGCAACCGTTGCCTTAGCAGTTTATGGCTACTATGACTACAGCAGTTGACCAGATTACCCAGGTACTGCATGAGCAGAGGCAGGACATGAATAATAATCCCCAGGGAAATCAAGCTAATCCTGGTGGACAGGGGTATAGGGTTGAGAATAACCAGTTGGAGAAATTTCTGAGGCACGAGCCGGGTAAGTTCTTCGGAGAGCCGGATGATGAGGCAACCAAGAGATGGATTAACCGTGTTGAGAAAATTTTCACCGCTTTAAAGTACACTGATGAGGCAAGAATAGATTATGCGTCATTCTTATTTGAGGGCGACGCAGACCAGTGGTGGAATACTGTCAGGAGGAGGTGGGACTGTGAGGATGTACCACATTTGTGGGATGATTTTGTGAGTGAGTTTCGGGACAAATATATTCCCGAGATGGCTATGGAAAGGAGGGAAGATGAGTTTGTGGCCCTGAAGCAGGGAAACATGATTGTTGCACAGTATGAGGCTAGGTTTGTCAGCCTATCGAGGTATATGCCTGAGTTGGTGCGGCCAGCTAGGAGGATGATTCATAGGTTTGTCCGTGGGCTGAGAATGGATATTCAGCTGCATTTTACTGGGCAGACTTATACTAGTTTTCCCGAGGCATTCCAAGTAGCCTCGAAGTTTGAGAAACGGAAGGCTGAGATGATAGCTGAGAGCAGTCAGCCGAGTAAGAAACAGTACTTGGGCCAGAGCAGCCAGAGTCAGCCGAGGCAGTATCAGACTTCTGCACAGGTTCCTCAGCAACGTCCGTATCAACCTCAGCATCAGATTCAGGGGAGGCCAGCAGTGACTAGACCCCAGCAGGGAGCTACAGCTCCTACTACTGCCAGAGCCCCCGCACCTACGGGAAACACTATTGTAAGGCAAAATCAGCAGTGTAACTTTTGTAATCGATCGGGGCATGTTGAGGCAAATTGTTGGAGAAAGAGTGGTAAATGCATAGGTTGTGGGAGCGATGACCATAGGGTGAAAGATTGGCCTAAGTATAGGAATGTTCAGGGCCGTACAGGAGGCCAGGGTGTGCAGAATAGGGCTGCAGGTGCAGGTCCAGCACAAAGGGTACAGGCTAGGGTCTTTGCGCTAGATGCGGAGGAGCTGCCCGATACTACAGCTATAGTGGAAGGTACCTTTCTTCTCAATACTCAGCTAGTTAAAGTTTTGATTGATCCCGAAGCTACACATTCGTTTATAACTCCTGCATGTGCACGATCTGTGAATGTTTGCATTGATAAATTGCCGCATGAAGTTGAAGTTAGTACGCCTTTGGGTGCGAAATTTGTTACTGAGTCTATTTACAAATCTTGTGATATATGCATTGAGAACCGTAAATTTCCTGCTGATTTAATTATACTGCCATTCCGTGACTTTGAAATCATTTTGGGAATGGACTGGTTGGGGAAGTACTATGCTCAATTGGATTGTAGAACACAGATTGTTTATCTTCAGATTCCTGATCTACCGGTACTGGAGATTGCTGGGAATTGCAGGGCTGCCCGAATTCCTCTTTTATCATCAATCAAGACTTCTAAGTTGTTGAATAAAGGTTGTGAAGCTTACCTAGCTTATTTGATCAATCAGCATACTGATAAGTTGAATTTGAATGAGGTTCCGATTATTAAAGACTTCCCTGGTGTATTTCCCGAGGAATTACCGGGTTTACCACCGGATAGGGATATTAAGTTCGTGATTGACCTTATGCCAGGCACTGCGCCAATTTCTAGGAGTCCTTATAGAATGGCATCAGCTGAACTTCAGGAATTAAAAATTCAGCTTCAAAACTTGCTTGAGAAAGGGTTTATACAACCTAGTTCTTCACCGTGGGGCGCACCTATGTTGTTTGTGAGAAAGAAAGACGACACACTAAGGTTATGTATTGATTACAGGGGACTTAATCAAGTCACGATTAAGAACAAATACCCCTTGCCGTTGATTGAAGAATTGTTTGACCAGTTGCAGGGTGCGAGTGTTTACTCTAAATTTGACTTGAGGCAGGGTTACTATCAACTCAGAATTCGAAGTGATGATATACCAAAGACGGCATTCAGGACTAGATATGGCCACTATGAATTTGTTGTGTTACCGTTTGGATTGACGAATGCACCAGCCGCATTCATGGACTTAATGCAGAGGGTCTTTTGACCTTATCTTGATCAGTTTGTCGTAATCTTCATTGACGACATTTTAGTGTACTCTAAGAACGAGGCTGAACATGAACAACATTTGAAGATTGTGCTACAGACTTTGCAAGAAAACAAGCTTTTTGCAAAATTCAGCAAGTGTGAATTCTGGTTGAATCAGATATCTTTTCTAGGCCATATCATTTCAGATCAAGGAATTTCAGTGGACCCAGCTAAGATTGAAGTTGTTTCGTCATGGAAGAGACCTGAGACGGTGTCAGAGATTCGGAGTTTTCTTGGGTTGGCAGGTTACTACCGGAGGTTTGTTAAAGACTTTTCCAAAATTTCTGGACCTTTAAGCCAGTTGACTCAGAAGAAAGTTACATACAACTGGGATGCTAAATGTGAATCCAGTTTCCAAGAACTGAAGAAAAGATTAACTACAGCTCCTATACTAGCTTTACCTGAGGGTACAGAAAACTTTGTTGTCTACAGTGATGCATCTAAAGAAGGTTTGGGCTGTGTTTTAATGCAGAATGGTAAGGTGATTGCCTATGCTTCTAGGAAGTTGAAACCATATGAAGTCAATTACCCTACACATGATCTTGAGTTAGCTGCTGTTGTGTTTGCTTTGAAGAAGTGGCGTCATTACTTGTGGGGTAGCAGATTTGAAATTTTTACTGACCACAAGAGTCTCAAATATTTATTTTCACAAAAAGATTTGAATATGAGGCAACGTAGATGGCTTGAGCTATTAAGTGGTTACAACTATTCTATAAACTACGTGCCAGGTAAGGCCAATGTTGTTGCTGATGCTTTGAGCCGAAAGGCTACTGTTGTAAGTTTAATTATCAAGGATTGGGTGACTTTGGACGAAATTAGTTCATGGAAGCTAGAAGCTACTGAGGTAGGGATTCGATTTGCTAGCTTGCAGATTCAATCAGGATTGCTAGCACAAATCAGAGAGGCACAGAAGACTGATCCTCACATCTTGAAAATCCAAGAAAAAGCAAAAGGGGAGAGTCAGAGTTTAAATTACATGCAGATGGTATCTTCAGATTCAGGGACAGGGTGTGTGTTCCTGGTGATCCGACTTTGAAGAATGAGATTCTGTCTGAGGCACATAATTCGAGGTATACAATTCACCCAGGCAGTACTAAAATGTATAGAGATTTGAAACAACACTTCTGGTGGAACAATATGAAGAGGGAGATTGCTGGGTATGTATCCAAATGTTTGACTTGTCAGAGGGTTAAAGTTGAGCATCAAAGACCAGCCGGGCTTCTGTAGCTGTTGTCGATTCCGCAATGGAAATGGGTGCATATAACAATAGACCTTGTGACCGATCTTCCTAGATCTCCGAGAGGATGTGATTCTGTTTGGGTTGTTGTGGACCGCTTGACTAAAGTTACACATTTATTTCCGTGAACAAACAGGATAGCCTTGATAAACTAGCAAAGCTTTATGTTGCTAATATTGTGAGACTTCATGGTGTGCCACAGAGTATAGTGTCAGATAGAGATCCCAGATTCATATCGCGTTTTTGGCAGAAGTTGCAAGAGGCCATGGGAACTAAATTGAGCTTCAGCATTGCATATCATCCACAAACTGATGGCCAGTCTGAGAGAACTATCAGGATCTTGGAAGACATGCTTCGGGCATGTGTGTTAGACTTTGGGAAGAATTGGGAGAAGTTTTTGCCTTTAGCGGAGTTCGCCTACAATAATAGTTATCAATCTACTATAGGTATGGCTCTCTACGAGGCATTGTACGGTCGTAAATGCAGATCTCCATTGTATTGGGAAGAGGTTGGAGAGATGAGAACAGTTGATCCAACTGTGTTACTTGAGATGATTAAGATGGTAGATAATGTCCACCTTATTCGCCAGCGAATGCTTACTGCTCAGAGTCGTCAGAAGAGTTATGCGGATAAACACTGTCGAGATCTTGAGTTTGCTTTGGGAGATTGGGTATTTCTTAAGATTTCTCCTCGAAAGGGATTGATTCGGCACGGTAAGAGCGGGAAACTTAGTCCCAGGTATGTGGGTTCGTATGAGATCACTAAAAAGGTAGGTCATTTGGCTTATCGATTAGCTTTACCTCCGAGCTTGTCGAGACTGCACAATGTTTTTCACGTATCAATGTTAAAGAAGTACCATCCAGATCCTTCACATGTACTTGAACCAGAGCCTTTGCAGATTGATGAAAAGTTGTCTTATGAGGAGAAACCGATTCGAATTGTGGATCGAAAAATTCAGGAGCTTCGCAGAAAGAGTATTCCATTAGTAAAGGTTCTGTGGAATCATCATGGGTTTGAGGAAGCAACTTGGGAAAGAGAGGACCAAGTTCGGAATCAGTATTCGGAGTTGTTTGTTGACCAGGTAAGAATTGCGTGGGCGCAATTGTTTTAAGGGGGAGAGGGTGTAATATCCTAGCCCGGAATGTGAAATTTTCTTGTTTATTGTTTTGAAAATTTTATTTTCTTAAATTCTTTGAGATTTAATTGTTACTTCTTTATTGTCGCAAAGTGCATTGCATTTCGAGAGCGTTAGCTGGAGAGTGTTTTCTAGTCCTCAGCAAATAGTGAAAACTAGTATTTAGGTGACTTAAATTTTATATTTTAATTGTTGTTGGCTAGAATTAATTTAGTGATAGTTATTTTAGCTTTAAAATGCACAAAAATAGGCTATTTGACCAATTTTAAGTTAGTTGACCAAGGCTTGACCAAGCTAATCACCTTATAAGCTTAAAACAATGCAAAAAAAAAGCTGAAATCAGAACAACAAGCAGGCCGAAACCAAGAGGGAAATGAAAAAACAAATTCAACCTTTCAATCGTTTAATCTTCGCGTGAGCTCGTGCGGGGTGGTTTCCAAGGCAACCAGCGTTATTTTCCTAGCAACTAGGAGTGCCTAAGGTGAGGGAAGCACGTTATTTGCGCATTTAAATGTCAAGTATGTTAACTTTGTGATTTTTAGATTTTATCCGTAGTTTGTTATCGTTTTGAAGCTTCTAGAATGTTCCTTGTCAATTGTAGAACATGTATTTATAGCTTTTTAACATTTTCTACGGTTAAATATTGAGATTGCAATTTAAATTGTTATTTGAATAGTAATTTATGAATAGTAAACCCTTGAAACGATAAAGTTGCGTTGTTATGCTTTCCGTTGATGTGAAAATGTGCTAGGTATGCTAGAATGCCTAAATGCATGGTTTGTTTAGGTTGTATAATGGAAAAAATGAGAAATATGCCTTGGTGAAAGTCGGGGTCGTTTAGGTCGAGTTTAGCATTTTCTTGTTTTACGTGATGGCATTGCTTCGGGAGGCTATGGAATCACTTTTGGTGCGATTATGGCGTTAGTTGGGTGTTTGGTTAGTATAGTTGTAGTTCAAACGAGCGAAGGGAAAAATCGGGACTTTGCGTGAATTCTAGGGTTAAGTAGGGTTTCGGGGTCTTTAGACGTGCCTTATGGTGACCTAAGAGGATTGGCGAAGTCGGTTTCCAGAACTCGTGGCTCGTTTGGAAATGGTAGTGTTTTGATAGTTGGGGCCGATTTGTGATTTTGCTTGTTTTCTTGATATTATGCCTATAGAATGCTTAAGGTTGCTTGATATACTTGTTTGAATTGATTCTGATTGAAATGCTTATCAACTGTTGCTATTGCGTGCGAGAGTAACCTACTTTGTTATTCTCCCACGTGTGACTTTATTGCTCGATTGTTGCATCGTATCTTGTCTTGCATTCATAGAGTCAGGGGCGGAGTGATGGGCCTCTCTGGGTAGCCTTGGGTTTCCAGTGTTGGTTGCTCTAGCTCCGTGTCCTATTCCCTTTCTCGCTTGGGTTGCCTCCTAGGGAGATTTAGGTCGTAGATTGATGGATACTTCCGGGGTATTCCAAACTGGTGTTATAAGGTGGTTTGAGCCGGCGCGTCGTCATCGAATTCGTGATTGAAAGTTGCCCGTGGAAAGAGTATCGTATCCTTTGAATGAGTGTTTATAGTTTTAATGCTTGACTTACTTAATTGATGGCTTTGCTTGTATCTCTATATGATATTTGTATGAATTGCTTGACTAATTGCATTGCATACTCCTCTCATCTCCGTCCTTGAGACCAATTGCCTTCGCTGAGTAATAGTTTTTGCTCATTCCTTTCTATACCATATTTTTACAGGAGTAGTTAAAGCTGATCCTCTTGAGGTAATTGAGGAGGAGGAGCAAGTGGAGGTGTTTTCTTGATAGCACTTCTTTGCTTAGCTGGTGGTTGGTTGCCAGACTTTTGTGCGAGCCTTGCTTGATATGTATATTGCTTGGATGACGTTTTATTTTGAGGCTTGTATCCTTGTATGTAGTTCTATTTTGAGGCCTTTATGGTCTTTTATTGTAAAGGTTTAAAGATTGTAAAGTTGTAAAGTTATACTCTTATGACTAGTAAAGAATTGCATACTAATGGTTAAATGTTTAGTGGCATAAATACTTGTGTAGTATGCATGGCATTTTGGTTTGGGAAGTTGGTTAATAAGAGGATGTATGTTTTGAAAGAAAGTTGGCTTGTTTTAATTGTTTTTATGTCTTTCGTAAGTACTATGTTGATTTTAGGGTTTTCGGATCGTCCGCGGTACAGAGGAGACTCCGTCCGTGTGTCGGATCCGGGCTTGGCCTTTTGCGGGGTCGGGTCGGGGCGTGACATCTAGAGGCATGGTTCACCTCGATAGGGCATACGGACCTACCTCGGGAGATATGGGTCGTAGGATCGGGATACATCCGGAGTATCCCAACTTGATGGAGTAAGGGTTTGCCGGCACTTGCGTGAAGTTCGTGGCTCGTGGTTCGAGATTGAAGACTTGAAGTGGAACCGTATCCTTTTTAATGTGGTTAATTACTTGGCTATTTGATCTTGTTGTTTTATGTTATATATATATGACTTCTTGTGATTGCATATCATATTACACATATCGGTATGCTGCATCACCTCCCTCACTGAGTATATATGTTGTATACTCACCCTCGTTTCTAAAATCTTTCAGGATCAGTGCTATAAGCTAGAAATGGGATTGCCTCCTGTGTGGCCTGCCTGCTTTATTAGTGTGTAGAACAAAGAAGAATGTGTACATTATATGCCTGTATACTATTTGAGACCTTATGGTCATATATGTATTTGTGTTATCTTAATAAATGTAATATTAAAGTTTTAGTCTTGGGTGATAGTTAGGTGCTAGTGGTTTGTAATAACTTCAATTGTTTACTCTTTGGTTTAGTTGACTTGAATGCTGATAGGGATGAAACAGATTGAAGTTGTGGATTATGGTCTTGTGGTTGTATGTTGTTGTTTGCAGGTTTCCAGATAGTCCTATATGTAGGGAAAACTCCGTCCGTTTTTCCCTAAATTTCATGTCGGGGGTTTGGAATTGGGTAAGAATAGCATGATAAATAGGATTCCTGGTCTCGTGAGGGATCGGGGAGTTACAGGAGTGGTATCAGAGCTTAGTTAGCTCTCAGCCGGGACAGGGTCCTCAGCCTGTCGGGCAGTAACCTTTGCATGTGTACTTGTTAAGTGTGTCTTGAAAGTGTATGCCTGTATGTGTGATTGTGTGTCTTGAATTGAATGTGTGCACCTATGTGATATAGTTATGGGTTATGTGACCTCTTTGTGCAATAAGTGAATAACAATTGCTATGTGCAAATATGTGATTATGTGTACTTCTATGTGGTATATTTGTTAGTATATGTACTTCACATACTATCTATCGCATGCATACATATAATCTCATTTGAATTGGTAAGCAAACTCTCCCTTATGAAGAGATGGCCAACAGCGGGTCTCCGAGGATATGGATCAGCAAAGGAGGAAGCAATTGATCAAGATATCTACTAGAGCCTTGTCACTCACCTTTGGAATTCACATAGGGTACTCTTCTTTGGAATTTTTCTTGGTATTTTCTCGATATTCTTTATTTGGATTTCTTATTTGGTACTTCACCTATGGTATTTCTTCATCATTTTCATTCGGCATTACTCGGTGGCATGCATATGGTATTCGTATTCGGACTTCTAATCAGTATTTTCATAGGAGCCTTTATTTGGCTACCTTATTCGGGAATTCTTTGTGAAGTTCTTCGGGCATTCTTATTGGATTTCTCAGTAGTATTGTTGTGGGCATTCTTATTGGTATTTCCTGCGATGTTCACATTCGAGATTCTTGTTCAGGGTGTTCAAGATGCACATGTAGAGTTCTCTTGAAAGAAAGAATTGCGAGGACGCAATTGTTTGAAGGAGGGGAGAGTGTAACACCCCGACCCATACATATAATTATTTTATTGATGTGCATATATTTATATGTCTACTTTAATTATTTACTTATATTTGTTTGCATAAAATATCATATTTTTGGGTTACGTGCATCTATTTCGTTTAACGTGCATTTATCTCAAACTATGTGCATACATCTAATTTAACAAGAAATTTCATCTTTTAACATATATTGCATCAATATAAATGCATTCTTATGTAAGTAGGCACGTTTAATTGGTTAATGTGCATAATTCTCATTTTACATGCAATTTCAGGACTTCACGAACACTTTGGAAAATCGTAGAAACCGTAGAAAATAATTAACGTAGACAATTAGGAATTGGAGCAACTAAATTAGTTAGAATTAAACTAGAATGACAAACTAGTTAATAGCATTTAGTTGAAGGGCATGTTGGTCATTTGGATTTTTTTATTTTATTATTTACACCTGCTAATACACTACAACACATACAAACACACAAAACACACACAAAAATCAGATCTCCACACACACACATACAACACACGATAGAAAGGAAAGAAGAAGAGAAGTAGAAAATAAGGAAGACGAAGAAGAAATCAGCTTTGTAAGGTCAATTCTCATGCCATTCTTCATGTCTAGGTGAGGGAATTCATATTATTTGCATTCCATTTGGATTATTCAGCTATATGTATGCATGCTATGTTTTATGTAAGTGTTCAAAGATGTTGAAAATGTATGTTTAGCTAAAGTATTAGTATGCTAAAGGTTGTAGGAACTCTCTAGTGCTCATAGAATGAATTCTTGCATGCTATCTTTAGTTGTGGAGTTGCTTTGTCAACTAAGTGTAATTGTGTAGTTTAGGTGTTTGTTAAATGTCCTAAATGAAGTGTAGGAATGTTATATAGGCTAAAGTAAAGGTTATTGTTGGCTTAAATGCAAGAAATAACAAGAAGATGATAAGCAAGCAAAATTCAGATTTGGACACTGCATTGCCCCTGATTGCCGAAATAGTTTTGGTATAGCAAATGTGCTTAGAATTGAACGGAATTTATAATGAAGCTATATCAGACAGTTTAGAACAAATATGGATTTCTAGAGCTAAGGCAAATTCTAACGTTTTGACCCCGCGATTTAGCTATTTCCGAAATGTGTCTGAAAATCGCTGGTGCAAGGGGCAGTTCGCGCAGTTGCACAAAAAAGGTCATAACTTGTGGAATTTAGATCGGAATTGAGTTCCTCTTGAGGCTAAAGTCATCTACACTCAAAGAGATTCGTTTATACATAAAACTTAGTCAGTTTGGAGGTCTATATCATAGGTAATTGAATTGATTAATTTCAGCCTCTGTTGGAGAAAATGGAAAATGTTTTAGTGATATTTAGGGTTTTGTGCAAAGTTGATTCTAGGATTGATTCGATGCTATCTATAGGTAATATAGGCTATAATGAGCATAGATTAGTGATTAGATGTGATTGGCTTGATTGGAACTTTAAGAAATTTGCATAATTGGCTTAGAATTCAAAGGGGCTTTATCCGAAAAGTAAATCCGAATGGAATATAATGATGTAGATAGTCTTTATTAGGTGTGGTAGTGCTTAATGTGCCTTTATGGCGCCAAATTGGGGTTTGATTAGAGTACTTGTAGTTAAAATGAATAAAAGGGAATTTTAGGACTTTTATGTTGGATGTAGTATAAAGTGAGGTCTTGTGGTTCTAATTGGTGCCATAAGGTGTCATTAGAAGTGTGGAATAACTTACTTGTGAATCTTGTACCTTATGTTTCATTTGGGTGTCAAATTGTTTTAGTAGATGAAGGGGTCTTTGAAGCGAAATGTTAGCAATGGCTTATTTGAATAAGTATATGATCTTAGATGTGTTAGGAAGCCTCTAAGATGTATTTATGGCGTGGTTTAGATAATCGAATTAGGTAGCTGTAGTTCAAATCACTTAAAGGGATTTTCGGAGTTTTATGTTAACATGACTTAAATTGTGGTTTTGTTGTGTTTGTATGCATCATAATGTGACTACATGAGATTAGTAAAGTTGGGTTTGGAATTCGTTCTCATGTGTGAAGTTTAGAGAGCTTGAGATTTGTTGGATTCTTGTGAATTACTTGAATTAGTTGCACTAGTAGTTATTATTGTTATAATAGCTCTAATTGATCATGATTGAGTTATATGTTGTATAAGTATGAAGTTTATGACCTAAATACTAAGCATGTGGAAAGGTTTTAGTTGGATTTTATGTGAATTAGTTGAGCTTGATGCATAGTTGGTTATTTGAATTGATGTAGTTATTATAATTGACTTTTAAATGATTTAAATAAGAGTTTAATTGGTATTGGTAGGTAATATGTAGTTGTTTGGAGAAGTTTCATGAAATAGGTTGTATAACTACTTCATTACAATATGTTTGTATCTTGATTATAATGCCTTGTTGCTTATAATTATATGAGTTATGTTGTGAAAAATGACTACTTGGAATATATGTTAAGTTAAAGTATATAAAAGTGGCATTTTGTTAAAAATAGAATTTTAATAGATATTGTATGCTAAATAAGCGAAACTATAAGTTAACTAACCTAATTGGGTAATTAATGAATGTTGTAATTAAATAGTAATTGAAGTAATGTTTGACTTTATGTTCAAGGTGATTAAGAGTGATGTGAAGTCAATCCTGCATTTTGAAGCTTAGTAGAGATGAGGGAGTTTTCATATCTTCTGTGCATCTTAACTTGATTTATTATTCCTAAATTGAATTATTTAGTAATTGTTAAAGTCTATATGTTTTATTTTACTTGTCATCTTGTGTCTTTTCGCATTATTGTGACTAATTGCGAGGTAGGCCTACTTCGTCATCCCTCTTATGTGTTTCTTGATGATCTTGATTCTCGTGGACTTGTCTCGGGGTTGCGCAACCTTTTCGGACATGGTAGCGTCAATAAACACGGGCGGCATCGGGCTTGCCGTGCTCCCTCGACTACCATGGTGCCCATTCCCTTCTCGCTGAGGCATACTCCCCTATCCTAGAGGCGTGGTTCACCTCGTTGGGGCATACGAACCTACCTCGGGAGATATGGGTCGTAGGATCGGGATACATCCAGAGTATCCCAACTTGGTGGAGTAAGGGTTTGTCGGCACTTGCATGAAGTTTGTAGCTCGTGGTTCGAGATTGAAGACTTGAAGTGGAACCGTATCCTTTTTAATGTGGTTAATTACTTGGGTATTTGATCTTGTTGTTTTATGTTATATATATATGACCTCTTGTGATTGCATATCATATTGCACGTCTCGGTATGCTGCATCACCTCCCTCACTGAGTATACATGTTGTATACTCACCCTCGTTTCTAACACCTTTCAGGATCAGTGCTATAAGCTAGAAATGGGATTGCCTCCTGTGTGGCCTGCCTGCTTTATTAGTGTGTGGAACAAGGAAGAATGTGTACATTATATGCCTGTATACTATTTGAGACCTTATGGTCATATATGTATTTGTGTTATCTTAAGAAATGTAATATTAAAGTTTTAGTCTTGGGTGATAGTTAGGTGCTAGTGGTTTGTAATAACTTCAATTGTTTACTCTTCGGTTTAGTTGACTTGCAAGCTGATAGGGATGAAACAGATTGAAGTTGTGGATTATGGTCATGTGGTTGTATGTTGTTGTTTGCAGGTTTCCAAATAGTCCAATATGTAGGGGAAACTCCGTCCGTTTTTCCCTAAATTTCATGTCGGGGGTTTGGAATTGGGTAAGAATAGCATGATAAATAGGATTCCTGGTCTCGTGAGGGATCGGGGCGTTACATTACCTCTCTGTATTTTGTTAAAAATACACAATACTCTGCTATGATTTAAAAATTAGCTGATTACTTCCCTGTGTTTTGCTAAAAGTGCACAATACCCCCTTGTGTTTTAAAAATTAGTTGATTACACCCCACTGTTTTGCTAAAACTAGCTGATTACCCATTGTGCTTTTTAAAAATTAACGCTTTTGTTAAAAAATATAAGGGGGCAATCAGCTACTTTTAACACACACTCCACACCATAGACTACAAAATATACATGCACCACAATCTTTCATACACGCATGCACCTACACACCGTTGTCCTTTTACTATTTAAATAGATGTATATTGTGTAGCGTCCCGATCCCTCACGAGACTGGGGTCCCGATCCCAAACCCAAGGCACAAAAATTTAGGGGAAATAGACAGAGTCTCCCCTGTTTATAGGACAATCCGAAAACTTGCGAATAATAGAATACAACTACAAAACTATAATCCAACATTCTCTGTTCATTAGACACATAATCATGCAAAATACTTAAGCAGCATAGTAGACTATAAGTTATTACATCCCAACTACAACTACCCAGCTATATAAGGGTTGAATTGGTATTATAATCTTCCATACCAATTAAATACATACAAGACCACGCAAGGTCTCAAAATAGAACTTATACAAAAGTATCATATTCTTCATATGCACATCTGAACAAGTCAACCTCACAAGAAAGCATTCAAGGGACAAACTCAAGCAGTATTTCTTCTTCTTCAACAACTAGCTGGGGCCCAACCTTAGCTTCTCCTGAAACATGTTAAATGAGGAGTGAACAACAATGTTGCCCAGCGAGGGAGGTGATGCAATATACCGGGGCATGTAATATGATATGCAAACACAAGAAGCCATATATATATATAACATAAAACAACAATATTAAATAGCAAGTGATTAACCATATTAAAAAGGATACGGTTCCACTTCAAGTCTTCAATCTCGAACCAAGAGCCTCGAACTTCACGCAAGTGCCGGGAAACCCTTACTCCAACAAGTTGGGATACTCCAGATGTATCCCGATCCTACAACCCTTTTTCCTGAGGTAGGTCCATGCCCAGCAGGTGAACACGCCTCGGGGGTAGTGGAGTATGCCTCAGCGAGAAGGGAATAGGCACCATGGTAGTCGAGGGAGCACGGCAAGCCCGATGTCGCTCGTGTTTCTCGATGCTACCATGTCCGAAAAGGTTGCGCAACCCCGAGACAAGATCACGAGAATCAAGAATATCAAATATCACATAAGAGGGATGACAAAATAGGCCGCCCTCGCAATTAAACACAAATAACACAAGAAAACACAAGATAGCGAGTAAATAGTACATATAAACTATTTCAATTGCTAATCATACAATCTATAAACAATAAGATAAATTAAGATGTACAAAAAAAAATGAAGACTCCCTCACCTCCAGAAGCCACTAACTCTCCCAATCTTTTCCCCTGTGCTCAAAACTAATAATTCACACAGGATTCGTAATTTAGTTCAACACAACACAACTATACACTTTATAACAAATAACAACATAACATTTGATAATCATGCAAAGTCACATACAAGCAACCCGATAATCAATAGAACAACATGAAAAGTAGCATTCCAAGATATTTTCAACATTAGGCTTAATTTTGACACTTATTCCCTTTTTTCCTTTGGCACAATTCGAAGCATATACAACATATAACTTTAATCCATTTAAACTCGACATGCAAATAACTAACTAGGTTTACACATAGACTTAAAGGCAAGCTTGAAAATATTCATTAACATCATGAGGGGCAACTAGACTTGATTCAATGTTCATTAGCATGCAAAACACTTCAATTACTTTAACTACAACAAACATTAACTTTTATCTACTTAAGCTAACTCCACAATTTATTACAATCCTATTAGATTATGGCACAAGACTTACTGCAACATTTAGAGTTTAATCTAATTCAATGAATCAACTTAATTAACCATGGAGATGCTCACATACCAATTCAAACAAGGTTCTTATAAGACTAACACTATAAGCTTGTGACAATTAAATCTCACAAATACTAATCAACTCATTTATTTAACACATAATATAACTCAATAGACACCTCATAACCATCAATTAGTTCAAATGACCTCATACTCCAAACAAATCAAGGTAGAACTTCACAAAAGCATATACTTTTTCCATTCCGCTAACAGAACCCTAAAGTAATCAGTTAGGTTACCCATGCTAATTATCTTCAAAGTTTCTGATTTTTATATATAAATGTATCTCTTCGAGTTTAGATAACTTTAGCCTCAAACGGATCTTAATTCGGAGCTATATTTCTCAAGTTATAGCTATTTTCGTGTAACTACGCATTATTGTCCAGTTTTAGCGAGATTCAGGCTACAATTCAGAAATTATATGATCAGAGGGCTAAAATGTTAAAATTAGCCTTAGCCCTAGAAATCAACATTTGCTCTAAACTGCCTAATCTAGCATCTGGATAAATTTCATCAAGTTTCGAGCACGTTTAATAGGTCAAAAGAGCTTCGAAAGACAAGGGCAGTGGGCTGACCGAATATGCACTTCTTGTTCTACTTGATGTTTTCATGCACTAAAATAACTACAAGCAATATACTAGTATGCAACGCATTTCTATTCCTCTCTTAAAACTTTTAGCAAACATGTAGCCTACACACAATTGAACAAATTACCTAGCATCCACTACAACATAATACATTAAGTAATTCCACATGATAGCCAAACACGCAAGTAAAGTAATCCATTGAACAATTTAAGGCAAGTCATTCATTTAGCACCTAAACTACTCATATAACTCAAGAAACCACATAAACACCCCTTATGCACAAGAACACTACTAGGCCCCTT
Organism: Ehretia macrophylla; assembly: GCA_037974665.1. Lineage (NCBI taxonomy): Eukaryota > Viridiplantae > Streptophyta > Magnoliopsida > Boraginales > Ehretiaceae > Ehretia > Ehretia macrophylla. The sequence continues at coordinate 55,217,871 of CM075782.1, forward strand.
AGGTTCACCACACATAAACACACCACATTCACTTTATTTTGAGCAACTAATAAGTGATCCTAGTCTCTACAACACATATAACTCAATAACCAAGCTAAAACTAAGCATTAAGGCTCTAACTTCATTTTTTTTCCCCTTTTTAATTCAATAAGGCAATACTAGTAATGAATCAAGTTATCCAATCACATAGACATATTTTATACCCATATTTTAGAGTAAAATAAGCATAGATAAGCATATATAGTACATTATTTAACCTCAAGAAGCCAAAGAGCACAAAACAAATAAGTTTAACAGTTTCAACATCTCAGTAGTACCTCGACTTTGGCTGCACAATTACCTAAGCAAACGACCTCCTATGAAACTGATTTTTATGTGTATCGAAAGCTCTTCGAAAGTAAAAAACTCTAGAATCAAACGAAACTCGATTCTGAGCTAAAGATATGACTAAAACAACTCAAGTGCGCAAAGCTATCTAGATTGGTCACGAATTCTGTCAGGTTTCTGTTTTTATTTTCTTAGTGGCACTAGATGGAGGAATTGGCCAACTCGACCTAAACAGAACTTGTTCTAAACTAACTTATCTAGGTCTTGTAAAATTTTCTTAATTTTCCAAGTTATCTAACTAGGTCAAAAACTCCATGAAATTCAGGCAAGTAAAACTGTCCAGTTCCAGTCAACTACAAAACTTCACTGATTTCAGCAATTATGAGCAAACAAACGATTTTTCTTCACAATTCTTCCAACATGAAAGTTGTACCTCTCCAAGTCTAGATTAATATATGATTTTTCCAGATTTTTCCCAAAATAATTAATTGCTCAAACAATACATAAAGTACAGCAGCTATAACAAAATCCTACAAACATATACATGTATAAACTTGTCTAATACAACAATTTCTTACTCAAAAACACATATATATGCAATGTAAGTTCTGAAATCAGTTTTTTAAAAAAATTTCCCTTACCTTACACATGCTAGGAACGCGAGCTAAGGCACGAAAATGCGAGAAAATCGGCTCGGGGTTGTTTATTTCTTCTTCTTCTCCTCTTTCTTCTTTTGATCGATTGTTGTGTGTTGTGTGTGGTCTGATGTGTGTGTGTGTTGCAGTATTTGTGTGTGTGTGTGGGGTGTGTTGTGTGTGTTTTATGTTAGATAAAAATATCTAGGTGGCTCCAAAGACCAAATTGTCTCCTTAACTAAGTGTATATTTCTAGTTTGCCACCTTATAGTATTTTGACTAATCTAGTTAGCTAGTGTAGTGTAGTGTAATAATTTTAATGCCTACGATATGCCTACGATACTTAGAATATAAAAAAAATGCACGTGAATGTACACTAAATAAAACGAATGCACATTTTCCAAAAATATAAAAAGTAATGCTAATAATTATATGCAAACAATTAAGGTAACATGTAAATGTACGCAAATGATTAAAATAAGCATATTAATATACGCAAGTAAATAAAATAACTATATGCTTAGGGTTGGGGTATTACATATTGTACCATTATTACTCAACGAAATACAATATACTTAATTAAGTAATGCTATATATCACTAATTTTTTCATTATTTTTTTTTATTACTTCTCATATGACCTTAGACTTCTTTTCTTTTTCTCATATGCCCTCAGACGTGTCAACGGTGCTGCTTCACGTCTGTCACGACCTACATGTTTTCCCATCTATTATTTGAAATAAAGATATCGTTTAAATGGATAAGCAAAAAAACAAAATTGACTAGCAAAAAAAAAGATCTCATTTAAGTGAGAAAAAATATGAAAAATGAAAAAGTTTAAGAAAATTATTGAACCAATACAAATTCATTTTTATTGAACTTCATGAATACCATTGTCTCAATCACTTTATAACACAAAATAAAAAGATCATTTATGACTATACAGAATACAGAGTGAAACGTTGATATAATGTAATTGTAAGATGATAGTCTCTATTGTTTTTTTAATATTTTAAATTAGTTCTTACTATTCAAAAGGGTTTAAATTACTTTCTACCCCTGTATTGACACTTATTGTCCCTGATATTTTTTTAGGTAAATAACATATTACCTCTCTGTATTTTATAAAAAATACACAATACTCTCGTGTGTTTTAAAAATTAGTTGATTAATTTCCCGTATTTTGCAAAAAATGCACAATACCCCCCTGTGTTTTAAAAATTAGCTGATTACCCCCCTCTATTTTGCTAAAAGTAGCTGATTACCCATTGTGTTTTTTAAAAATTAACGTTTTTGTTAAAAAATATAAGGGAACAATCACCTACTTTTAACACACATATACCTCACACTCCACACCATAGACTACAAAACATACATGCACCACAATCTTTCATATACGCATGCACCCACACACCATTGTCCTTTTACTATTTAAATAGATATATATTGACCTTAGACTTCTTTTCTTTTTCTCACATGCCCTCAAACGTGTCAACAGTGCTGCTTCACGTCTGTCGCAGCCTATATGTTTTCCCATCTATTATTTGAAATAAAGATATCGTTTAAATGGATAAGCAAAAAAAAAAAATTGACTAGCAAAAAAAAAAGATCTCATTTAAGTGAGAAAAAATATGAAAAATGAAAAAGTTTAAGAAAATTATTGAACCAATACAAATACATTTTTATTGAACTTCATGAATGCCATTGTCTCAATCACTTTATAACACAAAAGAAAAAGATCATTTATGACTATACAGAATACAGAGTGAAACATTGATATAATGTAATTGTAAGATTCTCTATTGTTTTTTTAATATTTTAAACTAGTTCTTATTATTCAAAAGGGTTCAAATTACTTTCCACCCTTGTATTGACACTTATTGTCCCTAATATGTTTTTAGGTAAATAGCATATTATCTCCCTGTATTTTGTTAAAAATACACAATACTCGCTTGTGTTTTAAAAATTAGCTGATTACTTCCCTGTGTTTTTTGCTAAAACTGCACAATACCCCCTTGTGTTTTAAAAATTAGCTGATTACCGCCCTCTGTTTTGCAAAAAGTAGTTGATTACCCATTGTGCTTTTTAAAAATTAACGCTTTTATTAAAAACTATAAGGGAGCAATCAGCTACTTTTAACACACACACATACCTCACACTCCACACCATAGACTACAAAACATACATGCACCCCACTCTTTCATATACGCATGCACCCACACACCATTGTCCTTTTACTATTTAAATAGATGTATATTGTACCATTATTACTCAACGAAATACAATATACTTGATTAAGTAATGTTATATATCACTAATTTTTTTATTACTTTTCATATGACCTTAGACTTCTTTTCTTTTTCTCATATGCCCTCAGACGTGTCAACTGTGTTGTTTCACGTCTGTCACGACCTATATGTTTTCCCATCTATTATTTGAAATAAAGATATCGTTTAAATGGATAAGCAAAAAAAAATTGACTAGCAAAAAAAAAAAGATCTCGTTTAAGTGAGAAAAAATATGAAAAATGAAAAAGTTTAAGAAAATTATTGAACCAATACAAATACATTTTTATTGAAATTTATGAATACCATTGTCTCAATCACTTTATAACACAAAATAAAAAGATCATTTATGACTATACAGAATACAGAGTGAAACGTTGATATAATGTAATTGTAAGATGATAATCTCTATTGTTTTTTTAATATTTTAAATTAGTTCTTATTATTTAAAAGGGTTCAAATTGCTTTCTACTCCTGTATTGACACTTATTGTCCTAGATATATTTTTAGGTAAATAGCATATTACCTCTCTGTATTTTGTTAAAAATACACAATACTCTCCTGTATTTTAAAAATTAGCTGATTACTCCCTTGTATTTTGTTAAAAGTGCACTATACCCTCTGTGTTTTAAAAATTAGCTGATTACCCCCCTCTGTTTTGCTAAAAGCAGCTGATTACCCATTGTGCTTTTTAAAAATTAACGTTTTTGTTAAAAAATATAAGTGGGCAATCAGCTACTTTTAACATACACATACCTCACACTCTACACCATAGACTATAAAACATACATGCACCACAATCTTTCATATACGCACACACCACACACCGTTGTCCTTTCACTATTTAAATAGATGTATATTGTACCATTATTACTCAACGAAATACAATATACTTAATTAAGTAATGCTATATATCACTAATTTTTTCATTATTTTTTTTATTACTTCTCATAGTACCTTAGACTTCTTTTCTTTTTCTCACATGCCCTCAGACGTGTCAATAGTGCTGTTTCACGTTTGTCACGACCTACATGTTTTCCCATTTATTAATTGAAATAAAGATATCGTTTAAATGGATAAGCAAAAACAAAATTGACTAGCAAAAAAAAAAGATCTCATTTAAGTGAGAAAAAATATGAAAAATGAAAAAGTTTAAGAAAATTATTGAACCAATACAAATACATTTTTATTGGACTTCATGAATACCATTGTCTCAATCACTTTATAACACAAAAGAAAAAGATCATTTATGACTATACAAAATACAGAGTTAAACGTTGATATAATGTAATTGTAAGATGATAGTCTCTATTGTTTTTTTAATATTTTAAATTAGTTCTTATTATTCAAAAGGGTTCAAATTACTTTCTACCCCTGTATTGACACTTATATTCCCTGATATTTTTTTAGGTAAATAGCATGTTATCTCCCTGTATTTTGTTAAAAATATACAATACTCTCATTTGTTTTAAAAAATAGCTGATTACTTCCTTGTGTTTTGCTAAAAGTGCACAATACCCCCCTGTGTTTTAAAAATTAGCTGATTACCCCCCCCCCCCTGTTTTTCTAAAAGTAGCTGATTACCCATTGTGCTTTTTAAAAACTAATGCTTTTGTTAAAAAATATAAGGGGACAATCAGCTACTTTTAACGCACACATACCTCACACTCCACACCATAGACTACAAAACATACATACACCACAATCTTTCATATACGCATGCACCCACACACACATCATATGCGAACATTCTTAGTTGCACCATCCCATCGACGCCTATTCTTTTATATTCGCATATGATGTTACAATCTCATGACAGGTTTGTAAGGTTAAGATTGTAACATCGTGAGATTTTGGAAATTTTCTATTCACTCGAATATTGTATTTACATTGCTATGAGTTTAAAACATGTAAATTAAATTATTTTTTAAAATTACACAATATTGGGTTTAATATAAAGCACATAGCTTCATTACAAACTAAATGTTAAATAAAATAATTTATAATGAATACTTGACTGAACATCAAATTCAAATTTATAATGAGTATTTGCAAATCCACGGAATATCCCAAAATTTAAAATTTACTATGCAAATTGATAGATCCCGGCAAAAATTTTGCAACTAAAAATGCAAATTGAAATGCTTGAATCCAACTTTGCAGCGTGCCCCACATATCAACACCCAAACTTCTGATCTTGTTTTTTTTTCGATTTTCGTGTTTTTAGCTTTTGTTCGTATTTTTATTTTTGTTCGTTTTCAAACTTTGGAAAGTGATATGGAATTTGTAATTTTCTTTTTCGTCAATCATACTTACAAAGGATAAAGGGAAAATAATATTTGTTCGTCTTAACTTTTTTTTTACATTTAAATTATCCTATAATTAAAATATCTACAATGGTTTTATTGAATACTCAAAAAATAACTTATTAGACAATATGGATCTACATTTCTCATACTTTGTTATATTTGAGAATTAATGGAAGAGGTAGAAATTAGTGACATGGAGTGTTTTGTATGTCACACCGTTATCACTTCACAACGCCTCAATCCTCCAACAATTATTGAACAACTAATATAAAAAGGGTGAGGGTAATTAATATATTACAGAAAATAAAAAGATTTTGCTGGAATATAAAAGGTCTTTTTTTCCCTGATAAAGTCCTATTTTATTTTTTGTCAAGCTCTATCTCTTTTATTTTTTGTCGTGTAGAACTAGTTTTTAGGGCTTCTAGTTGAAAAAATGTCCAGCATCATGCATGTTGAAATCAACCAAACGACGACAAATTTACCACAACCATTCGCATTACCTGAAAATTTATTTTTAGAATCGTCATTTAACATAATTTAGTGAAACAAAAATACATACTTTGTCAACATATATTCTTGCATATTGCTACCAGTTAGAGGGTGAATTATATATTGATTTCAAATCAGAGACAATCGCGAAGTCGACATAAGAATACTGATACGACTCAATAATCAATTGCAAGAATTGAGTCTCTCATTATATAACTGAGGACATCCGAAAGATTGTTGCTGATAGCCCAACTATCAGGTTATCGTGCATTAGGAGATCAGCTAACAAGGTAACTGATTGGGTCACAAAATGTTTTATTAAAGATAGCTTACATTTGGATTGGATTGCAAATGTTCCCAACCAACTTTCAAATTTGTTGTACTCAGACATTCATCCAACCGGTGTAGGGTGAAACATTTGTAATCCTCTTGATTTTTGCAATATATTTATTTTTTCCGACCAAAAATAATAATAATAATCAATTGCAACTAAAATGAACGAAATAAAATTTCAAGTGCTTCATTTTATAACAAATATGCTACATTAATTAATTCTATAATACAAACTAAAGGAGATCGCCTCACCATGACACTACCAAGAACTGAGTCTCTCATTATTCCAACTAAAATAACCGCAGCTTTTCCCTTGGCAATTAAATCTTGGATAGCATCAGGATTCAGGTGAAAATCCTGATAGAACAACTGGCAAAACATCATGAAACGGACATATTCGCTTTGTTTAGGGGAGAAGTGTCAATAATTAACAATTACGAGGTGAGAGAGAACAAAGAATGATGAGTGCAAGAACCCACTTCACGTAAGAAATATCATAATTATATGCACTTACAGATGGGCTAGCCCTGCAACACACATAACAGTAGTAATATTTTATTGTTTAGATATAATTCTCAAACACATGACCATCAATTATCACTGCAACAGCGATAATTCAATTTTACCTACGTTCTCCTTGCACTAGTGCCGCAATACAACTTGTGTTCTTGGGTTTTCCCGTGCATTCAAAATGATTTAGATTAATTTGTGCTCCTATGGTCGTTCTTAACTTGTGTTCTTGGGTTTACCCGCTTATTTTATCTTACGCCATTTTCGAGGAGGCCGTCTAAGGACTTGGCCTTTGTGGTTCTTCTCTTACTTTGTTTTCAATTCATTTGTTTTTGGACTTTTAAAGTGGGTCTTCATTCTTTTGTTCTTTTACGGCCTTTGTATTAAGAAGCCTCATGTGCCTTCTTTTACTTTGTATTATTTCTAGAGCTCATTGTTCAAGTCCCCCTCGAGGGCTTTGTAATTATTTATTTAATTCAATAAAATTCTAAGTATCACCCCCTCTTACTATTTTAAGTTGTTAGGGTTTAGGGTTTAAAAATTTATAATTAAAAATAAATAATGTTCAAATTAATTAAAATTTTAAATTAACAGTGAAAAACTTCAATTATTAAAAGAAATTACAATTAATTACAAAATTGATATTAATTATAATGTCAAAATAAAATTAATTTAAATTTTAATTATTAAATGAAATTATAATTAAAAATAAATATTAATTTAAAATCAATTGTTATAAACTAGTAAATACAAACAAAATTAAATTATTTGTACTTTTTCCTTGTGTTCTATTATTTTACTCTTTCATATGTTTGTCCTGGGCTAGAAGGAGCCGCGGGTTAAAGGCCTTTTCGCCATTTTTTTCAGTCAATTTCTTGTTTTACTGCCTTTCTCTTATTAATTTCCCTGGAAACTTCCTCTAATTTGAAGAAAAAATAACAAAAATAAGGAGACATAGACACATCGGAGGTCCCTTATTCTCGTTTTGCATAAAGAACACTAAGCAGCATACCAATGGATCCCCTCCTAACTAAATCCTCTCTCCACAACCATCTCCTCCTTCAACCTTCACTCATCCACTGCTCCTAAACAGCATATCAGCCACTTAAAAATCCTTCCTACTTCATTTACTCCGCTTCAACCTCTCTCTCTCTTTATTCATTTACTGCTACTTATCTACACTTCCTCTCACTATATGGCATCCTCATAAAAAAGAAACATTAACTCCATCCAACTCATCACACTCCCCGATGAAGAGACACAAGAAAATCATGCTCTTATCGGAAGACTCGCTTCAGACAACCATGTGGCACTTGGGATTGTCAAAAACACCATTAATAGGTCGTGAGGCCTCAAACACCCAGTGGAATTAATCCCTCTTAAGCACAACACATTCATTCTCAATTTTAGAACCAGTGAAGACAAAGAGAAGACATGGAATCTCCGACCTTGGGCCATTCAAGGTTACCACTTCCTGCTCCAAACTTGGGAGCCAAATCGAATAGCAGAGGAGGTAGAACTCAACTTTACTTTCTTCTGGGTTCAGGTACACGGCTTCCCTTTTAGTTACATCACATACTACAATGCTAATCATATCAGCACATACCTGGGTGATCTAGAAGAACTTGAGCCTTTTGAAGAAGGAAAACTTAGCAGAAACAATGTCATACGCATGAGAATCAAGTGGGACATTAACCAGTCACTCATCCCAGGCTTCCCACTTCCACGCCAAGGTCTCCCCAACCTCTGGATTAGATTCAAATATGAGAAGCTCAACAATTTCTGTCTTTGCTGTGGACTCATCACCCATGACATTGAGTCATACGCCTTACCATTAGAGAACAATGGTCCCTCTCCTACAAACTTTGAGCCAAACACTCTTGGCCCATGGATGAAATCTTCTCCTAACAAGCGTGCCACCAGGCAAGCCTCTTTTCACGGCCACCCCAGGGAGGCGCGTGCACAAGAAACGATTCCGGAATCACGTGAAAGGAAAATTTCTCCTGTCACCGGAAAAAAAAGAAAGTTCAGCTTGACACAATAGGTAAAGACCTAGAGTTATTAACTGCAAAAAGAAAACTTGACAACAAAAGTCCTGCAAGTTCTTCAAGGGCACAAGGTTCAAGCAACAACTCTCATGTCCCCTCAAACTTGGTCACTTCAAACCTACCCATTTCAAAGAAATTCAAACCACAATCAAACAACCAACCTAACCACAACCATGCCCCACCTAAACACACTTCCTCTAGTCCTAATAATAACACTTACCTAGCTCCTCTACCCAAAAAGACTCAAACCCCATCGTCCGAGAATACCTATAGGAACCACTTACCTAACACCAACCCAATCACTCTAAAACATCCCAACTCAACACCCAACACCCTGGCAACACGAAAATCAGAAAGCCCACGATCCAAATCACCAAACTCATTTCCACAATCCACCAAAAGAAAAACAAGCACTGAGTCAAAAGACTCAACTCCTAAAAGAAGGAAGATATCTTCTCAGGAGAAAACAAATACCTCCTCTGTTTGCAACAACAACTCCAAGTCATCAGATTCGCTAGTTGACATTCCAATCGAATAGCAACCTTTGAAAAATTGGAGCTCATCTCTAAAACTTGGCAAAGGAAAATCAATCAAGAGTAAAAGCAACATTTCTCCATCTACAGCCCTTGAGGCATCTGTTACAACCAATGAGGTATCCACTACAGCCAATGAGGCATCCATTGAAAAGCTGGGGTCTGTCAATGCATAGCCCCAGCTGGACAAATGATTGCATTAAGCTAGAACTGTCAAGGAATAGGTACTTCATTGATAGTTCAGAACCTCAGAGACCTTGTCTCACAATATAGGCCCAATCTAATAAGTCTCCTCGAGACAAAAAACAAAAAACAAAATCTTGTCCGCATTTTCAAAAAATTGGTTACGAGAAATTTTTCTACGTTGATCCTGAGGGCCTCTCACGAGGAATCACTTTTCTTTGGTCGAAGGATACTACTATCCAAATCATCGATCACCATCAAAACTACATCCATGCATCAGTGACCACCAACCAACTCATTAACTGGAAACTCACCATTGTCTATGGCCCACCTTCATTCAAAAAAAAGACAAATTCTCTGGTCAAGAATCGGTGACTTGGAAACAGACAAGAGTCAATCGTGGTTGCTCCTAGGAGATTTCAATGATATAAAATTCCAATCTGAAAAGCTTGGATAGAAGCAGAGATCCATTCACAAAATCCTCAAGTTTCAAGATTTCCTCAATCACAACGAACTCCTTGATATCGAGTCCAAGGGCTGCCAATTTACATGGTGCAACAATCGACAAGAAACTGCAATTGTTAAGGAAAAGCTGGATAGGGCAGTTTGCACCTCTTCATGGATAATGCTTTACCCAAATGCTTGGGTGGTCAATCACCCACCCCTTGGCTCTGATCACAGCCCAATCATCCTCTTTACTGAGCTGAAAATCCACAAACCAAAAAGAAGATTTCGTTTTGATCCTTCATGGGCTGATCAAGATAGTTGCGGCACTGTTGTTCGTGACTGCTGGAACCATTCCAAATTCAGAGCTGAATGAAGGGGCATTCCTCTCACATGCAAAAAAATCAAAACTTGTGCAAACAATCTCACCACTTGGAGCAAGATTCATTTCCCAAACTCAAGAAAGCAGATTGATCTTATCAAAAGACAACTTACCCATCTTCATAATGAACCATGGTCCAACAGTAACCAGAAGAAAATTCAAGATCTAAATGAAAAACTGGAAGACCTCTGGAGTAAGGAGGAGAAATTTTGGGCAACAAAGTCAAGGATCCAATGGCTGAAATGTGGAGACAAAAACACAAAGTTTTTTCATGCAAGCACTATTCAACGCAGAACCAGAAACAGAATCCTGCGAATCTTCTCTCCAGATGGCACATGGATTGACCAACAAGATTTAATCAAAGATGCCATTCAATCACATTTCAAAGTAGTCTTCACAACTACTGGTCCTAGAAATATGAATACAGTACTTGACTGTATCTCCCAGGTTGTCTCCCCGGCAATGAACGATGATCTTCTCAAACCATTAACCATGGAGGAAGTCAAGGAAGCAACATGGAGCCTTCACCCCATAAAATCTACTGGACCAGATGACCTCCCATGTATTTTCTTTCATAGATACTGGGATTTCATTAAATATGATGTCTTTGCCATAGTTAACAATTTCATTATGGAGGGACAACCGCTGGGAGACCTCAACAATACGCTTATTTCACTTGTGCCCAAAGTGCAGAACCCTAAAAACATTTCACAATACAGACCTATTTCCTGCACAAACTTCCTCTACAAAATCATCTCTAAGGTCCTTGTCCTTCGCCTCAAGCCTTTTATGAATAAGATCATATCCCCTAACCAAAGTGCATTCATATCTGGCCAAGTGATCCAAGACAACCTTGTTGTGGCACAAGAAATTTCACACCATCTCAAAACCACAAAAAGCAAAAAAACCTTCAAAGCAGCTCTTAAATTGGATATGAACAAAGCCTTTGACTTTGTGGAATGGGATTTCTTGGGAAAATTGTTGGAAAGATTAGGCTTCCACACTCATTGGGTCAGCCTTATTTTGAAAACAATTACATCAATACAATATAACATCTCGGTCAATGGTGATTTACTCCCTCCCTTAAAGCCCCAAAGAGGAATTAGACAAGGAGACCCATTGTCTCCTTTCCTCTTTTCAATCCTTACCAAAGCTTTCTCGATGATCATCCACAAGCATTCCCTTCTCGGAAACATTAAAGGCATCAAAGTTGTTAAACAGTCCCCTTCAGTGACTCACTTGTTGTTTGCAGATGACTCACTATTTTTCTTTGAAGCAAATGCTGATGAAGCACGCGCTTTGAAATATTGCATCTACCATTACTGCTTCGCTACCGGACAAATCATTAACTTGTCCAAATCTAGTATTACTTTCAGCCTAAATATACCTCAACTGGTCAAAGATGAAATATGTAGAATTTTTAGGATTAATCTTAGCCAGGACTTGGGAAAATATTTAGGCATACCCACTTACTGGGGCGGCTCCAAAGTACAAGCATTTAACTGGCTCGTCAATAGAATGTCTTTAAAAGCTCAAGGTTAGAAGGAAAATCTCATATATGAGGGTGGCAAGGAGGTGTTAATCAAATCAATACTCCAAGCCATACCCAGCTACAGCATGTCTTTACTCCTCGTACCTAAATCAGTTTGTAAAAAGCTTTGCTCAATTGTCTCCAAATTCTGGTGGAGCCGTAATGGTTGCAACCGCATTCATTGGGCTAACTGGAATATTATGACTGATTCTAAATTGGGACGGAGGTTTTGGCTTCAAAAACTTTGAACTTTTGAACAAAGCTTTACTTGCAGGCCAAGCTTGGAGAATCTTGAAGAACCCATCTTCCCTCACAGCTCGCATCCTTAAAGGAAAATACTTCTCAACCGGTAATTTTTAGGATGCAAAAATTGGAAACAGACCCTCATGGGCATTCCGTAGTCTTATCATTGGGAAAGAACTTATTAGAAATGAAGCAAAATGGCAAATTGGTGATGGCAGAAAAGTCAAGATTTGGTCTGATCCATAGATCGCATATCTCTGAAATCTACCAAGACCAGCTGACTGCCACTTCAACATAGTGGATGAGCTTATCGTCAATGGCTCTTGGAACTCAAACATAATCAGCCAGATCTTTGACCATGCAATACAACAGCTCATCACCAACATTTATATCCTTGCACCTACCAAAGAAGATAAGTTAATTTGGCCTTACACAAAATCTGGAGATTTCTCAGTCAAGAGCGGGTATAGGAGACTCAAAAACTTGGAGTCCCAACCAGTGAGTGGCTACAGCTCCTCGTACCAGTTCCCAAAGACTTTATGGAAGACCATCTGGAACACAAAAGCTCCAGCAAAGATTAATGCTTTCCTTTGGAAAACATGCATAAATTATCTCCCTACTGAAGAAAACAAATACTCAAGGAAATGTGCCAACAGTCCAATTTGCAGAGTCTGTAACTCAGCACCTAAAACCATTGAACATCTCCTTCTTCTTTGCCCATGGAGCCGCCACTGTTGGGTAGCATCCCCTTTACAATTCTGTCGTAATGAAAACCACATCTCACATTTTGACTTGTGGTATCTCGACTTCCTGGAAAGATGCCACGATGCTGGACACAATAGCAAGTACATTAAAGGAATTGTGGCGCACAATGCTGGCAAATTTGGAAACATCGCAACAAATTTATTTTTGAATGAATCAGATCCTTTCCAATCAAAGCAGTCACAGATGCATTAGCCCTCATTAATGAGTTTCGAACTGCCTCACCATCTCCAACGACAGGAAGAACTAACATTGTTGAGCATAATCGCTAGATACCACCAGATAGAGGCACCTTAAAAGTCAACTGTGATGCCTCCTTCTCCACTAAAGGCAATATTGCTGGAATATCTACCATTTGTAGGGACCATGAAGGTCACCTAGTCAATGGCACTGCCTTCACTTTCCGCTATGATTACCCACAACAAGCAAAAGCACAGGCGCTCCTAACTGCGGTTAGAATGGCTAATCTCTACAACAATATTCCTATAACAGTTGAGACAGACTACAAAGAACTTTTTGAAGCTCTTCCCATCAACAAGGCAGGCACCAACTGGAAAATTGATCCTATCCTTTCTGTCATCCGCGACCAACTTTCAAACAAAAACAACATAACATTCAAACTCATTCGAAGGACAGCCAATGTAACTCCTGATTGGTTTGCTAACCAATCTCGCCTGCGCTTATTGTCTTTCTCTTATTGGCCCCGTGTTATGCTCCGTGTAAGGAGGGCCATAGCGTCCGTTTCTTTGCTTTTGCAGGCTTGATAGGAGATCATTTAAGGAGTTGGCCTTGTTTGGCTCTTCTCTTTGATGTTTTTTTTGCTTAGAGGGCTGCGTAAAAAGTGGGCCTCTTGCTCTACTTTAGTTACCTTGTACCTATTGACCCACGTTGACTTTCCTCACAATCGAAAAGTTATGGATGCCAAAAAATTGACGGTGTTTTGGCCCCTGGGGAGTATTTTCCTATGGAGGAGTATTTTCTGCCCCTACTGCAAGGGGACTGCTGTGCTCCCTTATAACAAATAAAAGATTATATATATATATATATATATAAACTTAAAATGTATATAATTTAAGTTAAATAAAAAATAAAATTAAACCTAATTAATAATATTTAAAAAATGAATTAAATAAAAGGAAAAAAAACCAAAAAAGGGAAAAATTTGTGAAAAACTCACAAAAAAAGAAACGATTGACTTTGGAGTTTATTTTTATATCAGGATCATTCTTCACATTAAACATCATGATTGAGTTGGAATTGAACTTGTGTCCAAGATTGCAACGACATTTAGTATAGAGCATTAATAAACCCGTGGGTCGTCGGTCAAGGCACAATTGTATTCCAAATATAATTAATTGACAAAAGACGTTGAATTGGTAAATTTTCATACTGCACTATAAATAAAATCGAACAATGTCTGACTTTTGGTCAATAATGTGATAACCCAAACCCGGCATGCATTTAATGGTATTTAATTGCATTTAATTAAGTGTTATCTTAAAAGTTAGCATTAAATTCGTGTTTATTTTTAGTTAAACATTCATTTGTAGCTTTATTTTCATATTTTGTTAATCGGTTTTAATTTTCTTGCATTTTAATGCTCGATTTTCAATAAAATGAAAAGTAGCTCCGAGCCGGAGTAAATTTTGAGCTATGTTACCTTTCGAAAATTATATTTTCTTAAATTCTTTGAGATTTAATTGTTATTCTTTTATTGTCGCAAAGTGCATAGCATTTCGAGAGCGATAGTTAGAGAATGTTTTTCAGTCCTCAGCAAATAGTGAAAACTAGTATTTAGTGTTTTAATTTTAGTGTTTTAATTGTTGTTAGCTAGAATTAACATTACATTAGTTATTATAGCTTTAAAATGCATGAAAATAGGCTAAATTGACCAAATTAAGTTAGTTTGACCAAGGGGTTTGACCTTTGACCAAAGCTTGTCACCTTATAAGCTTATAACATAACAAAATAAAAAAAACAAGCTGAAAAACAGTGAGCAGCTGGCCAAAAATAGAAGGAGAAAAAAAAGAAATTTCAACTTCAAATCTTCGATTCTTCGCGTAAGCTTGCACGGGGTGGTTTCCGAGGCATCTAGCGAGGTTTTCCTAGCGTCTAGGAACGTCTGAGGTGAGGGTTTCATGTTTATTTGCGCATTTGAATATTTTGTGTATTAACTTTGATTTTTGGATTTTATCCGTATATTGTTATTTTAATCGTTTTGAGGCTTAAAGAATGTTCCCTAGCAATTGTAGAACATGTATTTATAGCTTTGTAACATTTTCTACGGTTGAATATCGAAATTGAAATATAAATTGTTTAATGAATAGTAAATTATGAATAGTAAAATCCCGTTTCGATGAAGTTGCTCCGTTACGCATTCTGTTGATATAGGAAGGTGCTAGATATGCTAGAATGCCTAAATGAATGGTTTAATTAGATTGTGAAATGGAAAAAATGGAGAAAAAGGCTTAGTGAAAGTTGGGGTCGTTTCGGTCAAGTTTGGAATTTTCTCGATTTTCGTGAAGGCATTGTCGAGGTACGTCATGGAAGCACTTTTGGTGTAGTTGTGACATTGGTTGGGTAATCGGTTGAGGTAGTTGTAGTTCAAACAAGCAAAGGGGAAAATCGGGGCTTTGCGTGAATTCTAGGGTTAAGTAGGGTTTCGGGGTCTTTAGACGTGCCTTATAGTGACCTAGGAGGATTGGTGAAGTTGGTTTCCAAAACTCGTGGCTCGTTTGAAAGTAGTAGTGTTTTGAAAGTTGGGGTCATTTTTGTGATTTTGTGTGTTTTCATAGCATATTGCCTATAGAATGCTTATATTGCCTATAGAATGCTTATAATGCATATAGAATACTTATTATTGCTTGATAATGTTTGTTGGTGTTGTTCTTGTTACTTATTTGATTGTAAATACTTGTTATCTTGTTTATCACCTCCAATCTGTATTGTTGTGCTATCGCTTGTTTATCGCCTTGAATCGTGTCTTGCATTGCATAGTGTCAGGCGCGTGAGTGATGGGCCTCTCTGGGTAGTCTCGGGCTACCAGTGTTGGTTGCTCTAGCTCCGTGTCCTATTCCCTTTTCTCGCTTGGGTTTCCTCCCAGGGAGATTTGGGTCGTAGAATTGATGGATACTTCCGGCGTATTCCAAACTGAAGTTATAAGGTGGTTGCGCGCTTATTGTCATCGTTGTCAACATCAAGCTCGAGATTGATGTATCGCTCGTGAAATGGTACATTGCTCGTATGAGTGAACCATAGCCTTCAGAGTGTGGTATAGCTTTGAATGGTTGTGTTAATGCTTTTATTATTTGGTTATTGTATTGATTGTTTATATTGAATGCTTGCTTGTCAATTATATTGCTTAGTGCTACCTATTTGCATTGCACGATCTTCTTTCTCTCCACCTCGATATCTGTCTCGCCCTCACTGAGTATACGTGTTGTGTATACTCACTCATCACCACCACATTTCAGGAAATGTCATGTTAGCTAGAAAGTTCGTGATTTCGTGAAAGTTCGTGCCTGAAGAGTTGTCTTGCGTGCCTATGTGGCTTGAGTTGTCGAAGTTGTAAAGATGTATACTTTCATGTATTGTATGTATTTAATGTCAAAAGGAATGTAATTTAAGTTTCATTAGATTATTGAAGTGGTTTTATAAGTTAGATTATGTATCTAGTTAGTATAGCTTAATTTTAATGCATGTTTGTATTGTTTAAAGGAAGAGTTAGAATAGTCTAGTACTTGGAAATGTATGTATATTTGCTTGTGATTGCTTGTTGAGAACAAGGCTCGGATGGCCTTGAGGTGGTTGAATGTTTGGACATGGTATTGGTCCACTTATATGCTGTCGCAGGTTTGCTTTTTGCCTAGAAACAGGGGAGACTCCGTCCGTTTTCTCTAAAAATTATGCCCCGGTTTGGAATTGGGTTGCGATTAGATTGATTGATAGAAATCCCGGTCTCGAGAGGGATCGGGGTGTTACAGGTGGTATCAGAGCTTGTCTAGCTCATAAGCCGGGACAGGGTCCTCGGTCTGGTGGGTAGTGATCCTTGAATGTGTACTTGTTAAGTGTGTCTTGAAAGTGTGTGCCTGTATGTGAGATTGTGTGTCTTGACCTGAATGTGTGCACCTATGTGATATAGTTATGTGTTATGTGTTAATTGTGTGCTAAGTGAAGTGAAGTTTCTAGTTGTGCATTGAATTGACCTATTGAATTGGCATCGTGAATCGAATCGATGTCGTGAATTGTTATTTGCTTGAAGTATTGCTTGTAAGGTGTGAATTGAAATGTCTTGAATTGGTTATGTCATGATTTGAATTGATTATGTTGTGCTTGACTTGATTGTCGTGATTGAGTGACTTTGATTAAAAAACTGTTTTACCAACTTGCTTGCATAATAGTTTAAGGCATGTGTATAAATGTGATATCTTGGCATTCATTTATGTCCCGTGGAAATGGTAAGTAAGTCCTCTTTCTCCCCTGAAAAAAAAATGGTTCACAGCTGGCCTCTCAAGGTGTATGGATTGGCAGGAAATGAATGGCATTTAATTAGACTTTATTTGGGAGTTGGTGTTTGCTTTTGGAGCTCGGTTATTGGCGAATCTCTAAGGTCCTCATCTGTGATTAACAGTTGTGAAGAGTAGCTTTCTCTTGGGGTTTTACTTGGTTGTTCTCTGGGGCATTCTTTGATTTTCTTAATGGGTATTCTTTGGAGACTTCTGGTGGCACTTCTCGGTGGACTTGGCTAGTGGAATTTCAATCGGACTTACTGCACAGTATTATCTATGGTATATGTGTCTTGGTCTTTATTGGTGTGATACTGGCATCCCTGATTGGAAATTCTTCAATGGCATTCTCTAGGATTCTTAGTGGTCATTTATTTTGTATTACTTATTGGGCAATTCTTGGTACTTTCTTTGTGACACCCCGAACCCAGTACTTCATTAATTGCATTCATTAAATGGTTAACTTAGATGTATTTTAGCTAATTACTTTTTTTATATATTTTCATAAATTCAAATATTTCTTTTCATGCATTTTATATTTTTATAAAATACTACATATTTTTAGGGGACTACAGCCCCTGACCGTGCGTGCATTGCATATCGGGATCAACGGAAAAAAATTCGCGAAATGTCTGATGAAGAGTACTAGCGGGAATTTTTTTTTCCAGATTTTTTTCAGATTTTTGGCATTTGTTTTGCTGAAATTTGATCACCCAAATTACCCTTTTGCCCTTACTAAAATGCCTTAATTATTTGACCTACCATTTGACCTCCTCATGAGAATAATATAAGCCAAGAACAAAAAAAAAAAAAAGAGTCAAAAAATGGCCAAAAAATAGTTACGGGAATAGTAACTTTTTCTTGCAAAATTGCTATAGTTGGTCATTTCTATCCATTCCAAGCTTGAATCTTGAGTTTTTGAACATGTTTACACCTTCTTCAAGCTTCTCTAGCCTTGTGTGGTAAGAATTTCATCTTATTTTTGTATTTGAAAATTTTGCACCTAAACTTTATTTTGTTTTTGGATTTGTTGAGATATTACTTGGTTATGCTTGTTTATGCTTAAATTACTCTTATTAATGATCATAGAGCATACTTTTGTGGTTAGATAGCATTTTGAATGGTTAAAAATGGAGTTGGAGCTTTGAGGAAGATGATGAATAGTGAAATTTCTAGGGTTCCGAAAATTTGTGCAATTTAATTTGATTCAATGCTTCTAGTAGTTGCTAATTAGGTCCTTGAGCGTGAAAAAATGTTAATTGCACTTGCTATGTTCAAAATTTGAGAAATTTGATCAAAATAGGCTACTTTAATAAGGGGTTTCGGGTTTAACTTGAATCCGGGCATGTTTCGAGGTTATGGCTAGTCTTTATTAAGTATTGAAACCTTAGAAGTGCTTTCGTTTCGCTTGTTTGGGTTCCGAAATTAGTACTTGTAGTGTAAACCCACAAAGAGACATTTTTGGTGTTTTCGTGTGCTTGTACTCTAGGTTATGATTTGGAGGTTCTAAATGAGGTATTTAGATATCCTTAGATTGGTAGGATGGTTAGCTAGCTTAACTTGATCATTGAATTCCGATAGGAAGCTAAATAGCCTAGTTGAACAAAGGGGAAATGAATGAATTAATTGCTTTAGTACTTGTATTGCTTTGTAGTTGCTCCTAGCGTGTCTAAATGCTATTCTAAGGTATGTGTGAGCTTTTGGTTAAGTTTTTTGAAAAGTATAATATTGATCCCTTTGTGTTCGCAAAGTTAATTTCATGATAATTGATTTATAATTGAGTAATTAAATGTTTATATGTCTTTGTGTAGTGTACGTATTATAGTAGTGAAGTCTCGTGAATTAAGTTGCTTGGTTTACATGGATTTGGTTGAGTATGAATTTAGAATGGACTAAAGGAACTAGTAATGAACCATGATAATAATTGTTGTTAGTTGATTCTTGATTGATTGGATAAATGTTTAAATGTACTTATGTAACAAGTTCATCTATTCAGAGAAGTTGTGAGTTAAGTTATATCGATACTAGTTAAAGATTGAGTAAACATGTTTATATTGCTTATTAATTGCATTATATGTGTAAAGATACGCTTATATAACTTATTGGTTAGATGTTATATAGTGTTTCTACTTATATGAATTGCTATGTATATGTTATTTTTTATGCTATTGTCTTTGTCTAACACTGGGAATTAAAGAATGTTGCATATGTGATCACTTGAGTTTATGTATTGTTCAAATATTGATTAGAATGATTGTTAAACCATGAAATATATTGTTAGTTATGTGAATTAAAGGGAATCAAATAGAGTTGGATAAATTAATGGCTTTATGAACAAGCTTTAGTTGAGAATAAGAAATCACTTCTTATGCATATAGTTGATTGTATTAGGTAGTGATAATTGAAGGGAATTGATGCTTTCGGAGAATATTGAGGGAATCTTGGCTTAATTCGCGCAGGTTTGGCTTCCTAAAAGGTGAGGGATCATTTCTATGTGCATTCTATATGTCGTATCTTGTTATATGCTAAATATTCAATACTAAGTGATTTAAGTGTTTTAGTTGGATTAGTTTAGTAATTATAGACTAATGAATGTATCATATTTCATTGTATGGCGTGATTGATGTGTGTGCTTGAGGACAACCTCTTTTGTTGTCCTCCTTGTTTGCATATCGGCTTATTTTGTTATATTGTTATTATTATTGCTTCCTGTGCTATCGAGTCAAGGGTTACGCAACCTTATCGTCGGGGCGGATGCGATGGGCCTCTCTGGGCGGCAGCGGGCTTGCCAGGGTTGGTTGCTCTAGCTCCGTACCCTATTCCCTCACTCGCCTGGTCCGAAGATTGCCAGGGGGTGTTGGGTCGTAGGATCGGGTACATCCGGAGTACCTATTGGTGTAAGGGATGCCGGCTCATCGTGATCGAGATCGTGGTTCGTGGATCGTGAATGAAGACCAAGTGAAGATTGGAGTACTGGGGTTAAGTGAATGTATCCTTTTTAATGTGTGGTTACTTAAGCTTTTGTCATTCTTGAATGGTTTAATTGATATTATTGTTTAACTATATTACTTGTTGCATTGTACGCCCCAGGAGACTTTATCCCTCACTGGGCAACAGTGGTTGCTCATACCTCGCTAACATGTTTCAGGTGGCGCAGTTGAAGGAGTTGCCTTAGTTGCTGTGTGATTGTTGTCTGAGGTGGATGTACTTTCTAGTTGCTATGTGAAGAATTTGTTGTTCTATGTTATAATCTATTTTGGGGCCTTAAGGCTCATATATGTATTTGTGTAATATGTAAGTTGGAAGCCAGATGACTGAAGTAGCAGTGGTAATTCTATGGTTTGTAATAACTTATATTTCTATTTCTAGTTGCTTTGCATGCTTGGGTGTGATTGTTTTGATACATGTTGGTTCAACTTCTAAGTATGTTTCAAAGTTATCATAGAATGGCATGATAAGCAGTTTTATGAAGAAGTCAAGTTGGTTGCATGCTTGTATGAATCTAAACTATTGTATGCCTCAAGGCTCGGATGGCCATGAACCTTTGAACTTTAGTTATAAAAGTTTGCCTTATTGTGTTGTGACTTTCTTGAGTGTTTACAGGTTTTCAGAATGTCCACGGTACAGGGGAGACTCTGTCCGTTTTTTTTTTCCTAAAATTTTGAGACCGGGTTGGGATTGGGTTGAGAATAGCTTGGTTATTAGAGCCTCCGGTCTCGTAAGGGATCGGGGCGTTACATTCTTACTGGAGCATTGTTCGGATATTTTCTTTGGCATCCCTCAGTTGGTTTGGAAATTGGAATTCTTCAACAGTATATGGTGCACCTGCACGACATTCCCTCTGGTATTTTACCCAATATTCGATAGCAATATTATTTTGGAAATCTACTTGGTTATTCAGCTTGGTGTTCATTCTTGGACTTTTGATAAGTATATATATGTTGGCATACATTTTGGATTCCCTATTCAGATGCTTCTTGAGCTATATTTTGGAAGACTTCCTTGAAACTTCTGAAATATGATTGACTGGATTTCTTGTCTGGAGTCTTCCTAAGCAGTACTTGGGTTCTCGTTTAGACTCTACTACAGACTGTTTATCGGTATGTTCTCGGTGCTTTTAGTTGGGATTCTATTATGGCATTCATGTCTAGTAAGATTTTTATTTGGAGTTCTATTTGGTATTCTCTAGAGCCTTTATTTGGCTTTGTTATTTTGGAAATTCTGGGCGATACTACTTAGGCTTCTTCTTCGGCCTTTTCCACACAGGGGAAAATTTATACTTGTTGTTTTATTAATATGACGCGGGAGGGACTCAGTGACTAGAGGATTTCATTTAGAGATTGGTCTTTGGTAATCTTCTCCATATTCCTTTACAGAATTTTCAGCTAGGTCTGCTTAGGGTAATAAGCACTGCATGAGTATCTTTGCTTCAGTCTTAGTTGTTATTTTCTTGGCATTGTTGGTTCGGATTTCTATTCGGGTTTCCTACGAGCATCCTTATTCACTATCTTGCCCAGCAACCGATGCAGATTAGTCAAAGTTGGATTTCAGATGATGCTGAGTTTTATTGGAATAAGAATTGCGAGGACGCAATTGTTTTAAGGGGGGAAGGATGTGATAACCCGAACTCGGCATGCATTTAATAGCATTTAATTGCATTTAATTAAGTGTTATCTTAAATGTTATCATTGAATTTGTGTTTATTTTTAGTTAAACATTCATTTGTAGCTTTATTTTCATATTTTGTTAATCGGTTTTAATTTTCTTGCATTTTAATGCTCGGTTTTCAATAAAATGAAAAGTAGCTCCGAGCCGGAGTAAATTTTGAGCTATGTTACCTTTTGAAAATTATATTTTCTTAAATTCTTTGAGATTTAATTGTTATTCTTTTATTGTCGCAAAGTGCATAGCATTTCGAGAGCGATAGTTAGAGAATGTTTTCCAGTCCTCAGCAAATAGTAAAAACTAGTATTTAGTGTTTTAATTGTTGTTAGCTAGAATTAGCATTACATTAGTTATTATAGCTTTAAAATGCATGAAAATAGGCTAAATTGACCAAATTAAGTTAGTTTGACCAAGGGGTTTGACCTTTGACCAAAGCTTGTCACCTTATAAGCTTATAACATAACAAAATAAAAAAAACAAGCTGAAAAACAGTGAGCAGCTGGCCGAAAATAGAAGGAGAAAAAAAAAGAAATTTCAACTTCAAATCTTCGATTCTTCGCGTAAGCTTGCACGGGGTGGTTTCCGAGGCATCTAGCGAGGTTTTCCTAGCGTCTAGGAGCGTCTAAGGTGAGGGTTTCATGTTTATTTGCGCATTTGAATATTTTGTGTGTTAACTTTGATTTTTGGGTTTTATCCGTATATTGTTATTTTAATCATTTTTAGGCTTAAAGAATGTTCCCTAGCAATTGTAGAACATGTATTTATAGCTTTGTAACATTTTCTGCGGTTGAATATCAAAATTGAAATATAAATTGTTTAATGAATAGTAAATTGTGAATAGTAAAACCCCGTTTCGATGAAACTGCTCCGTTACGCGTTCTGTTGATGTAGGAAGGTGCTAGATATGCTAGACTGCCTAAATGTATGGTTTAATTAGATTGTGTAATGAAAAAAACGGAGAAAAAGGCTTAGTGAAAGTTGGGGTCGTTTCGGTCAAGTTTGGAATTTTCTCGATTTTCGTGAAGGCATTGTCGAGGTAAGTCATGGAAGCACTTTTGGTGCAGTTGTGACATTGGTTGGGTAATCGGTTAAGGTAGTTGTAGTTCAAACGAGCAAAGGGGGAAATCGGGGCTTTGCGTGAATTCTAGGGTTAAGTAGGGTTTCGAGGTCTTTATACGTGCCTTATAGTGACCTAGAAGAATTGGTGAAGTCGGTTTCCAAAACTCGTGGCTCGTTTGAAAGTAGTAGTGTTTTGAAAGTTGGGGTCATTTTGTGATTTTGTGTGTTTTCATAGCATATTGCCTATAGAATGCTTATATTGCCTATAGAATGCTTATAATGCCTATAGAATACTTATTATTGCTTGATAATGTTTGTTGGTGTTGTTCTTGTTACTTATTTGATTGTAAATGCTTGTTATCTTGTTTATCACCTCCAATCTGTATTGTTGTGCTATCGCTCGTTTATCGCCTTGTATCGTGTCTTGCATTTCATAGAGTCAAGCGTGTGAGTGATGGGCCTCTCTAGGTAGTCTCGGGCTGCCAGTGTTGGTTGTTCTAGCTCCGTGTCCTATTCCCTTTTCTCGCTTGGGTTGCCTCCCAGGGAGATTTGGATCGTAGAATTGATGGATACTTCCGGCGTATTCCAAACTGAAGTTATAAGGTGATTGCGCACTTATTGTCATCGTTGTCAATATCAAGCTCAAGATTGATGTATCACTCGTGAAATGGTACATTGCTCGTATGAGTAAACCATAGTCTTCAGAGTATGGTATAACTTTGAATGGTTGTGTTAATGCTTTTATTATTTGGTTATTGTATTGATTGTTTATATTGAATGCTTGCTTGTCAATTATATTGCTTAGTGGTACCTATTTGCATTGCACGATCTTCTTTCTCTCCACCTCGATATATGTCTCGCCCTCACTGAGTATACGTGTTGTGTATACTCACTCCTCACCACCACATTTTAGGAAATGTCATGTTAGTTGGAAAGTTCATGATTTCGTGAAAGTTCGTGCCTGAAGAGTTGTCTTGCGTGCCTATGTGGCTTGAGTTGTCGAAGTTGTAAAGATGTATGCTTTCATGTATTGTATGTATTTAATGTCAAAAGGAATTTAATTTAAGTTTCATTAGATTATTGAAGTGGTTTGATAAGTTAGATTATGTATCTAGTTAGTATAGCTTAACTTTAATGCATGTTTGTATTGTTTAAAGGAAGAGTTAGAATAGTCTAGTACTTGGAAATGTATGTATATTTGCTTGTGATTGCTTGTTGAGAACAAGGCTCGGATGGCCTTGAGGTGGTTGAATGTTTGGACATGGTATTGGACCACTTATATGCTGTCGCAGGTTTGCTTTTTGCCTAGAAACAGGGGAGACTCCGTCCGTTTTTCCTAAAAATTATGCCCGGGTTTGGAATTAGGTTGCGATTAGATTGATTGATAGAACTCCCGGTCTCGAGAGGGATCGGGGTGTTACAAATAAGCTGCATCGCTTAAAGCTTCTTCTGATGATAAAAAAAAAAAAAAAAAAAAAAAAACCTGTCATAAAAAATGCTAAGGTGAGATTAAGAGAGATACAAACAAATTAGCAAAAAAAATAATAATAATAATGTCGTTTAGTGGATGTGGACGAAAAAGTATCTTTTGGTGTGTAAGGACCATTTCACCCTTGAATAAAACAAAAAATATTAAGAACAGAAAAATCCAACCAACCTACACACATCTCACCGACCCACATAACGCCTACAACGCCTCCCCTAGCATCCCACGCAATTCCCCACTGCCCTTCACCCTCAGAGCAGCCATGGTAGCCAATACTTTATCATGGTTTTACAACACTAATTGCTTTGTGTAACTCATATGCCTCTTGGCACAATTTCGACAATTTTTTTCCTTGTACAAGTCCTCTGATGAAATGCAATTGGTTTTGCCATATTCTAAATCTTCTTTATCTTGATCATATAAGACATATTTCCAGAGACTTACCACAAGTTTCACGATCAGTCACAATCACCATAACTACATAAGCAGTGTCACTGTTTGTCTGTGATGTGGAGGAGGAGAGATCTGAGCTTGCGTAGAGAGTGGGCGAACGGGGTTGTGAGAGAGAAAGAGACGGGTGTAAGTGGTATGTATTGTTTGAGTTAAAAACAAAAAACAAAAAGATGGTATGGGTTGAAACATGCTGAGAGTTCGAGAAAGTGGGGTAGAGAGATGGAGAAAGGGGGAAAACTGAGTGTTTATTTTTTTAGGATGTCAAAAGTCTTGCCCCAAAAAGCAACAACATATTGTAACGTTGTTAAATAAGACAGTTTTCAGTACTTAGGATGTGACGCCCGAGATTTTATAATATATTTCTTTATAACTGTTGCATATTTGCCTGAGTATTCTTACGTGCATCGTCTTTCTTGTTTAATTGCTTTAATTTGAGGTTACTATTCATAAAATTTTTGACTGTCTCGAATGTTGGATTTTATAATTTTCCTAGGTCATGTAACATTTAAAAGGAACCGAGAACTTGTCATTTTAGGCTTTTGAGCTCGGGAGCATACAAATAGAAAATGTTTTCCGTAACATTTGAATAGTGTTACGTATGTAACAATACTAATTTCAATTAGTTAGCATTAGATTAAAGTTTAAGCTTATTTGACCAATCTTTTTAAGAGTTTTGACTTAGCAAACTTGACATATAATATCCATACTCATAACATAACACAACACACAGATATTTGATCATCAAACAAAAGCAAAAATTCAATTTTTGTCCCCTCATTTGGCCGACCACTTCAAGAGGGAAAAAGAGAAAATTTTCTTCATCAACCTTGCATGCTTGACTTTTGGCTTGATCTAGGAAGATTGGTGTCAACTAGGAGCTTGACAGGTTTTATAACTTTCAAAGTTTATGCTCATAGATTGAAATTCTTGATTTGTTGATTCTAGCTATAATACTTGTTATAAATGCTTAATATGTGTTTATTATAGCCTATAGAGTAAACTTTTAAAGCTTGATAGCATAATCCATGGTTGGAAGCTTGAATGATAGGAAAGAGATGATGAATAGTGCTTGTTGTTAGGGTTTTGAATAAATTTGCTCATTAGCTTGAATTGAGACTTCAATTAGATGCTCTAGGCCCTAGAAAAGCTAGTAGGGAGGCCACGTGACGTTGAATCACCCAAATCCGAGCTAAATTGCAAAATTAGTGGACTTTAAAAAGAGGAATTTTCCCGTTGTGCAATCCGGGGGCGTTTGGGCCATGGTTTGGGTATCCTTGGGGTAAGGAAGCACTTTTGGTGCTTCCATTATGCGGAATTGGGGCTTGGATAGTATAGTCGTAGTTAAAACCCGCCGGGGCCTTCCCGAGTTTTTGCTTCTAAAGTGGGTTTTTATGATCTTAATAGGTGTCTCTTGGCTTGGTTGGGAATGTAGTATGGTTAGGTTGTGGTTTGGTAACTTTGAAATACACTTGGGAGAAGAAAATATTGGTTGAAGAAAGGGAAAATGTAGTATTTAGCTTATTTTGATGCATCTAGAGCTTGTTGTAGTGTTGTCATGCATTATATTGTTTGTCTAAACTTCAATTGAGCCATTTAAATAGATGGTGAAGAAAAGTTATGTTGAATGCCTCTTTTAGAGACTATATTGCTATATTGTGTATTTGTTGGCTTATATTGCAATTATTTTTTAGGGCGGCCTACTTTGTCGCCCTCCTACTTGTTATTTGTTGTTGTTGTTGGAACTTGTGTTTTGAATTCGGGGTTATGCAACCTTTTCGGACATAGTAGCGTCGAGAACACGGGCGGCATCGGGCTTGCCGTGCTCCCTCGACTACCATGGTGCCTATTCCCTTTCTCGCTGATCACATTCCACTACCCTAGAGGCATGGTTCACCTGCTGGGCATATGGTGCTACCTCAGGAGAAAGGGTCGTAGGATCGGGATACATCCAGAGTATCCCAACTTGTTAGAGTAAGGGGTTTGCCGGCACTTGCGTGAAGTTCGTGGCTCGTGGCTCGTGATTGAAGACTTGAAGTGGAACCGTATCCTTTTTAATGTGGTTAACTACTTGTAACTTAAATCTTGTTCTTTATGTTATACGTATATGAATTCTTGTGTTTGCATATCATATTGCACGTCCGGTATGCTGCATCACCTCCCTCGCTGGGCAACATTGTTGCTCACTCCTCATTTAACATGTTTCAGGAGAAGCTGAGGTGAATCCCTAGCTGATAGAAGTAGAGGAAAAAGAAGAAATTCACGTAGATCAGAATCTGTGACTTTGTGTGATAAGGTGGATCATATGTGCTGTTTGCTTGGAGTTCATGTTAAATGTTATATTTTGAGACCTTGGGGTCTTGTATATATGTGGGTAGCTAAAATCTTGTATGATAGTAAAAGTCGATGGATTGTAATAATGGATTTTAGATTTCATCTTCTATTGCATGCTGGGGTATTTATTATCTTTCAAGTAGAACTTAAATTATAATTGTATCTAACTACTTTTGGTTAAAGCCAACTTGCCTCGCATGCTTGTGTGCTTAGGTAGATTGATGTTGCTCCAAGGCTCGGATGGCCTTGTGAACTTGACTTGCTTTGGAAATGTTAGAAGATAGGTTGTATAAGTTGTTATTTGTGATTCCAATGTTATATGTGACTATTCGCAGGTAATAGTTTAGTCCACGGTACAGAGGAGACACTGTCCGAGTGACGAGTCCGGGCTTGACCTTTAGCGTGAGGTTGGGTTTAGGGCGTTTCATTTAGGTGGTATCAGAGCTACTTGAATGCATGAAGCCGGGTTAACTTCCTTGGCATGTGGGTAGTGGTCTATATATGAAAGTTGAATTACGTGAACATGTGATTGTTTAATTGTCTAAGAACTTGGGTAAAGGACATGCTAGCATGTAGAAGGGAATGGAAAAACGTGATATGATTAGAATATGAGAAGTCTAGTGTTTAATGTTGTTAAGTGCTTTGTATGTTTCTTATGTGAGCAAGATGTTTAAAAACAATGTGTATATTATCGTTGCATAGTCTATTTGCCTATTATAATAGTATGCTCTTCTAGCATTGAGATGAGGAGACGAGATAGACCAAGGAGAGAGCCGGAGGAAGCTCCCAGGCAGGATGTACCTGGGCAAGGTGCAGGGGCAGCAAGAAATGTACCGCCGGGTCAGGAATCGAGTAATGCACAGATTTTGGCCACAATGGCCACTGCCATGAATACTATAGCTCAGTTTGTGGTTCAGTAAGGTACAACAGGTGTTGGTAGAGGTAATCAGGCTGCCAGAGCAGAGGGCAGTGGTGTTGCAGGGGGTAACTTGTATGATAAATTTTTACACCACGGGGCATACAGTTTTTATGGCCAGCCTGATGACATGAAAGCAGAGATGTGGTTGAGCAAGTTCGAGAAAGTCGCTGCGATACTTGAGTGCAATGATGAAAGAAAGATTACCTATGTTGCCTTCTTAATGGAGGGTGACGCCGAGGAGTAGTGGCACACTATTAGAGAGAAATGGGATGCTGAGAGGGTCTAGCATGTGTGGGCTGACTTTGTTCATGAGTTCAGGGATAAATATGTATCGGTTGTAGCTCGCGAGAGACATCAGGAGGAATTCATAGCTTTGAGGCAAGGGAGCATGACGGTAGATCAATATGAGGCTACTTTCACTAGACTTTCCCGATACGTGCCAACTTTAGTTTAGCCAGAAGACATGAAGATTCAGAGGTTTATCACTGGGTTGAGGAGTGACATTATGCTTAATCTGTCTTCACAAGATTATTCGAGCTATGCTACAGTAGTCAGGGCCGTATCGAGGTACGAGAAACGCAAAGCAGATGTGTTAGCTCAGTCTAGTCAGTCAAGTAAACGTCAGTATCAGTCTCAGAGTCAGGGCTATCAGAGGCAGTATCAGCAGCCTATTCAGACTCAGCAGCCTAGGCAGACCCAGAGCTATCTAGGACCAGCTCAGGCACAATCACAGCCGAGACTAGCTCAGAGCCAGCCGCAGGGACAATCACAGACCTGACCAGTGACTACTAGATCTCAACAGGGTAGTTCTGCTACATCTACCTATAGGACTCCTCCAGGAGGTGTTGCTGCCAAGAAGAATTTACAGTGTACTCATTGCAACCGTAAAGGCCACACGGAGGCAGAGTGTTGGAGGAAACTGGGTCGATGCGTGGGTTGTGGCAGTGATCAGCACAGAGCTAGAGATTGCCCCAAGTTTAAACAGGGTCAGGGACAGACTTCAGGCCAGGGTGACTAGAGCATCAAGAGCAGCTGCTGTACCGCGAGGCCAGGCGCGGGTATTTGCACTCGATCAAGAGGATCTTTCGGAGACGACGGTGGTAGTGGAAGGTACTTTTCTTATTAATAGTCAACCGGTAGTAGTTTTGATTGACATCGGGGCTACACATTCATTCATTACTCCGGCATGTGCACAATCTGTTACATTAAAAGTTGATAAACTACCGTATGTGATTGAAGTAGGTAATCCTATGGGTACTAAATTTGTTACGGAGTTTGTGTGTAAAGATTGTAATATCTGCAATGAGGGTCACATGTACCCTATTGACTTGCTTGTCATGCCATTTCGGGACTTTGAAGTTATCTTAGGGATAGATTGGTTGGGGCAATATTATGCATGTTTGGACTGTAGAAGAAAAGTTTTAACTTTAGAAGTACCTGACCAACATGTTATTAAAGTCACTGGGAGTCAAAAATCTACTGGGACTCGTCTCATATCTTCCATTAAAGTTACTAAAATGTTGAGTAAAGGTTATGATGCATACTTAGCTTATTTAATTAATCAGCCCGGAGATAAATTGAAATTGAATGAAGTATCTATTATAAAAGAGTTTTCGGGGGTATTCCCTGAGGAGCTGCCTGGATTACCACCTGATTGGGAGATTGAGTTTGTGATTGACTTGTTGCTGAGAACTAATCCTATTTCGAGAACCCCATATAGAATGGCTCCCTCTGAGTTACAGAAATTGAAAATTCAGCTACAAGGCCTACTTGAGAAAGGTTTTATTCAGCCTAGTTCGTCACCTTAGGGTGCTTCTGTGTTGTTTGTGAAGAAGAAAGACGGGACTTTGCGATTATGCATTGACTATCGGGGTCTTAATCAGGTGACGGTGAAAAATAAATATCCTTTGCCTTTGATTGAGGAGTTGTTTGATCAACTGCAGGGTGTTGTTGTAAGAAAGACGGGACTTTGCGATTGTGCATTGATTATCGGGGTCTTAATCAAGTGACGGTGAAAAATAAATATCATTTTCCTTTGATTGAGGAGTTGTTTGATCAGCTGCAAGGTGCTGTTGTATTTTCTAAATTTGATTTGAGGCAGAGTTATTATCAGTTGAGAATTCATAGAGAAGATGTACCCAAGACTGCGTTCAGAACCAGGTACGGCCACTATGAGTTTGTTGTATTACCATTTGGGTTGACAAATGTTCCAGCCGCCTTTATGGATTTGATGCAGAGAGTATTTAGACCATATCTTGATCAGTTTATTGTGATTTTCATTGATGATATACTGGTCTATTCTAAATCTGAGGCAGAGCATGAAGAACATTTGAGAATTGTGCTTCGAACCCTGCAAGAACATAAATTGTTTGCTAAATTTAGTAAATGCGAATTCTTGTTGAAACAAGTAGCCTTTTTAGGCCATATCATTTCACAAGAGGGAATATCTGTTGATCCTACGAAAATTAGGTGGTTATGTCATGGAAAAGACCCGAGACTATCACAAAAATTTGTAGTTTCTTGGGATTGGCGGGCTATTATAGGCGATTTGTTAAGGACTTTTCAAAGATTACAGGGCCAATGACTTCATTAACCCAGAAGAAAACTGTGTTTAATTAGGATGATAGATGTGAAGCCAGTTTCCAGGAGTTGAAAAATAGACTTACCACTGCACCTATCCTTGCATTGCCTGAAGGGACTGAAAACTTAGTGATATATAGTGATGCTTCGAAAGAAGGCTTGGGTTACGTTCTTATGCAAAATGGTAAGGTGATAGCTTATACCTCTAGGAAATTGAAACCATATGAACTCAATTATCCTACACATGATCTTGAACTTGCTGTTGTTGTATTTGCTTTGAAGAAATGGCGTCATTACTTGTGGGGTAATAAATTTGAAATATTTATTGATCATAAGAGTTTAAAGTATCTCTTGTCTCAAAAAGATTTGAATATGAGGCAAAGGCAATGGTTAGAATTGTTGAATGATTATAATTGTACTATTATCTACTTGCCTGGTAAAGCTAACACTGTTGCAGATGCATTAAGCCAAAAAGCTTATGTGGCTAGTTTGATAATCAAAGACTGGGAGACTGTGGAGGAGTTGTGTTTGTGGAAACCGAAGGCTTCTAGAACATGTATTCAATTTGATGGCCTACAAATCCAGTCTCTATTGCTATCCAGAATCAGAGAAGCCCAACAATCAGATCCTCAGTTATTGAAGCTTCTAGAGAAGTCCAAAGGGGGAGAGTCCAACTTCAATTTGCATGATGATGGATTACTCAAGTACAGGAATATAATCTGCATTCCTAGTGATTCAACTGTGAAAGATGATATTCTTACTGAGGCTCATGGTTCTAAATATACAATTCATCCCGATAGCACTAAGATGTACAGAGATTTAAAGCAGAGTTTCTGGTAGAACAACATGAAGAGGGTTATAGCTTATTATGTGGCTAAGTGTTTGATTTGTCAGAAAGTTAAGGCAGAGCATCAGAGACCGGCAAACTTGTTGCAACCATTAGAGATTCTGGTATGGAAATGGGATCAGGTGACTATGGATCTTGTGTCTGATTTGCCGAGATCACCACGTGGCAATGATTCTGTGTGGGTTGTGGTAGACAGGTTAACGAAGAGTTCTCATTTTATTGCTACAAAGAAAACATATTCTCTTGATAAATTGGCCGAGATATATGTTGAAAATATTGTGAGATTGCATGGAGTTCCATCTCAGATAGTGTCAGACAGGGATCCTAGGTTTACATCACAGTTCTGGCAAAAACTACAGAAAGCCTTGGGGACTAATATGAGTTTTAGCACTGCATATCACCCACAGATTGATGGTCAATCAGAGAGGACTATCAGGATACTGGAAGACATGTTGCTAGCTTGCGTTCTGGATTTTGGCAAGAGTTAGGAGAAGTACCTACCTCTAGCGGAGTTTGCTTATAATAACAGTTACCAGGCCACTATTGGTATGGCACCCTACGAGGCACTTTACGGGCGAAAATGTAGGTCTCCGTTGTATTAGGATGAGGTAGGTGAGATGAAAACTGTTGATCCAACTATTCTACCTGAGATGATCAAGATGGTGGATAATGTGAAGCTTATAAAGAAAATTATGCTTATAGCATAGAGTCGACAGAAGAATTATGTTGATAGATACCGATGGGACTTGGTATTTTCAAAGGGTGGTCGGGTATTTTTGAAAGTCTTTCCGCGCAAGGGTTTGATTCGACACAGAAAAGGAGGTAAACTCAATCCTAGATACGTGGGGCCATTTGAAATCATTGAGAAGGTGGGGGATTTGGCTTATAGATTGGCATTACCTCTGAGTTTGGGCAGGATTCATGATGTTTTCCATGTGTCATTATTGAGGAAGTATAATCCTGATCCATTGCACATTATTGAGCCAGAACCGTTGGAGATTAATGAGTCTTTGGTACATGTGGAGAAACCTCTTCGAGTGGTTGACCGGAAGATTCAGGAACTTCGAACCAAAAGTATTCCTATGGTAAAAGTTCTTTGGGATCATCACGGAGTTGAGGATGCCACTTGGAAGCGAGAAAATCAGATCAGAGAGAAGTATCCGGAGCTCTTTGCCGAGTCATGTAAGAATTGCGAGGACGCAATTAGTTTAAGGGGGAGAAGGTATGACGCCCAAGATTTTATTACATATTTCTTTATAACTGTTGCATATTTGCTTGAGTATTCTTACGTGCATCGTCTTTTTTGTTTAATTGCTTTAATTTGAGGTTACTATTCATAAGGTTTTTGACTGTCTCGAATGTTGGATTTTATAATTTTCCTAGGTCATATAACATTTAAAAGGAACTGAGAACTAGTCATTTTAGGCTTTTGAGCTCGGGAGCATACAAATAGAAAATGTTTTCCGTGACATTTGAATAGTATTACGTATGTAACAATACTAATTTCAATTAGTTAGCATTAGATTAAAGTTTAAGCTTATTTGACCAATCTTTTTATGAGTTTTGACTTAGCAAACTTGACATATAATATCCATACTCATAACATAACACAACACACAAATATTTGATCATCAAACAAAAGCAAAAATTCCATTTTTGTCCCCTCATTTGGCTGACCACTTCAAGAGGAAAAAAGAGAAAATTTTCTTCATCAACCTTGCATGCTTGACTCTTGACTTGATCTAGGAAAGATTGGTGTCAACTAGGAGCTTCTATTTCACACCTACATCTTCATACATGTGAGGGAGTTGTATTTTTATTGCTTTCAAAGTTTATGCTCATATATTAAAATTATTGATTTGTTGATTATAGCTATAATACTTGTTATAAATGCTTCATATGTGTTTATTAGAGCCTATAGAGTAGACTTTTAAAGCTTGATAGCATAATCCATGGTTGGAAGCTTGAATGATAGGAAAGAGATGATGAATAGTGCTTGTTATTAGGGTTTTGAATAAATTTGCTAATTAGCTTGAATTGAGACTTCAATTAGATGCTCTAGGCCCTAGTAAAGCTAGTAGGGAGGCCACATGAGGTTGAATCACCCAAATCCGAGCTAAATTGCAAAATTAGTCGACTTTAAAAATAGGACTTTTCCCGTTGTGCAATCCGGGTGCGTTTGGGCCATGGTTTGGGTATCTTTGGGGTAAGAAAGCACTTTTGGTGCTTCCGTTA
Organism: Ehretia macrophylla; assembly: GCA_037974665.1. NCBI lineage: Eukaryota > Viridiplantae > Streptophyta > Magnoliopsida > Boraginales > Ehretiaceae > Ehretia > Ehretia macrophylla. The sequence goes on from CM075782.1 coordinate 55,251,964, forward strand.
CGCGGAATTGGGGCTTGGATAGTATAGTCGTAGTTAAAACCCGCTCGGGGCCTTCCCGAGTTTTTGCTTCTAAAATGGGTTTTTATGATCTTAATAGGTGTCTCTTGGCTTGGTTGGAAATGTAGTATGTGTAATGCCCCGGTCCCTCACGATACCGGAGGCTCTAATAACCAAGCTATTCTCAACCCAATCCCAACCCGGTCTCAAAATTTTAGGAAAAAAACGGACAGAGTCTCCCCTGTACCGTGGACATTCTGAAAACCTGTAAACACTCAAGAAAGTCACAACACAATAAGGCAAGCTTTTATAACTAAAGTTCAAAGGTTCATGGCCATCCGAGCCTTAAGGCATACAATAGTTTAGATTCACACAAGCATGCAACCAACTTGACTTCTTCATAAAACCGCTTATCATGCCATTCTATGATAACTTTGAAACATACTTAGAAGTTGAACCAACATGTATCAAAACAATCACACCCAAGCATGCAAAGCAACTAGAAATAGAAATATAAGTTATTACAAGTCATAGAATTACCACTGCTACTACAGTCATCTGGCTTCCAACTTACATATTACACAAATACATATATGAGCCTTAAGGCCCCAAAATAGATTATAACATAGAACAACAAATTCTTCACAAAGCAACTAGAAAGCACATCCACCTTAGACAACAATCACACAGCAACTAAGGCAATTCCTTCAACTGCGCCACCTGAAACATGTTAGCGAGGTATGAGCAACCACTGTTGCCCAGTGAGGGATAAAGTCTCCCGGGGCGTGCAATGCAACAAGTAATATAGTTAAACAATAATAGCAATTAAACCATTCAAGAATGACAAAAGCTTAAGTAACCACACATTAAAAAGGATACATTCACTTAACCCTAGTACTCCAATCTTCACTTGGTCTTCATTCACGATCCACGAACCACGATCTCGATCACGATAAGCCGGCATCCCAAACACCAAAGGGTACTCCAAATGTACCCAATCCTACGACCCAACACCCCCTGGCAATCTCCGGACCAGGCGAGTGAGGGAATAGGGTACGGAGCTAGAGCAACCAACCCTGGCAAGCCCGCTGCCGCCCAGAGAGGCCCATCGCATCCACCCCGACGATAAGGTTGCGCAACCATTGACTCGATAACACAAGAAGCAATAATAATAACAATATAACAAAATAAGCTAATATACAAACAAGGAGGACAACAAAAGAGGTTGTCCTCGAGCACACACATCATCAATCACGCCATACGATGAAATATGATACATTCATTAGTCTATAATTGCTAGACTAATCGAACTAAAACACTTAAATCACTTAGTATCGAATATTTAGCATATAACAAGATAAGACACATAGAATGCACATAGAAATGATCCCTCACCTTTTAGGAAGCCAAACCTGCGCGAATTAAGCCAAGATTCCCTCAATATTCTCCAAAAGCATCAATTCCCTTCAATTATCACTACTTAATACAATCAACTATATGCATAAGAAGTGATTTCTTATTCTCAACTAAAGCTAGTTCATAAAGCCATTAATTTATCCAACTCTATTTGATTCCCTTTAATTCACATAACTAACAATATATTTCATGGTTTAACAATCATTCTAATCAATATTTGAACAATACATAAACTCAAGTGATCACATATGCAACATTCTTTAATTTTCAAGTATCAGACAAAGACAATAGCATAATAAATAACATATACATAGTCATTCATATAAGTATAAATACTATATAACATCTAACCAATAAGTTATATAAGCGTATCTTTACACATATAATGCAATTAATAAGCAATATAAACATGTTTACTCAATCTTTTACTAGTATCGATATAACTTAACTCACAACTTCTCTGAATAGATGAACTTGTTACATAAGTACATTTAAACATTTATCTAATCAATCAAGAATCAACTAACAACAATTATTACCATGGTTCATTACTAGTTCCTTTAGTCCATTCTAAATTCATACTCAACCAAAGTCATGTAAACCAAGCAACTTAATTCACGAGACTTCACTACTATAATACGTACACTACACAAAGGCATATAAACATTTAATTACTCAATTATAAAGCAATTATCATGAAATTAACTATGCGAACACAAAGGGGTCAATATTATACTTTTCACAAAACTTAACCAGAAGCTCACACATACCTTAGAATAGCATTTAGACACTCTAGGAGCAACTACAAAGTAATACAAGTACTAAAGCAATTAATTCATTCATTTCCCCTTTGTTCAACTAGGCTATTTAGCTTCCTATCGGAATTCAATAATCAAGTTAAGCTAGCTAACCATCCTACCAATCTAAGGATACCTAAATACCTCATTTAGAACCACCAAATCATAACCTAGAACATAAGTATACGAAAATACCAAAAATGCCTCTTTGTGGGTTTACACTACAAGTACCAATTTCGGAACCCAAACAAGCGAAACGAAAGCACTTCTAAGGTTTCAATACTTAATAAAGACTAGCCATAACCTCGAAACGTGCCCGGATTCAAGTTAACCCCGAAACCCCTTATTAAAGTAGCCTATTTTGATCAAATTTCTCAAATTTTGAACATAGCAAGTGCAATTAATATTTTTCCCACGCTTATGGACCTAATTAGCAACTACTAGAAACCTTGAATCGAATTATATTGTAACTTTTTTGGGAAACCCTAGTTTAGCACTATTCATCATCTTCCCCAAGTGTCATTTTTATTTTCAAGCATTCAAAAAGCATTTTAAACCATCAAACATATTCTATGAAGTCATTAGAGCATATAAAAATCAACGGAACAAGAATTAAACCACTACAATATTATATCACAAAAATAATAATACAAACTTTAATTGAATTTAATACAAAAATAAAATGCACCCTCACCTCTTTTGAAGATCAAAGAATGGTCTTAAGGTCCTAAGGATGAAGCACAACCAATTTGGGAAGCAATTGAAGCAAGAATGAAGCAAGGAGTAATTTTTTTTTTGAGAAGTTACTATTCCCGTAACTCTTTTTTGGCCATTTTTGTGACCCATTTTTTTTTATTTCTTAGCTTATAATATTCTCATAAGATGGTCAAAGGGTAGGTCAAGCAATTAGGGTATTTTAGTAAGGGTAAATGGGTAATTTTGGTGATTAAATTTCAGCAAAACAAAATGCCAAAAATCTGAAAAATCTGGAAAAATCCCACTGGTACTATTCATCAGACATTTCGCAAATTTTTTCCCGTTGATCCTGATATGCAATGCACGCACGGTCAGGGGCTATAGTTGAACAGAAATAGTTGAATTTATGGAAATATGAAAAAAATGAAGTAATTAGCTAAATTACATCTAAGTTAACCATTTAATGAATGCAATTAATAAAGTACTGGTTTCGGGGTGTCACAGTATGGTTAGGTTGTGGTTTGGTAACTTTGAAATACACTTGGGAGAAGAAAAGATTGGTTGAAGAAAGGGGAAATGTAGTATTTAGCTTATTTTGATGCATCTAGAGCTTGTTGTAATGTTGTCATGCATTTTATTGTTTGTCAAAACTTCAATTGAGCTATTTAAATAGAAGGTGAAGAAAAGTTATGTTGAATGCCTCTTTTAGAGACTATATTGCGATATTGTGTATTTGTTGGCTTATATTGCAATTATTTTTTAGGGCGGCCTACTTTGTCGCCCTCCTACTTGTTATTTGTTGTTGTTGTTGGAACTCGTGCTTTGAATTCGGGGTTGCGCAACCTTTTCGGACATGGTAGCGTCAAGAACACGGGCGGCATCGGGCTTGCCGTGCTTCCTCGACTACCATGGTGCCTATTCCCTTTCTCGCTGAGCATACTCCACTACCCTAGAGGCGTGATTCACCTGCTGGGCATATGGTGCTACCTTAGGAGAAAGAGTTGTAGGATCAGGATACATCCGGAGTTTCCCAACTTGTTAGAGTAAGGGGTTTGCCGGCACTTGCGTGAAGTTCGTGGCTCGTGGATCGTGATTGAAGACTTGAAGTGGAACCGTATCCTTTTTAATGTGGTTAACTACTTGTTACTTAAATCTTGTTCTTTATGTTATACGTATATGATTTCTTGTATTTGCATATCATATTGCACACCCGGTATGCTGCATCACCTCCCTCGCTGGGCAACATTGTTGCTCACTCCTCATTTAACATGTTTCAGGAGAAGTTGAGGTGAATCCCAACTGATAGAAGTAGAGGAAGAAGAAGAAGTTCACGTAGATCAGAATCCATGACTTTGTGTGATAAGGTGGATCATATGTGTTGTTTGCTTGGAGTTCATGTTAAATGTTGTATTTTAAGACCTTGGGGTCTTGTATATATGTGGGTAGCTGAAATCTTGTATGATAGAGAAAGTCGATGGATTGTAATAATGGATTTTAGATTTCATCTTCTATTGCATGCTTGGATGTTTATTATCTTACAAGTTGAACTTAAATTATAATTGTATCTAACTACTTTTGGTTAAAGCCAACTTGCCTTGCATGCTTGTGTGCTTAGGTAGATTGATGTTGCTCCAAGGCTCGAATGGCCTTGTGAACTTGACTTGGCTTTGGAAATGTTAGAAGATAGGTTGTATAAGTTGTTGTTTGTGATTCCAATGTTATATGTGACTATTCGCATATAACAGTTTAGTCCACGGTACAGAGGAGACTCTGCCCGAGTGACGGGTCCGGGCTTGACCTTTAGCGTGGGGTTGGATTCGGGGTGTTACACAAGATCTAAGCGAGAGTAAGGGTAAAAAATAGGAACTTTGTCCTTTTCCGAAAGAAAGAGTCAACAAATATGTTCAACTCGATGCAATGATTTCTTTTTTTTTTGGTCAAATAAGTCGATGCAATGATAATTATCTCTATAGCATGCACTTATTTAATTAAAAAGAATAAAAGAACCTTAATGATGAAAGACTGAAAAGTCTGCTTGGACATGTCCAAAAATTGATGATGTTGTTGTTTTTTTTTTTTTGGGTTGAAAATACATATTGATATTAAAATATAAAAAAAGGTTACATCAGTCAATTTTAATAAGTTTATTAGCTGAATTAGCGATATTGTTGTATCTTCATTCTATCCTATTGTTGGATTTTTGCCAGCACTCATGTCGTTTAGTAAGTTATAAGAATAGTAATATTGACAAAGATAGATCATGATTTTTTTATGTGACATCTGAAGTTCATAACCACTTGTAAAATCAGAAAATATTAATCTCATTGATATTAATTAAAACTCTTAAGTTACAAATTCTCACAAGTCATGAGTAAAACTTAAAAGTATACAATAGATTGGCCAATGACTTTTCAATTAATTATTAAATCAAATAGGACTCCAATTAAATAAATTTAAATTTAAAAATAGTAGTTCAAAATTTTCAATATGCCATCAATTTGTAAAATGTGCATTCTAATTTTTTAGTAGAGCACGCCAATAATAGTCAAGCATGGAATCAATGCTTCTTCTGCACCTACATGTGTTACAAACCTGTAGAGTACACACATACCTCACACTCCACACCATAGACTACAAACCATACATGCACCACAATCTTTCATATACGCATACACCCACACACACATCATATGCGCAACATTCTTAGTTGCACCATCCTATTGACACTTATTCTTTTATATTCTCAAAGTACTGATCATTAAAAAGTTACTTGAAATCAACTAGTACTAGAACTCTACGGAGGTTCTGATTCGAAAGTTGCAACACTTAGTTCGTGAAATTGCCCAAAAGTTCAAGACTGATCTGAGGTCCCAAAGTTCGTTGGAGTAGCTCTCCAAGATGAGCCATATCTGGTGGGGTTGTTTATGCCTACAGACCTACAGCTTGATAGTTGTAATTTTTTAATAGATCTAGGGTTTACAATTTCATAGATGTATTAATTTGGGGTTGGTCAAATAATCTGTATTTTGATTTGGGGTTTGTTAAGCGTTGATGAAATTTGAGTTTCTTGGGCTCATTTTATATATATAAGAATTTGGATTAATTCAAGATAATGGTGTTGCTGATGTTTATAGCTGGTTGTTAGTTTTTGTAAATGATTGTGTTGCTTAGTCGTTAGGTTTATTGGAGGGATAGAGTGAGTGGGCATAGTGGCTATGGAAGTGATTGCAACAGTGGAAGTGGAGGTTGAAAAAGAAGAAAATATGAAGAAAAAAAAAGAAGCGAAAGAACTCAAGAAGAAAAAGAAAGAATAAACTAAAATAACAAATATAACCTTACAAACCTGTGATGAGATTTTGGAAATTTTCTATTCACTCGAATACTGCATTTACATTGCTATGAATTTGTAATATGTGGATTAAATTATTTTTTAAAATTGCACAATTTTAGGTTTAATATAAAGCACATAGCTTTAGAATATAAACTAACATCGAATAGATGAAAAATACAAACTAAAGATTAAATAAAATTAATATATGAATACTTGATTGAACATTAAATTCAAATTTACAATGAGTGTTTGCAAATCAGATTCCAAATTTTAAAATTTACTATACAAATTGACGGGGTCCGCCAAAATTTTTGCAACAAATGCAAATTGAAATGCTTTAATCCAACTTTACAGCGGGCCCCACATATTAATACCCAAACTTCTGATCTTGTTGTTTTCCGTTTTCTGTGTTTTTAGCTTTTGTTCGTATTTTTATTTTCATTCATTTTTGTACTTTTGCACAATCAGTTATTTGATCGTCAAATTTTAATGGCTAGAAGGACAATTTGCGTATTTTTCTAAAATACAGGACTTATTTGGTGTTTAGCATAAACTTGAGGGACTAAATTGGCTTTTACCCTTTCTTAATTGTAAGTGATGTCACATGCTACTAACTTGATGTTCAGAATTACTGCAAGTATGAGTACTTACAGTCCAAGAAGGAATGGCCACACATCAACCCGCATACTTGGATCAACACCCTGCACCAGAACACAGAGAATAATGCTCAAGGTGCAAAATTAAACATAACATATAAATGCATGAATAAATGCTTGACAAAAGAACACATACTCCGATTCGGACTTTTTTCAAGAACTTGACTCCCCTATCAGAAAGCCTTCCATTCGCATCAAATAAAGTTCTCCGTTGTTTGGACAGCAGGACATGTTTCCTTTTCCTCCTAGACCACGGTCATTTAAGGGTTCCCCTGCAAGGGACAATCCATATTTAACTGTCACCAAGAAAATAATCATAATAATACGTCACAACTGCATAATATCACTGTAGTTCTTCATTAAAACAACATAGGCCCCTGAGGGCATCGTCAATGAAAGATTCAAAACACAATAATTATAACTTTTTAGCAAATATAGAGACTTTAGAAGAAAAAAAAAAAGCAACACCAATGGTACATATAGAGCCCCAAATCCAAATTTTTGATGCAAATTTGTCATATTTCAACAAATTTGGAGCTCGGACTCCATTTTGTTGAACAAAATGGAGCCTCAAGAAAAAGACAAAAAAATTTAGAGCCGGTCACTTCCAAATCAAATTTGATCACGTGAGTCTTTTCAACAAATCAAATTTGACATCTAACTAATCAAATTTGACTATATGGGTCTTTTCAACAAATCAAATTTGACATCTGACTAACAACTTTAACCAAAAAAAATTTAAAAAATTGGCAACTTAGGCTCAAAAAAATGAAATGGACGGCGGGTCCCACTATAAATCTTTAAATTTTGAACCCCACTAATAATGATTTTTTTTAGAGCCCCTAAAAAATACTTAAGAGTCTAAATGGGACTTTAAAAAATAAAGAGACTCTAAATTTATTTTTAAAACTCCTTAATTTAAAGTCTCTATTGAGGATAACTTTATCAAACTCGACGCAATCGTTAATATTTCGCACATACCTTCATTGTTTGTCAGCCTTAGATGTGGTGACCCAGACCTAGCATATAATATACAGTACATATTTGCATATATTTATGTGTTACTTTAAAAGTTTATTTATGATTAAGTGAATAACTTAATTCAATTCATTCATTAATTGCACTATTTGTTATATTTTTGAAGTACGCGCGAAAAGAGTTTAGTAAAATTAAATAGGGTAACTATTTTAATATTAAAATTATTATATTTTATTATTTTGTATTTAAGTGTTAGATCCTATTATTTTTTCATTAATTGCTTAAATAACTCAAGCCCGGACATGTAATTTTTCTGCTTCTTTTTCTGAATTTTATATTTTTCCTTACTCACTTGTCATTTATGTGTCATACGTTCATTGAGTTTACGTGCACAGCATTTCAGGAACGTTAAATAAAAATTTGATTAGTGTTCTATAATGAATAGTATTTTCAACTTTTAATTTAACATTTTAATAACCCATTTGCTTATTATTTGATCTAATTACAACTATTTGACCAAAATACCCTACCCATTGACTTAACCCAAGACCCTTTGACCACCCTTTTTATCACCTATCTTGCACAAATAGTGTCATTAAAAACAAAACAAAAAGAGGAAAAAAAAATGGCACCAAGGTCGTGAGCTTCATTGGCCAAGAGGAAAAAATTGGTTGTTGCATTTTGTCTTCAAATCTTGCTTATGAATGATCAAAGAGCCTTCCTAGATCAACTACAACATTTCTTCTTCAAGCTTAGGTGAGGGATTCCCCCATATTTGTGCATTTGAATGTTTAGCTACAAACTTTAAATCTTGAGATTTGTTATATCTTGCTTATCTATGGTTATTTATGCTTAAATTGGCATTTATTATGATCATACAACATTGTTTTATAGCTATTTGAAGAATTTTATGGTTGAAAATGGAGTTTGAAGACTTGGGGAAGAAGATGAATAGTGCCTGTAAATAGTAACCTGCGAATTTTGGAGTTTTTGCATTTCTAATTGTTTTGTTGCTTCTAATAGTTGCTAGAACCCTTAAGTATGCTATATGTATCATGAATATAATTAGAACTTAGCTAGAATTGGAGTTATAGCTTGGATTACAAAAGGGACTTGAAAATGAAATATTGAATCTAGTTGAATTATATCTTGTCTTAGTTAGATAATTGATTTTCATGAAGCTTATGGGACGTTAAGTGTTGTGTGCTAGCTAAACATGAAAGATTTTGTTATAGTAGTTGTGGTTAGGGTTATGGTTATATATGATAAAATGTGCATATGACGTACTTGATCTAATGCTTGAAAGAGAGTTTATACTAGCTCAAGAAGGTTTATAAGCTCAATTATTCACAAAATGTAAGCAATAAGTTAGTACCTGTTTTGGACAGATTTTCACCCTTGTATTCTAAAGGCTTTTTGACATAGTAAACGAGCTCGGAAATTAACAAAATTTATGTAGCTACTAGATTAGGCAGTTTAGAGCAAATGTTGATTTCTAAGACTAAGGCTAATTCTAATTTTTAAGCCCTCTAATCACATCATTTCCGAAATGTAGCCTGAATCTCGCTAGAACTGGACAGCAATGCGCAGTTGCACAAAAATAGCTATAACTCGAGGAATATAGCTCCGAATTAGGATCTGTTTGAGGCTAAAATTATCTACACTCGAAGATATACATTTATACATAAATATCAGAAGCTTTGGAGGTCAATAGCATAGGTAAACGAATTGATTAAGTTAAGCTTCTGTTGGAAGAATTGAAAAAAATATATCTTAGTTGAATTATTACTTGATATTGTTAATTGAGATTATTAAGTGGTTATGAATGGTATTGAGTTGTTTTGCATATCTATCTTGTTCGTTGTATTCATAGGTTCCAAGAACATTCTTTTGCAAGTTTACAAGTCTTTATGATTAATTGCATGTTAGATCAAAGTTTGTTAGCATTAGTTGAAATTGAAGACCAAGTGTTTGATTATTTGTTTGAATGAAGTGAATGAGGATGGAATCATGCTTAGTATGACTTATGAACTAAGAATTTGGATAAGAAATTCAAGTAATTTATGCATATGTTTTCGGACCCTTTATGCTTCTTTGGAATTCTTGAGTCATTGATGACTAGTTAGGCTTAGAACTTCTTGTTCAATAATCTTTTAGAAGTTTTGATCTCTAGTATATGATATGTAATAATTGGATAAATTAAAGTTAAATACATAGTTAGTTAGTTAAGAGGTGATTTAAAGGTATTTTGAAGCTATTGTATTTAATGAGCATTAGTGAACTAAATGCATACTAGCTTAATTTTCATGAAAATAAAGTGATGCTTAAGTGTTGGTTGCTAGCTAGATTTTCCTTGTTTAAATATTGTAGTTTCTTTTTATTATGTTGTATATGATGTATATAATGCTTCATGTGTTGTAGAGCTTTGAAATTAGTTTTATAGTGAAATAATTGAAGAAAAACATGAGTTACGAAATCTGGAAAAATTGGACAGATTTGCATGCCTGCATTGTAGGACCAATTCGACCTAGAAAATGTTGACAAAATTGGCTGAATTTTCAATATGTTGTAGTAGATTCATAGTAGAACAAAAGTATATTTCTAAGGCTTGGCCAAATTCTAGCTCTAAGTACTCGTTTTTCGATGGTTTTCGAGAGGCATGTGATTAGGCGTGCGCTGGGCAGTTTTTCCTAGCTGTAGCCACCTTGACTTTTTCCCTCTTCCCCTTTGCCTCGTGCTTATAGTTTATAATGTATAGTTAAGAGTAATTTTAATGAGGAGTGTTATAGTTGTAGCCTTGGTTGTGTTGTTAATTAGTGGAATATGACCTTGTATGTATAAGTGAATTGAAGAAGAAAATAAATAGTAACTTGTTTAAAAAATGTGAATTTGTTGCTTATAGTGTTTTAGTGTTAATAAGAGTGTCATTTTAATATGTAATCTAAAGTAGTTAGTGTATGTTTAATGATCTTAGAGAATATAGATAATCTTGTACATGATTTCACTTTAGATAATGCATGTTAGAGTTCTTTTAACATGTTTAGTAATTGAGTAATGCTTAGTGTTTAAGCGTGGTAGCGTGTATTAAGTGTTTAACTTGAAGAATGTGTGATTCATGCTATCTTATAAGTTAAGTTGTATATTTGGGCTATATGTATATTAGAGCTAATCCTGATAATATAATTGCAATGGATAATAAAAGTGTTATACTTATATGAATAACTAAGGGTTGCACATTTGAGTGGATTCAAAGATGTTAGAGTAAACCTCAGCTATTCTCTTGCATACTTGGCTTAATTCCAGGTGAGGGAGTCTTTATCACTTCTGTGCATCTTAACTTGATTTATTGTTCTAAATTGAATTATTTAGTAATTGATAAAGTTTATATGTATTATTTTACTTGCTATCTTGAGTCTTTTCGTGTTATTTGTGGATAATTGCGAGGGCAGCCTACTTTGTCGTCCCTCTGATGTGTTGTTTGATGGTCTTGATTCTCGTGGACTTGTCTCGGGGTTGCGCAACCTTTTCGGACATGGTAGGATCGAGAAACACGGGCGACATCGGGCTTGTCGTGCTCCCTCGACTACCATGGTGCCTATTCCCTTCTCGCTGAGGCATACTCCCCTACCCCAGAGGCGTGATTCACCTCGTTGGGGCATACGGACCTATCTCGGGAGATATGGGTCGTAGGATCGGGATACATCCGGAGTGTCCCAACTTGGTGGAGTAAGGGTTTGCCGGCACTTGCGTGAAGTTTGTGGCTCGTGGTTCGAGATTGAAGATTTGAAGTGGAACCGCATCCTTTTTAATGTGGTTAATTACTTAGCTATTTGATCTTGTTGTTTTATGTTATATATATATATGACTTCTTGTGATTGCATATCATATTGCACGCCTCGGTATGCTGCATCACCTCCCTCATTGAGTATACATGTTGTATACTCACCCTCGTTTCTAACACCTTTCAAGATCAGTGCTATAAGCTGGAAATGGGATTGCCTCTTGTGTGGCCTGCCTACTCTATCAATGTGTAGAACAAGGAAGAATGTGTACATTATATGCCTGTATACTATTTGAGACCTTATGGTCATATATGTATTTGTGTTATCTTAAGAAATATAATATTAAAGTTTTAGTCTTGGGTGATAGTTAGGTGCTAGTGGTTTGTAATAACTTCAATTGTTTACTCTTCAGTTTAGTTGACTTGCATGCTGATAGGGATGAAACAGATTGAAGTTGTGGATTATGATCTTGTGGTTGTATGTTGTTGTTTGTAGGTTTCCAGATAGTCCTATATATAGAGGAAATTCCGTCCGTTTTCCCCTAAATTTTGTGCCCGGGGTTTGGAATTGGTTTGAGAATAGTTTGAATAATAGAAGTCCCGATTTCGTGAGGGATCGGGGCATTACATTAGAAATTCACGTCAGTCATCAAAGCACTTGTTTGTCATCTGAAAAGTAAGTAAAGGAAGGAGAGCAAGGCATGATACGATAGCGGCAAACTGGTGGCCTTTAATGATCAGCAAGATTCATAGTTTTCAATGCAATATTCTTTATATAGTTAGCAGTACTAAGCCAAATACTCTTGAGGCCTAAGGGTAACAATTGTGTGATTTCTAGGGAACAAACGATTGACATATTAAAGAACTAAAGCATTCACATATTTTTGTCTTGATCTTTAATTACTATGTACAAGTCATGTCAAAATTGCTTATGTCATGCAAATATAGAGAGATTTTGCTTCAAAACGTTAAAAAATCTCGAATATCTAGGTACAAAAGCCGATGAGAGTTTTGGGGTTTTGGCAACTCACGAAGTCCCAAAGCACAGATAACAGGCTTATCAGTGCTTTTAGAGCTGAACATTTTTTCACTAGCAAAAATTACATTGGGAAGATGACTATATAATGGAGAGGTCCCTCGATAAGTATAAATGTTCGAGTCCCTACAATGTAACGACTAAACCTTGCTATAGTTGATCTCAGTCTAGATATGATCTTCGGCATTTGAGTTTGATGCCAATGTTACAATTTTTACTATCTAGCAGTGATGTTCTGCGTGTCTACATTGAGTAGTAGAACGATAAAAATCTCAAAAAATACACCTAAAAATTAGATACAATACACAAATAATTACATGACGTGATTAGAAGTTTTTAGTTCAAATACTAGATTTGTTCTCCGTTGTACTCCTAAAAAAAGAAAAAAAAAATTCCGAAAAGTAACGAGTGGCATTGTTATCCAATCCCTCTTACATCTAAGTCTTGCTTGAGTAGGGAAGTAGAGAGCAGTTAGAAACAAAATGTACACACAGCAATACTAACCTCACTCTTCATACAATATGTTAAATCAACCGAGTAAATAATGAATAATACGTCATAAGAAACTAATTTTGATACCGATGACATGAAGCCAATAATGATACAAAACCACCCTTCACAGGAACTCAAGAATGGAAGCACTGGGAATATGTAAAAACCTCAATCATATGGTGAGGAGACGACATTTGACTATATGTGGCGCAGATCAAGGCAGCTTGAGAAACATGTTTACAAAAGATTAATTTGCCTTCAATATTCGCATGATTGACTCGGACCTTAACTTGGGCCATTTGAAAAAAGATATACAAAAGCAAGAATTAGCCAATGATGTATTTAATAAAAAAGTTTTGGTAAATGTTAGTACACTCGTATCACTGCCGTCTCCATGCATTGGTAGAACATGAGTTAAAAGGCTTAGACGTGGAGAACATATGAGAATTAAAAGCCTCTCATAATTTGACCCAAAAAAAAGAATTTCATAAAAATATGGGATAATACAGAATGAAGTTTTTGGTTTGAACATGTCAAATGAAGTTTTTATTCAATATGTATGAATTAATCAGTGTATCTATTTTTTTTATAAAAAAATCCAATGATGTCAAATTTTTTATTTTTGGAATTAAATATTTACAAAATCTTCATGAGTAGGACCAAAGCTTATTCCATGGAATTTAAATTAGGTTCTTTTTTAAGAGAAAGTCCCCAAATTTTTTGTAAATATGATCAAACCTTATTCCATGGAAGTAACTACATCTAATTTTGTTTCCTTTTCGTTTGTTTTAAAAAATCTATTGATGATTTTTCAATAGAAATTTTACAAAAATTAACTATGACATTCACTAATTCAAAACTTAATCCAAAAGTCAATGATTTTTTCTCATGTTTCAACTTATGATTGACCAACGTGTTAGTTAATCAATTACGATAAATTATATCCAATTTTGCTATTTTTTTCTAATACCTCGACATAACATGAGTATAAAAAGAGTAGATCTCTAAAATATTAAAAATCCCTTTTTCCAAATCATACATACGATTCTAATCGAATATGAATTTTTGTTTTATTACAGAATATTATTTTTATTTTTTTCTCATACGTACACTATGCCATTGTAGGGTTAAGTAAAGGGTCAGTGAGAGGAAACATAAATCCAACACCAAAAACCACACTGCTCAAAGCAAAAATCATAGTCGCAAGCGGGGTGGTAATGTTTGACCAAAAAAAAAAAGAGGGGAGGTAATGGTACAACGTCTTCCTTATTAATAAGGGATGTTATATTTGATATATGTATATAATTGATTTGTTGTAATCTTTATTTACAATACTTTTTTGTTAACAGTCTTCATTTATAGTACTTGAGAAGCATTACAGTGTGGGGACTCTTGACACCCTTTGTACTTTTTTTTTGTGGTCAAACACTTTGTACTTTGTATTCTATATATTTGTATTGTTTTGCTTATAGAATACAACATAAACAGCCTAATATTTACATGGTGTTAGATTAAAGACGACCTACGTCCTAACCCATCATATCACTCTTATAACTTTTCATCTTCTAGACCTAGTTTTTTCGAATTAAAGACAAACTGGTCCTTGAAATTTTTTTTTCTTCTTATCAGGTCCTTGCATCTTAACATCATTTACAATATATATATTTTTTTTAACAGTCTTCATTTACAGTACTCGAGAAGCATTACAGTGTGGGACTCTTAACACATTTTGTACTTTTTTTTTGTGAAAACCACCACACTTTGTACTTTGTACTCTATATATTTGTAATGCTTTACTTATGGAAGGGAATACACATAAACAACCTAATATTTACATGGTGTCAGATTAAAGACCACATATGTCCTAGCCCATCACATCACTCTTATTACTTTTCATCTTCTAACTCTTTTTTTTGGGGTTAAAGACATTGAGGTCCCTACCATTTTAGTATTGGAATAATCAGGTCTTTGAAAAAAAAATTCCTCTTATCCGGTCCTACACTATAGGAACCCACCTATACAGGTATGACACCCACCAAGGTCACCCATGATGCAAATTAATGATGACATCATAGTACCACGAAATGAATTACTGTATAGATGTGAAAGAGATAGAGAAAGAGAGAAAGACAGGAGAAATAAATTAATGTATAGATGAATTACTGCATAGATTTGTGTCAGAAAAAATTCACAAAAATGACGATGAGGGACATTTAGGATTTGGCAATGGAGGGTTGGTTTGGGTATTTGGTGATGGTGATGATGATGGTGATGGTGGTGGTAAGGGTAGGGGAAGGGGTCACAGGCGCTTGTGCTGGGGGTTTTAGTTTTTATCTGGGGGTTTTAATTGTTGCTATTTCTTTTTTAACTTTTATTATCTCTAACAGTTAGAAGACACTAACGGTGTTAAGTTTAAAGGATTTAATAAGAAAAAAAAAATCTTAGGGACCTACTTGTCCTAATATTAAAAAATTAGGGACTTCAATATTTTTATGCCCTTTTTGTTTTCTACATTGTTGCAGTAATATTGCTCGTCAATTTTTCCAACTCACGTCAGTCATCAAAGTACTATTGCTTGTCATCTGAGAAGTAAGTAAAGGACGGGGAATAGAGCAAGGCCTGATAGGATAGCGACGAGACGAAACAGAGAGGCTGTGATGGAGGAAATTGCTTGTATACAGAAATTCGTACAATGCGGATTGTCTTGTATTGTATCGTATAAGCAAGCTGTGATGTATTGTATAAGCAGGTAAGGAGGCTGAGTTCGACCAAAAAAAAAAAAGGTACGGAGGCCGATTAACGGTATGCAATTGGCTGACAAAAGACAACATAGCACCTTAATAGGATATGAGCGAATGGCATATCTGCAATTGATGAAGTCAATACCTTCAAAGAGGATATTGTTATTCAGTTCATAATGAAATATCAATTAATTTTAATTATAGTCAAGAATAGTAAGAATTGGAAAAACAAAATTAATAGCATTGAATAAATTAAATTATATTAATATTATAATTTTTTTTAGAACATAATCGTTAATAATTTTAAAAAAAAGATAAAAAAGAGGTTATTAAATGAGTTTAGATAAAATATATAGCGTTATTGGGGTAAAATTAAATAAAGAGTATGAAATAGAGAGTGTTATTGATTAAAAATGAAAT
Organism: Ehretia macrophylla; assembly: GCA_037974665.1. Taxonomy (NCBI): domain Eukaryota; kingdom Viridiplantae; phylum Streptophyta; class Magnoliopsida; order Boraginales; family Ehretiaceae; genus Ehretia; species Ehretia macrophylla. Next base: position 55,268,305 of record CM075782.1, read on the forward strand.
AGATAATTTATAAAAATAAAAAATTACTAATTTGACTCTCTATTATAGAAAAAAATACAAAATTTGTTAGACTTTAATCCTACATGTCCTCTCCCTTCGCCATTCTCTCCCAACACTTCCCCTCCAGCTACGTCTGATGTTTCTCCTTCAGTTCATGATTCTGTGTCATCCTCGACTAAACTCGTACCCTCTACGGAATCGTTTTTATCATTTATGCATGACACAAGTGAGAATTTATAAAACAACTTCCTATTATTTAACCACTTTCCTCCTTCCTAACTTAACATATTTTTTTACCAAAAAAATAAACTTAACATATTAAAAAATCTCATTTTATCAATTTAAGATTTGTCCTAAATTACCCGTTGAACAATGATAGAAATGATTTCATACAATCTAATATTTTAACGTCATGCATCACCACTAATTTGCACCCATGCCTAATAAATTGCTGCCTTGATACATGTAAACCTTATCACTTTGTCTCTATCGTGTCAAGCTCTGAAGGATTACTTTTTTTTTTTGGTCAAGCTGAAGGATTACTTACTTGTATAGGACTCTACCACATAATCACATCATGTACCTATATATTGACATGTACTGTACTTGTTAATACACATAGATAGGTTCTTCTTTTATGAAGTATGTGACAAATTTGTTAAATGTCACATAGATAAAAAGTGTTTCAATTAATTAATAAATGTCAATCAATTATCATAAGTGGAGTATCATAGTAATTTAATTAAAATTTTATAAGGCCAAATTAATAAAAAGAAAAACTTCTGATATTCTAACATGACATGTCTGCACGATATAGACTAACGTAAATTAATTTTATAGAATAATAATTTAACATGTAGCTATGAAAAATTTGTCACATACCTCGTAAAAGAATTTTTTCACACAGATATATAATACATAAGTTTCTTTTAACACTTTCATTAACCAACGTCCTCATTCGCTTTAATCACCATTAAAGCTCCGGGCCCACCGTTGTCTTTTTCTTTCCTTTTTTGCCGGACCACAACCTACTTATTATTCATCCCTACAACAGTCACTTTCTCTTATCATTTAGATAACGTTAAAAGTTGTCTTACAACTATATCAAACAGACACAAATCCTAACTAAACAAAACAACCCTGTAAACAGTCCTAGGCCGTCTACGTTCTTTAAATGTCATCAGCTTATTGGATCCCTTAACAAAAGTGGTTAAATTTTGCTTTAATTTTAATTGTAAATACAGACAGTCTACAATTAGTACAAAGCATTTGTTACCATAAGATTAAATAAACTGAAAAACATACATTATTCACAAATTACCAATATTTGTCCTATTTTTGCATTGGCTTTGTATGTCGTTATTGCATTATTCTTATTTTGTAACCTTTGTTATTTAATTACAGATCAAACACTAGTTCTACTTATCACTAACTTTTACTCCCCACATTTATATCCACTAAAGCCTTGTAAATTACTTTACATCACACACTCTCCCACGTGCTCTTCTCATTCCAATACTTCTCTTTCCCCGATAAATCCCTCACCAAGTCACAACATATGCGAAACTATTTCTACTGACTTGGTTATCACAATTCACCCAAAATCTATTTAGGGTTATCATATTGATCCCCTATAGAAATATAGACTTAGTAAGTTTTAAGGCTACCTTGTAATTATATCTATGAGGTTTGAGATCATTAATTAGTAATAAGTATGATCATTCGGGAGAAAAAAGGAAAAAAAAATAGAGAAAATGTACTTTATTACTTCGAGATAAAAACTTTTTAGCCCCTTAAGTTTTGAAAAAGGAACCTTGATTTTAGCATAAAATGAGTGAGAAAGCTTTTTATTCGTGTTATTATAACATATTTTTTGTTATTTTTTTATGTTATTGCAATTATTAAAAAAAATTATGTTATGCTTTTTATTCATGTTATTATAACATATTTTTTGTCTCTTGATTCATATATGCGAACAGTTGCTTTTGACCAGGGTCGTTTCAAACAATTTGGGGACCTTGGGCGATCACTTAAATGGGAATCTTAACAATTAGGTTTTTTCTCAATAAAAAAACTAAAAATTTTCTACTAAAATAATCACTACAAATAAAAAAAACACCAAAATCAGAATTATAAAATAACATAATATTACAAGTTAACAAAAAGATAGACCTATATAAAATTTATTTTCTTACCTTTTGAGATGCAAAATTATTTATTAAATTGTCATAATCAAGTTTATCTAACAAATTTTTTTCAATAGACAACATAGCTAATCCCTTTAATTGTTTTGTTCTTTAATAATCCCGATTCTAAATCAAACCAAGCACTCATGTTAACTATATGTTCATTACTTGTTTCATGACTCTTTAGCCTAGCACTTAGATGTTTCCAATCTTTAGATCCTTCGTTACCCAATTGGCTCATCATTCTAGATTTTGTATCAAACAATTTACAATAAAAACAATATACTTTATCAAAATCTTTTAAATACACTAACCATCTTCTATCATGTTTTTCTCCATTTCACAATTTTCTTATATAATGAGAAGTAGAAAAGTGTCTACAAGTTTCATCTTTTGGAAAATTTATATCACTCACTCTTATTGGACCATTTTCTACTAATAAGTCTATTAATTTATTATTAAGATTTTCTCATCTTCCCGGATCATAAATACAATCTAAATCAGCTTTAAGATTTTTAGTTTCCACGTTCTCTTCATTATTTTCTTGACATTATTCATCAACCATCACATTATCACACATTTTATTATTACAATTTTCTATATCTTTTTCTACCATGACTTCATGATCTCCTAAATTATTTAAATTTGATAGTTCATTAGAATCTTTACTTGAGTTACTTTCATCTCTTTTGTTAATGGTAATAAACTTTTCTAAAGCTCCTCTTTGAGATTTAATTAAACCTTCTATTCTCCTTTTTTTCTTAAGTTTTTCATAACCGGATATTTCCTACTAGACATACTTGCTTCAAATTTAGGTACAACAAAACTCAAAAAAAAATACAATAAATTCAATATTAAAAATAACACAATAATTGTAATGAAAAAAAGAAAAACTAAACTATTGCATATAAGAACAATTAATAAAAAAAAATGAGAATTGAGAGTATGAAAGAAAGATATAACCTAGACAAACTTGCAAGTAAAAACAAGTGCTTCAATACTCTTCAAATGAGGTTGCTGCTTGCTGGCTATTAAAGTGTGTAAAAAATGAGAAAAAGTGGGTAAAAAATGAGAAAAAGTGTGTAAAAAAATGAGGAAATAAATTATATATATACTAGAGCTTTATTTTATTATATATTGAATAGTTTACTGTTCGCTGCTTGTAATACCCCAACCCGTGCATATAATTATTTTATTGATGTGCATATATTTATATGTCTACTTTAATTATTTACGTATATTCATTTTCATAAAATATCATATTTTTGGGTTACGTGCATCTATTTCGTTTAACGTGCATTTATATCAAACTATGTGCATATATCTAATTTAACAAGAAATTTCATCTATTAACATATATTGCATCAATATAAATGCCTTCTTATATATGTAGGCACATCTAATTGGTTAATGTGCATAATTCTCATTTTACAAGCAATTTCGAGACTTCACGAACACTTTGAAAAATCGTAGGAATCATAGAAAATAATTAACGTAGACAATTAGGAATTGGAACAACTAAATTAGTTAGAATTAAACTAGGATGGCAAACTAGTTAATAGTATGAAGTTGAAGGGCATGTTAGTCATTTGGATTTTTTTTCTTTTATTAATTACACCTAATACACTACAACACACACAAACACACAAAACACACACAAAAATCATATTTCCACACACACACAAAATAAAACAACTAAAACACACACACACAAGAAGAGAGGAAAAATAGAGGAAAATAAGGAAGGAGAAGAAGATTAGCTCAACTTTTACATGTTCTTCAAGGTCTAGTTGAGGAAGATTCATATTTTGTGCATTTGAATAGTTAGGATTTATATTAAAATTTCTAGATCATAATTTATTGCCTTATCCTTGCTTATTGATGCTTTAGTTGCCTTTTATTATGTGTAGAGAACACTCTTTTGTGGTTTAATAGCAATTGTTATGGTAGTTTATTGATAGAATAAAGTTTAGTTAGTTAAATGTAAAATGGTAGACAAAGTGTTTGTTTAAATGCATAAATGAAGTGTAGGAATGTTATATAGGCTAAAGTAATGGTTATTGTTGGCTCAAATGCAAGAAATAACAAGAAGATAATAAGCAAGCAAAATTTGTATTTGGACACTGCACTGCCCCTGACTTCCGAAATAGTTTTGGTATAGCAAACGTGCTTATAATTGAACTAAAGTTTTGTGGCAGCTAGATTAGATAGTTTAGAACAAATGTGGGTTTTTAGAGATAAGGCAAATTCTAACGTTTTGGACCCGTGATTTAGCTATTTCCGAAATGTGTCTGAAAATCGCTGGTGTAGGGGCAGTTCGCGCAGTTGTACGGAAAAGGTCATAACTTGTAGAATTTAGATCGGAATTGAGTTCTGCTTGAAGCTAAAGTCATCTACACTCAAAGAGCTATGTTTATCCATAAAAATCAGAAACTTTGGAGGTCATTAGCATAGGTGACCAAACTGATTAAATTAGGGTTCTGTTAGAAATGGGGAAAGGGCATGCTTTTGTGAAGTTTTTGCTTGATTTGTTTGGAGTTTTGAGGTTATTTGAACTAATTGATGGTTATGAGATGTCTAATGAGTTATTTTATGTGTTAATTAAGTGAGTTGATTAGTTATGTAAGATTTAATTGTCACGAGCCTATGGTGCTATTCTTACAAGAACCTTGTTTGAATTAGTGTGTGAGCGTATCCGTGGTTAATCGAGTTGATTTTTTGAATTAGATTAAACTTTAAATGATGCCATAGGTGTTATTGTACCTAAGATAGAGTTTTTGAGTGGTTAAAACTTGATTGAACTTGCCAAAATTGGATTGATCACTAAAGGGGTTGTGAATAAGTTTGTTGTTTGGATGTGTTTGGTTGCCATAGTTAGTGTTTATTATGTTAGGTAGTGCCTAAAATGCTTTTATGACATTGATTTGAGAGATGGTTTAGTTAATTGTAGTTCAAATGCTTTCGGGGCTTTCGGGGCTTTTATGGTAAATATGGTTCAAAAACGGGCTTTCATAGTTCTAAGTGGTGTCATAAAGTGTTATTAGAAGTGTAGAATAACTAGCTTGTGAATTATGTAACTTGTGTTTCGTTTGTGCTTTAAATTGTATTAATAGACAAAGGGGAAAAAGTGTTAAAGTTAAGTTTAATGTTAGTAATTGACTTGTAGTTAGTTATTTGAGAGTTTAAATGCATTTGGATAGCTTTTGTATTCTATTAGCGAAGTTTGTGAATTGTGTGATGTAGTTACTTTGAAAGAATATTGTCTAATTCTTACTATATTGTTAAGTTGTTTATATAATGTGAACTTTAGTGTATTGACTATGAATAATATCTACGGAATTTCATGTGATAAGTATGTGTTCTACTATATGTTAGAGTTCTTATTTTAACTTAGTGTAACTAGCGCTACTTAGTGGAGTGTTCGTGAATGAACGCAAGTTAATGAATATAAGAGTGTCTTAATAATGTGTTTAGGAGTTCAAAGTAGTGTAGTGCATGGTTAGTGGAATTATGAAAGTTAATGTTGCCTTCAAGCTTGTTAATTAACTTTTGATTAAAGTAAGCACATCATTTAGCCTTAGCATGAAATATGCATGTTTAGTGTTCTTAGATCATACTAATTGAGCTATATCTTGATGATTATATAAAATGTGACTATTGCATGCAAATTAACTATTTTAATGTGAATGAGTTGTCTTTAAGTTGAATAGAATTGTTGTGTTAGGTAGTGGTTTTAAGTGGTTATTAAAGAGATTGGTGCTTTCAGAGAGTATTGGAGAGATTGACTAAATTCTTGCAGGTTTGTTTTTAAAAAGGTGAGGGAGTCTTCATCTTTTTGTACATCTTAACTTATTTTATTGGTTATAGATTGTATGATTAGTAATTGAAATAGTTTATATGTACTATTTACTCGCTATCTTGTCTTTTCTTGTGTTATTTGTGTTTAATTTTGAGGGCGGCCTACTTTGTTGTCCCTCATATGTGATAATTGATATACTTGGTTCTCGTGATCTTGTCTTGGGTTGCACAACCTTTTCGGACATGGTAGCGTCGAGAAACACGGGGACGGCGTAGGGCTTGTCGTGCTCCCTCGACTACCATGGTGCCTATTCCCTTCTCGCTGAGGCATACTCCACTACCCCAGAGGCGTGGTTCACCTGCTGGGCATGGACCTACCTCAGGAGAAAGGGTCGTAGGATCGGGATATATCCGGAGTATCCCAACTTGTTGGAGTAAGGGGTTTGCCGGCATTTGCGTGAAGTTCGTGGTTCGTGGCTCGTGATTGAAGACTTGAAGTGGAACCGTATCCTTTTTAATGTGGTTAACTATTTGCTATTTAATCTTGTTGTTTATGTTATATATACGATTTCTTCTATCTGCATATCATAATGCACGCCCAATATTTTGCATCACCTCCCTCACTGAGTAACTTGGTTACTCATTCCTCTTTTCAACATATTTCAGGAAAAGCTGAAGATTGGATTGCCTCCTGTGTGACCCGCTTGCTCTATCAGTGTGTAAAACATGGAAGAATGTGATCATGATATGCTTGTATTGTATTTAAGACTTTGTACCCATGTATGTATTTATGTTATATAAAGGATCGTAATATTAAAGTTTTAGTTTTGTTTGATGATTAGATACTAGTGGTTTGCAATAACTTCAATTGTTTACTCTTCTGTTTAGTTGACTTGCATGCTGATAGGGATGAAACAAATTGAAGTTGTGGATTATAGTCTTGTGGTTGTATGTTGTAGTTTACAGGTTTCCAAATAATCCTATAAATAGGGAAAACTCCGTCCGTTTTTCTTAAATTTTGTGACCGGGTTGAAATTGGATTGTGATTAGCATGGCTATTAGAGCGTCCAGTGTCGTGAGGGATCGGGGCGTTACAGTTGTGGTATCAGAGCTTAGCAGCTCACAGCCGGGACAGGGTCCTCAGCCTGGCGAGTAGCGACCTTGAGTGCGTGCATGTGAAGTGTGTTTTGAATAGGTATATGCTTGTATGTGGACTTGCGTTTGCTTAAGTGAAAATATGTTCTATAAGTTACATTTGTGTGAAATAGAAAGATTTTGTGATATGTCTAACTATGTGATTATGTGTGACTTAAGTGGAAATGTGTTTCTACGTGACTTGCTTATGTGAAATATGATGATTGTAATAGATGAACAAATATGTGACTAGGGGTACTTTTATGTGGTATATTTGTTAGTATATGTACTTCACATACTATCTATTGCATGCATACATATAATCTCATTTGAATTGGTAAGCAAACTCTCCCTTATGAAGATATGGCTACCAGCGGGTCTCTGAGGATATGGATCAGAACAGGAGGGTGCAATTGATCAAGATATCTACTGGAGCCTTGTCACTCACCTTTGGAATTCACATGGGGTACTCTTCTTTGGAATTCTTCTTGGTATTTTCTCGGTATTCCTTATTTGGATTTCTTATTTGGGACTTCATCTATGGTATTTCTTCTTCATTTTCATTCGGCATTACTCGGTGGCATGCATATAGTATTCGTATTCAGACTTCTAATTAGTATTTTCATAGGAGCCTTTATTTGGCTACCTTATTCGGGAATTCTTTGTGAAGTTCTTTGGGCATTCTTATTGGATTTCTTAGTAGTATTGTTGTAGGCATTCTTATTGGTATTTTATGCGATGTTCACATTTGGGATTCTTGTTCAGGGTGTTCAAGATGCACATGTAGAGTTCTCTTGAAAGAAGGAATTGCGAGGACGCAATTGTTTAAAGGAGAGGAGAGTGTAACACCCCGACCCATGCATATAATTATTTTATTGATGTGCATATATTTATATGTCTACTTTAATTATTTACGTATATTCGTTTGCATAAAATATTATTTTTTTGGGTTACGTGCATCTATTTCGTTTAACGTGCATTTATATCAAACTATGTGCATACATCTAATTTATCAAGAAATTTCATCTATTAACATATATTGCATCAATATAAATGCTTTCTTATGTATGTAGGCACGTTTAATTAGTTAATGTGCATAATTCTCATTTTACATGCAATTTCGGGACTTCACGAACACTTTGAAAAATCGTAGGAATCGTAGAAAATAATTAACGTAGACAATTAGGAATTGGAACAACTAAATTAGTTAGAATTAAACTAGAATGGCAAACTAGTTAATAGCATTAAGTTGAAGGGCATGTTAGTCATTTGGATTTTTTTTTCTTTTATTAATTACACCTAATACACTACAACACACACAAACACACAAAACACACACAAAAATCAGATTTCCACACACACACACAAGAAGAGAGGAAAAATAGAAGAAAATAAGGAAGGAGAAGAAGATTACCTCAACTTTTACATGTTCTTCAAAGTGTAGGTGAGGAAGATTCATATTTTGTGCATTTGAATAGTTAGGGTTTATATTAAAAATTCTAAATTATAATTTATTGCCTTATCCTTGCTTATTGATGCTTTAGTTGCCTTTTATTATTCGTAGAGAACACTCTTTTGTGGTTTAATAGCAATTGTTATGGTAGTTTATTGATAGAATAAAGTTTAGTTAGTTAATTATAAAATGGTAGACAAAGTGTTTGTTTAAATGCATAAATGAAGTGTAGGAATGTTATATAGGCTAAAGTAATGGTTATTGTTGGCTCAAATGCAAGAAATAACAAGAAGATGATAAGCAAGCAAAATTCGGATTTGGACACTGCACTGCCCCTAACTTCCGAAATAGTTTTGGTATAGCAAACGTGCTTATAATTGAACAAAAGTTTTGTGGCAGTCAGATTAGACAGTTTAGAACAAATGTGGATTTCTAGAAATAAGGCAAATTCTAACGTTTTGGCCCTGCGATTTAGCTATTTCCGAAATGTGTCTGAAAATCGCTGGTGCAGGGGGCAGTTTGCGCAGTTGTACGAAAAGGGTCATAACTTGTGGAATTAGATCGGAATTGAGTTACTCTTGAGGCTAAAGTCATCTACACTCAAAGAGCTACGTTTATACATAAAAATCAGAAACTTTGGAGGTCATTTGCATAGGTAACCAAACTGATTAAGTTAGAGTTCTGTTAGAAATGGGGAAAGGGCATGCTTTTGTGAAGTTCTTGCTTGATTTGTTTGGAGTTTTGAGGTTATTTGAACTAATTGATGGTTATGAGATGTCTAATGAGTTATTTTATGTGTTAATTAAGTGAGTTGATTAGTTATGTGAGATTTAATTGTCACGAGCCTATAGTGCTATTCTTACAAGAACCTTGTTTGAATTAGTGTGTGAGCGTATCCGTGGTTAATCGAGTTGATTTTTTGAATTATATTAAACTTTAATTGATGCCATAGGTGTTATTGTACCTAAGATATAGTTTTTAAGTGGTTAAAACTTGATTGAACTTGCTAAAATTGGATTTATCACTAAAGGGGTTGTGAATAAGTTTGTTGTTTGGATGTGTTTGGTTGCCATAGTTAATGTTTATTATGTTAGGTAGTGCCTAAAATGCTTTTATGACATTGATTTGAGGGATGGTTTAGTTAGTTGTAGTTCAAATGCTTTCGGGGCTTTCGAGGCTTTTATGGTAAATGTGATTAAAAAACGGGTTTTCATAGTTCTAAGTGGTGTCATAAAGTGTCATTAGAAGTGTAGAATAACTAGCTTGTGAATTATGTAACTTGTGTTTCGTTTGTGCTTTAAATTGTATTAATAGACAAAGGGGAAAAAGTGTTAAAGTTAAGTTTAATGTTAGTAATTGACTTGTAGTCAGTTATTTGAGAGTTTAAATGCATTTGGATAGCTTTTGTATTCTATTAGCGAAGTTTGTGAATTGTGTGATGTAGTTACTTTGAAAGAATATTGTCTAATTCTTACTATATTGTTAAGTTGTTTATATAATGTGAACTTTAGTGTATTGACTATGAATAATATCTACAGAATTTCATGTGATAAGTATGTGTTCTACTATATGTTAGAATTCTTATTTTAACTTAGTGTAACTAGCGCTACTTAGTGGAATGTTCGTGAATGAACGCAAGTTAATGAATATAAGAGTGTCTTAATAATGTGTTTAGGAGTTCAAAGTAGTGTAGTGCATGGTTAGTGGAATTATGAAAGTTAATGTTGCCTTCAAGCTTGTTAATTAACTTTTGATTAAAGTAAGCACATCATTTAGCCTTAGCATGAAATATGCATGTTTAGTGTTTTTAGATCATACTAATTGAGCTATATCTTGATGATTATATAAAATGTGACTATTGCACGCAAATTAACTGTTTTAATGTGAATGAGTTGTCTTTAAGTTGAATAGCATTGTTGTGTTAGGTAGTGGTTTTGAGTGATTATTAAAGAGATTGGTGCTTTCGCAGAGTATTGGAGAGATTGACTAAATTCTCGCAGGTTTGTTTTTAAAAAGGTGAGGGAGTCTTCATCTTTTTGTACATCTTAACTTATTTTATTGGTTATAGATTGTATGATTAGTAATTGAAATAGTTTATATGTACTATTTACTCGTTATCTTGTGTTTTCTCGTGTTATTTGTGTTTAATTGTGAGGGCGGCCTACTTTGTCGTCCCTCATATGTGATAATTGATATACTTGGTTCTCGTGATCTTGTCTTGGGTTGCGCAACCTTTTCGGAAATGGTAGCGTCGAGAAACACGGGCGGTATCGGGCTTGCCGTGCTCCCTCGACTACCATGGTGCCTATTCCCTTCTCGCTGAGGCATACTCCACTACCCCAGAGGCGTGGTTCACCTGCTGGGCATGGACCTACCTCAGGAGAAAGGGTCGTAGGATCAGGATACATCCGGAGTATCCCAACTTGTTGGAATTAGGGGTTTGCTGGCATTTGCGTGAAGTTCGTGGTTCGTGGCTCGTGGCTCGTGATTGAAGACTTGAAGTGGAACCGTATCCTTTTTAATGTGGTTAACTATTTGCTATTTAATCTTGTTGTTTATGTTATATATACGATTTCTTCTATCTGCATATCATAATGCACGCCCAGTATTTTGCATCACCTCCCTCACTGAGTAACTTGGTTACTCATTCCTCTTTTCAACATATTTCAGGAAAAGTTGAAGATTGGATTGCCTCCTGTGTGACCCGCTTGCTCTATCAGTGTGTAAAACATGGAAGAATGTGATCATGATATGCTTGTATTGTATTTGAGACTTTGTACCCATGTATGTATTTATGTTATATCAAGGATTGTAATATTAAAGTTTTAGTTTTGTTTGATGATTAGATACTAGTGATTTGCAATAACTTCAATTGTTTACTCTTCTGTTTAGTTGACTTGCATGCTGATAGGGATGAAACAAATTGAAGTTGTGGATTATAGTCGTGTGGTTGTATATTGTAGTTTACAGGTTTCCAAAAAGTCCTATAAATAGGGAAAACTCCGTCCGTTTTTCCTAAATTTTGTGACCGGGTTGAAATTGGATTGTGATTAGCATGGCTATTAGAGCCTCCGGTCTCGTGAGGGATCGAGGCGTTACACTGCTTGCTTAATGGTTCACAATTATTGTATTGGTTTAGAAGAGATATGAATAGTCGCTGCTTTATTGCTGGCTGTTGGGCCTTAATAACTCTTTTAAGTGCTTTGCTGGCCGTTAGGCCTAAGGGCCTTAATTACCTTAGTTAATTTTTTTTTATTTTTTAAATTAGGGCCCCTGGGCTAAGAGGGCCTTGGGCACAGGCCCAAGGTGCCCTTAACTTGGGCCGGCTCTTCTTTTGACCCACAATAAAATTTCTTATTTTTGAATTTGATAATTGTTTCGTTTATTTCTTCTCTAATTGTGGTGGATGATGATATTAAAGACATTTTGTAAAAATTATATATATTTTTTTATTTGGATAAGTATATTTTGTGAATTTTTTGGTTTTTTTTTTGTGATATTCCAAACATATTTTTAATGTCATGCAGGAAAAAGAAAATAAATTCAAAAATAAAATAGAAAATCATAAAAAGTTAACATTTTCCTTAAATTTACCTTAAAAAATAGACCAAATAATTACTTTTCAAAAGTTAAAAGACCAAAATATTCCTTTCGTAATACCTGAGGGACCAAAAGATTTTTATCTCCTATTACTTCAACTAATAAATGCCCAAGTTTTTCTTGGGCCTCAATTCCAATACGAATTTCAATTTCCCATGCTTTGTTAGCTTATATTGAAATAAAAAACATTCTTTATATTTTATTATTTTCATTTTTCTTGGTTTTATTTTTTCCATTATTTCAACTCATTTTCTGTCATCTTCTTCTCCCTCTCTTCCCTTCCCCCAACACACCCAACCTCCGTATCTATAGAACTTATACCTTCTCTCTCTCCCCCCATTTTTTCCTCTTTGTCTCTTTTTCTTTTTCTTTCTTTCATACCCATAACACCACTATTTACACCACAACCACCATTTGCCATCAGCACCACTTAGTACTTACCACAACTACATACTTGTAGAAGACATTAGCCCAATAATTATTACTTGTATGCAATTTGAATCAAAAGCTTTTTTATTACAAATAAAAAAAAAATCTTGAGACATTCTTCAACGAGTAGACAACATTTGATGAAGCCAGTACATTATCAGAATTCTACGGTTTGTGAGTGATGATTAAGATAGTGGTGTTAATGGGTTTGACAGAGGTTTAAAAAAACAACAAAGAGGAGAGAATGAGAGAGACAAAAAATGTACAAGTTAAATAATACATATATCTCTAAACTTGTTTTGCCCATCAAATTATTTTTGTCCTTAAAAGGACAATTAATTTTTGAAAGTAATATAAATCAAACCATTCCGTCAGTTAAGAGTTAAAAAAACAAAACGACAGAGGTTAAATACAAATAGTTAAAATTATTGGACTCAAAAGTTGTTTTTAATCTCTCTCATTTTCTGTTGTTTTGCCTTTCGTATTTTTTCTTTTCTTCCATCTTATTCTTTCTCCCCAATCAATTTCTTTTCCCTCTCTTCCCTTCCCTAATAGACTCACCCTCTATGTCCATTCAACCTATCTCTAATTATCTATCGCTTTCTTCCTTCTCTCCTACTTGCCGTTTTTTTTTTTCTCGATCTTTTAAATCCATTGATACTACTACCGATACAGCAGCCACCATTCGCCACCACCATCTTACTCACCGCCTAAACCAATTAGTCCTCTTGGTAGTCCTCGTTTACTTCATACTTTTTCCCTTTAAGTACTAAGTTATGGGACCAAATCAAATATGTTTCACGTTTTGAAGTATTTGGACATGTACTATAGTTGATGAACTTAGATTTTGCTTGTTCTATGTAAGTTAAGTAAATGATATTTATAAAGAAGTATTATTTTAAGATATATGATGTAAATGTTGATAGGAAGTTTGGAAGACGAGGAATGAATGAAAAGTGAAAATAATAATCGACAAAGTCAAGTGAAATTTATGCACATAGATTAATGGTAGAAGGTGATTACTCATTGATAGGACTAATAGATAGAGTAATAAACAAATGAAGGATCTGCATGTTTACTTTCAATTCTTTCGAGGATAGGTTGTTTTAGATCACTTGAGGTATGTCATAGTGGGATGTAGAAATGAAAAAAATGTATTTGATATTATGTAAATTGAGATAGGAGATTGGATAATTTTGCAATTTTATTGAATTAATGTGGACCCCATCTTGCGGCTGAACATTTTGCAATTGAAACTTTTGGAAAATTTTGCAATTGATAACCACCGCAAAAAAAAAAAAAAATAGAAAAAATAAATTGAGAACTAACAAAAGACGGTGGCCCCATGATGGATGTGACAGGCCCCGATGGTTGGAAGTTGGTACCACTTTGGAAAGCGATAGTGGTAGGCTTGTTGTTTGAATGTTGGCGGCTGAAACACTTTGTACCAATTTCAAATTTTGACCACAAGTAAATGCGCCTTCTTTTTTTTTTTTTTTTTTGTGGACAAAAATGAGGCGCCTTCAACTGATGCACTTTTTTTGAAAAAAAATAATAATAATAATTTTTCAAAATCATCTTATATCTTTGCTTTTTTATATGGTAAATAGCGCATTGCCTCTTGTGTTTTGTTAAAAATATATAATATTTTTATGTGTTTTAAAAATTAACTAATTATTCCCCTGTGTTTTACTCAAAGTGCACAATACCTCCTATATTTTAAAAAGTAGCTGATTACCCCCTATAATTTGTTAAAAGTAGTTGATTACCCCCTTGTATTTTATAAAAATAGTTGATTGCCCCTTATATTTTCTAACAAAAGAGCTAATTTTTAAAAAGCACAAGGGGGTAATTAGCTACTTTTATAAAACATAGGGGGATAATCAGCTAATTTTTAAAATATAGGAGGTATTGTGCACTTTTAGCAAAACACAAGGAGGTAATCAGCTAAGTTTTAAAATACAGAGAGGTATTGGAATTTGTAGCAAAAAATAAGGAAATAATATGCTATTTACCCTTTTTTATATTTAAGTTTTACACAATATTCACATATCACTATAACATCCTTTGAGAGTAATTTTTTATATTTTTTGAAAGTAATAAAAAAATGATTCGATACTACATAAACCAAAAAAAAAAGAGAAAAAACTCAAAGATATAAAATTCAAAACCCCTGCACGTGGCTTATGGTGTTCTGTTGGAACAAAACAATAGTTTGACCACAAAAAAAAAAGTAGCGAGAGATTTTGGCTCGCTTGGTGTAGCGAGCAACAAGAAGCAAAGTAGCGAGCAGTGCAAACTAGCGAACAATATAGCTAACTTGTTGGAGCAATATTTTTTTGTTTAACTCTTCACTTTGGCTAAAAATCCAAAGTGGAAAGCTTATTCGACTTGCTCTTAGTTTTTTGGGTGGAAGTGTAAACAAAGCTTATTAGTGTTTGTATTTAGTGAGCGGAGTGTTGTGTACAAGTGTTTGGCTAAATGCTTTGACAAAAAACTTTGAACTTTTGGCTATAAGCCTTCGCTCTTTAATTTTAGTGTTTGTATTTATTAAACTAATCGTGTCAAGTTTCTCCCTTAAAATGATATTATCAATTTAGTGATTATTAATATCCTATTGAATAATAAGCATATGCATACTTTGAAAATATGATAGTGAAAATAATGGCAGATAAGCAATATGCTAAAATTTGACTACAAATACGTTAAAAGAAATTTTTTTTCCGTCAAATAATCAGGTTTAACAAAAGATGTCCGAAAAAGTTTCCGGAAATTTTTATGAGAAGAATAATTGGACTCACATGCTCTTTTTGTTCGAGGTATTCATGGCATCTAATAATGGAGCTTTATGAAAGTGATATGGGTATAATTCCACATAAGTGCATCCAAGCAAAAAGAGCACGAAAAAATGGAGTCGTCGCCGTCGCTCCATCTATATGATCATTATCTTCAAGTAAACAAAATCATCATGGTCCACGAAAGCATGTCAGTTGTTTTGGCAACTTTGATATGCTTCAACTGGAAACTTATTACATCCATCTGCGTCTATTGAGCCGCATGTGATAAGACAACGAAAGAAATAGAATTGTGACGCGTGGCAACATGTAGCCATAGTGAAAACCAAAATGTCGAATATGCCCTTGGTTTAGTCATCATATTAAGTATATAAAATAATGTTGAATAAAAACAAAATAGTAATGAAATGATTACATATTAAAGACCGTGAACATCTACGATTAGATTGTAACACTTTTCATTACTCTGAAATCATATTGCATGTAATATATTAAAAGTTCATGAACATGTATGATTAGACCGTAATATTTTTCATTTCTCTGGATTTTATCATGATGTATGTGTAGTGATGCATCGCGGGTAAGGATCACCTCATATTGACTTCTCTCTCATAATATTATGAGAGGAGAATCTCATCCCTTCATATTATTTTTAACCAATCTAAGCCATTAGTTTAAATTAAACCTAAAAAATAGTTTAATAGGGATTACTTTTCTCTTTCCTCTTACCCTCTTTTACGTCGCTCTTTCCCCCCTCTCAAACTTCAAGCTTCCTATTTTTCACCCAAAAAAACTCTCATCTATGTCTTTGATCTCACTCTAACCCATTCTCCCAATCATTCTCTGTCCTTCAATATTCTTGTATTAATTTTGGGTGGTTGTGGTGTATATGCACACAAACAAGTTGGGTGGCTGTGGTGCATATGCACACAAAGAAGTCCAATAATAAGCGGACTGCAAATTCTGCATTAGAGGAACCAATTCTGGTTGCATTAGAGGAACTAATGTTTTTTGCTCAAAACATTAGAGGAATTAATGTTTAAGATGTTAATTGCAAAGGCTCGTCGTAACAAGATATTTCTTTTTGATTTTAATATGAACTATAAGCTTTTCATCAATTGATTATACACATATAAGATCGATTTTTTTTTTTTGTCAAAATAAGATCAAAATTTAAAACTGAAAAAAAAAACAAAAAAAAAAAAAACAAGTAGCTTAAAAAATGAAAAAAAAAAAGATGCTAAAGATTGATTCTTTGTGAGGCCTTAGTTCTTCAGCAAAAATGGTGATGAGAACAGTCGACAGATGGGTAGAATGAGAATGATAGAGATGAAGTTCTTGTGAAAAATAGGAAGTGGAAACTGGGAAAAAATGTGAGAGTAATGGAAGAGAGAGAAAATGTGTATTCTTTTTTTTTTTTTTTTGGTTTAGTTTAAATAAACAACTAGATTGCTTAAAAATAAAAAGAAAGTATTGAGATTCTCCTCTCATAATATTATGAGAGGGAAGTCAATATAAGAGGATCCTTGCCCGATGCGTCACTGCACCCACAGGTTTACCAGTCTGAGTTTTGTCAGATAATTCGATAATCATATTTCACTAACTGAATTTTTACATCATCTAAATGGTGTATAGTATATTTACTATGCATCCCACGTTTAATTAATAGATTAAGGGATCCCGCATATATTTAATAAAACAAAGGATAATATGGTGATTATGTATAATAGCTATTTTTTTTATTAATTTGAGTTGACATCAACAGCTTAGATTAATTCAAACAAATTCAACGGCCACGATCATCTGCGGCAGAATAGTCGTAGATGGGTGGAAGACTTACCCGCTTCAACTACACGCTTACTCCGCTGAAATCCCTTCCATTGCAAATTTCAAATCGAAGATGGGACCCATTTTCTTCACTATTTATTCCCAACCTCCATCCCATGTGATTCCTCAGCAAAGGCGACAATGGGCTGCACTCTTTTTCACTATTTTGGGGCCTATCGTCACTCTTGTTGTCACTTCAATTAATTAACTCAATATCCACTGCTAATGTAAGTTCATTGAGGTGTTGTAAGATTATAATGATCAGTCTCAAAGTCTCTCCTTAATTTTTCTTGACCGGTGCTTTCACATGTTGAAGCTAACTCCAATAATATATTTATTTTTTGATATTAGAGAAATTAATTTTTTTACATGAAAAAGAGAAAACGTCATCCCTTACCTTTTTTCCTAAACAAAATATTAATAAAAAGTAATATTTTTATCCTCTACTAAAGATATAGGTGTAATAAATAAAAGAACATTATAGACCTTTTATAGTAATTTAAATGAAATCATTCCAATTCACCCCAATTTGGGCTGATTATAAAATCTTCTCAAGGCTCCGTTTTTTTGTCGTAAAATAATTTGCTTGTGTAAAATGTTTTCCATGTAAACTATTTTTCTGAAAAAATAAAATATTTTACAGGGCTTCGTTTGTTTGTCGTAAAATAACTTGTTGGAGGAAAATATTTTTCTGGAAAATAGAATACTGAAAAATATTTTTTGGTGTTTGGATGTACCGTGAGTTCCGTAAAATGTTTTCTTCTCTCAAATAAAATGAAAACATTTTCCAAAATTTTATACTAATCGCAATTGTTGACCAGAAAATATTTTACGGATGACTAATTTTCAGGTGTTACTAAACACTGTAAAATTAAGAAAAAGAAGCCGCAATTGTTAATCAAAAAATATTTTACGATTAATTAATTTTTCAGTATTACCAAACGCCGTAAAATCCATATTTTACGGCAAACAAACGGAGCTAAGTGATTTTAAAAATCACTCCAAATCAACTCACCCCCAAACTCATCCAATCCAAACAAGAAAAAAAAAATATCCCAGATCTAATCATTTTCCCCCAAATCAAACAATCAATAAATATTTTTCAAGATTCAGTTTTTCATAGACATGATCTTGGCTTTTTTCCATTTCTCGATTTCTCCATTTCGTTTCTTGTTTTTTCGTATTTTCCAGGACCCTATGTTGGGGCTTTGGGGTTTAGCGTGGCTTTTGGTGTTCTTTGGTAAGTACAGTTACTTGGATTTGTCAGTGCAAAGTGAAAAATGTTGTTGTTGTGGTGAGGGCAAAAACATGATATTTATAAAAATTCACGGGGTTTGAGTCTTCTTTTCAAAATATAGAAGGGATCTGAATAAAAAATGCCCTTATTTAATCTATGGCCATATCAATTCCCACTTTTTCTCTTCCAACCTACAACATAAAAACTTTTGTCACTATTAGCGTATATTTTTCTTAATTCTCCTTCATACTATTGCCATTGTCAAAAAGGCTAAAATGAAGATAAATTTTCAATGACATATACATCCTAGTCTCTAACTATTTTAGCTTCTTTTTGGGCAAAACTTCTTCAACGATGGTGAATGTTGTTCCTTGTTAACATATACATATCCCATATTTCTGTCATGATTAACAAGGTTGTAGAATATATATCAAAACATTAATAATGTCAAGTATATTATTGCAGTCTTTTATATATTTAATTTAGATATATTTTTGAGTTTCATGCACGTAATTAGGATTTTCTATCAAATTTAAGACGCCAAATGGTATCGAAACTCTTGAAAGACGAAAGCATAATTATATCTTAGGGATTAAGGGTATAGTCGGCAATAAAAGATAAGTTTTATTAGATTAAAGTTTTTGTAATAATAATAATCCCAAAAGCTTTTTTAAAACTATAAATAGTAATAGTAATATCTCAAAAGCTCTTCAACGGTCATAATATTAATTATTAAAATAAAATATCATCCTTCAAAATTAAAAAAATTCAAATGGTGTGTATGATCAAAATAGAGGTATATTGGAGTAAGATAAAAGTAGGGAGCTCTTAAAATAAATAAGTTATTGAAGTGAAAATGAAATAAAAAGTCTCTAAAATAAAGATAGATTAAAAGTAGGAAGACTGTTATAGTGAAACTGAAATATGAGGTTTCAAAAGTGAAAGAAAGAAGTCCAAACTCTTTATATGTAGAGAAAAAAATAGAGATGTTGTTGTAGTTAGTCTTAGAGTAAAATAAAAATAGAGAAGTTATTGGCGTGAAATTGAAATAGATAGCCCTTAAAATAAGGATAAATTAAAAGTAAAGATATTGTTGCAATGAAACTACAATAAGAGGCTCCTAAAGGCAAAGAGTGAAGTCTAAACTTTCTATATATAAAGAAAAAAATATAAAAGATGTTAGAGTTAGTCTAAGGACAAGTGGTGAGAAGCTTACATAAATTATTATGAGCCTAATATATGGTCCTTTGCGCTCTTAGTCCAGGTTTGATCTTAACATTAATTACATTCCCCTTTTTTTTTTTGGTCAAAACATTCTCCTATTTCAACTATCTTGTTTTCGCACCCTACAATATGGACACAACTTAAGGCATCTTTAATGGAGGTTTCAAATTTAGAGACTTTTTAAATTTGGGTATTCTAAGCCTGTTTTTAAAACCCCCAAGCCTAAAAAGCAATACTATTCATAATAATAGTACGTAGGGTCCACTACTTTTGGCTTAAAAGATGCCAAAATAGAGTCTCAATCTAAATTTTGGGCTCTAAATTTGTTGAACAAAATAGAGCCTAGTGCTCTATTTTGGCATCTTTTAAGCCAAAAGTGGTAGACCTTATGCACTTTTATCATGAATAGTATTGTTTTTTAGGTTTAGAGACTCTAAAAACATATTTGAAACACCTAAATTTAAAAAGTCTCTAAATTTAAAACCTTTATTAAAAATTTCCTTATAACAAAATCCGAACTGGTGGATCACTGAAAGTTTATGATCCTTCTGATATTGGTGCCGGCCGTGTAAATCCCCTAAAAGCAATGGATCCAGGACCAATCTATGACAATAGTACCGGTGACAACATCCCTTTTCTTTGTAACAATGGCTACACGGAGGATCAAGTTAAAAGCATGTTCATTAACTCATCTACTACTTCCAACAATCTGCAAAGTAGTCAAAACCAATGCCAATATAAATTACCCGTCCATCATAGTTTCGAATCTCAAACACATTATTTGGTCAATTCTAACAACTTCTCCATATATATTTTTTTATATGTAAAAAATTTGGACCATTTCTCTACATTTAGGGATTCAATGAGATACGGCTTTGGCGAGATAGTGTGGTCAGATGGTTTCCATTAGGGTGCATTTTACGTTTAATCTTTATAGTTTACATATTTTTTCAATATCATCTTTAATATTTTAAAAAATTTATAATAGTCTTCAATGTTTATAAAAGTGATTCAAAATAGTCAATATTATTCAATATTAGTTAATTTGGTCCTTATTATTTTTTACAAAATTCAATTTAATTTATATTGTTTTATAAAAAAAAATAATTTAGTCCATTTACGTGATCCCTATTTGGGGACTAAATTGAAACTTTTGAAAAATAATAATGATTAAAATGGTTAATTTTAAATATTAAAAACTAGTATAATTTTATCAATTTAAAAAAATATGTAAATAATAGGGAGTATATGCATAATTTACCCTTTCCATTATGTAAACAAAGGGTTCATCTTTTATCAGGACGCATACATGGCATCATGATGAATCTGAGCCTTTGATTTCTGTAGGATGAATATCAATAGCTGATGTTCATTCTATGTTTTTAATTAATAAATGTCATTTTGTAGTACAATTACAAATATGTCCTTAAAAATAAGTACAAAATAAACAAATTGTAAAATGTTATCTTTTACTTCCAAAAGACTAATCTACCATTTTTATGATTTCAAAACCTAATAGACTCTACCCATGCTCAACCCAAACGGTTTGACTTCAATTTGATATTTCTTATCACTAATTATCTTTGTTGAGGTGATTTTATAATTTTATTTGTTACGTGATGTGTTTTGTACCACCAAAATAAAAATTATAAAATAATGTGTTTTGATTCTTAAATAATATAATGTCACCAGATGATTTATACTTCATTTATAATAATAATATAGTGATTGGAATTATCTTCACAAAAAAAGTGATTGTAAGTTTATAATTACTAATTGCTTGTTTGTGGCGATTTTTACATTTTATATTGTCATTTACATTATATATGATATTTGTTGTACGATAAAAAAAATTAAAGAAAAATAAAAGAATTGCTAGAAACATAAAATAATCGTCAATACCTTTGCTATATTAAAAAAGAAAAAGAAAAAAAAGACATATGAGTAACTTCAAGGCTTTTGGTGTATTTGAGTGTAGCTTTGAAGTTCAAGATTTTGTTTTTATTATATTGTTTATTTAGGTCATTTGACATGTATTTGTTTTATTATTCACTTGTTCAATTTTGTCATTTTACACTTAGGATAATTTTCATATAATACCTTTAATATCCCATTATAAAGGGTATTAGGGACTTTTTAATACTTATTTGAGCCAGTTCCATTAATAGCTATAGGCCCCATGCAACACATGTCAATTTCTGCCTTTTTCCCTTTAGTTGTTATGGGGAAAAAAGTCATTTTAATCTCTGAAGTTTAAACTAAAGATTAAATTGGTCCCTGCATTTTGAAAAAATACACTATTAGTGTAACGCCCCGAACCCAACCCCACGCTAAAGTCAGGCTCGGACCCGTCACTCGGACATAGTTTCCTCTGTACCAAGGACAAAACTGTTACCTGTAAACATTCACTCAAGACATTTGAATTAAAAACAACAACTTATCACTAATATCTCCAAAGCTAAAACACAATCACAAGGCCATCTGAGCCTTGGAACAACAACATTCTACTCAAGCATACAAGCATGCGAGATAGTTGGTTTTAGCCATAAGTAGTTAAATACAATAGAATTCTAAGTTCCATATGAAGATCAATAAACACTCCAAGCATGCAAGGGAAATTAGAGTCTAGAATTCATTATTACAATCCAACAACTTTCTTTAACATTCTAGTACACATCTACTAGACATATATACAAGACTCCAAAGTCTCAAAATACATTAATAACAAGAACTCCACGCAAGAAGCACATAAGATCCACCTCAGCACACAAAGTCACGGATTCTGATCTACGTGAACTTCTTCTTCCTCTTCTACTTCTAACAGCTGGGGATTCACCTCAGCTTCTCCTGAAACATTTCAAATGAGGAGTGAGCAACAAAGTTGCCCAGCGAGGGAGGTGATGCAACATGCCAACGTGCAATATGATATACAACACAAGTAAACATATACAAGCCACATAAACTAACAAGATAATAAGCCAAACTATTAATCACTTTAAAAAGGATACGGTTCCACTTCCAAGTCTTCATCCACGAGCCACGAACCACGAGCATCACGAACATGCCGGCAAACCCCAAACACCACAATTGGGATACTCCGGATGTATCCCGATCCTACGACCCTTTCTTTCGAGGTAGGTCCATGCCCAACAGGTGAACCACGCCTCTGGGGTAGTGGAGTATGCCTCAGCGAAAAAGGGAATAGGTACCATGGTAGTCGAAGGAGCACGGCAAGCCCGACGCCGCCCGTGTTTCTCGACGCTACCATGTCCGAAAAGGTTGCGCAACCCAATACAAGTCACAAGCAATCAATATAACACATAACACATAAGAGGGACGACAAAGTAGGCTGCCCTCATATATATGCACGATAAAAGTTCAAATAAACACGATATTAGCTAATAGATGCCAAAAGAAGCAATCAACACAATTAAATCCCACAATCTACTCACATAGCTTAATTATATGCTAAATATTCAATGCAAGGCACTAAGATCCCTCAACAAGTTCTAAATGCAACTCAAATGGCTAAAAACTACATTTTTCCTTTCTTTAACCGAATTTTCTTTCTCCTAAGTATTGTTCAAGATTCCCAAACCATATCCTAGTCTTTCTATGTTCTTAATTAAGCTCAAAGGTACCTTTTAAAGTCACTAAAACTCATTTTTGAAGCAAAAGTTCGGGAAGGCCCCGAACGGGTTTGAACTACAACTACACTAACCAAAACCCATTTTCGCGAAACGAAAGCACCAAAGGTGCTTCCTTAGCTCAAGGGTACCCAAATCAATGCCCAAACTTGCCCGGATTGCTTAACGTGAAAAACCCCCTTCTTAAAGTAAGTTGTTTATGCAATTAAGTTCGGATTCAAGTGATTCAACCTCACGTGACTTTTCAACTAACTTCCCTAGGGTCTAGAGCACCTAATTGAAGCATCAATTTAAGCCAATTAGCAAATTTTCTCAAAACCCTAATTCTAGGCACTATTCATCACCTCTTTGATCAATCTCAACATTCAACCATTAACTTTGTTATCAAACCTCAAAAGTTAGCTCTATAGACATTAAATAACTCATAGGAAGCATTCATAACAAGTTATATAGCTATAATTGACAAATCAAAAAAATTAAACATATGAACATAAACTTTAAAAATAAGAAAATGGATCTCCCTCACAATTTTTGAAGATGATGAAGCTTGTTGAAGTCCCTAGGTTGCTCAAAACCCTCTCAAGATCAAGCTAAGAGCTCAAAGTGTAAGATTGTTGAAGCAATTTTCTTCTCTTTTCTCCTTGGGTGGGTCGGCCAACACAAGGGACATAGAGGGCATTTTCTAGTTTGTTTTGATGACTAATGTGTTCTATTCTATTTAATTTCATGAGATGGTTATGTTATATGTGGTATATAATTAATATTCTAAGCTAATTAATCTCAAAAAACTTGATCAACTAAGGTTAATTGTAATTCCAAATGCTTTTTAATTGAAACTAGCACTATTCTAACGTAACACTATTCAAAAGTCACAAAAAACATTTTCCAAACGCACACTCCTAAGCTCGAAAGTTCAAAACGAAAATTTCTTGGTTCCTTTTAAATGTCAGGTGACCTAGGAAAAATTTAAAATCAAGCTTTTGAAACAGTCAAAAATATTATGAATAGTAACCCATAATAAAAACAATTAAGCAAGAAAAAATGATGCACGTAGAAAATGCGCACATAGGTATGCAAGGATTATAAATAAATTTAGGATGAAATTCTCGGGTGTCACACTTTCTCCCCCTTAAACTAATTGCGTCCTCGTAATTCTTACATGATTCGGCAAAGAGCTCCGGATACTTTTCTCTGATCTGGTCTTCTCGCTCCCAAGTGGCATCCTCAACCCCATGATGATCCCAAAGAACTTTTACCATAGGTATACTTTTAGTTTTAAGTTCCTGAATCTTTTGGTCAACCACTCGAAGAGGTTTCTCAACATATACTAAGGACTCATCAATCTCCTACGGATCTGGCTCAATGATATGCGACGGATCAGGATTATACTTTCTCAACAGTGACACATGGAAAACATCATGAATCCGACCCAAACTCGGAGGTAAGGCCAATCTGTAAGCTAAATCCCCAACTTTCTCAATGATCTCAAATGGTCCCACGTATCTAGGACTAAGTTTACCTCCTTTTCCGTGCCGAATCAAACCCTTTCGCGGAGAGACTTTCAGGAAAACACAATCACCCTTAGAAAATACTAAGTCCCGTCGACGTCTATCAGCATAATTCTTCTGTCGACTCTGAGCTGTAAGCATCCTTTTCTTTATAAGTCTCACATCATCTACCATTTTGATCATCTCAGGAAGAATAGCGGGATCAACTGTTTTCATCTCACCTACCTCATCCCAATACAACGGAGATCGACATTTTCGCCCGTAAAGTGCCTCGTAGGGTGCCATGCCAATAGTGGCCTGATAACTGTTATTATAAGCAAACTCTGCTAAAGGTAGGTATTTCTCCCAATTCTTTCCAAAATCCAGAACACAAGCCCTCAACATGTCTTCCAATTTCCTGATAGTCCTCTCTGACTGGCCATCCGTCTGTGGGTGATAAGCAGTACTAAAACTCAAATTAGTCCCCAAATCCTTTTGTAGTTTCTGCCATAACTGTGATGTAAACCTAGGATCCCTGTCTGATACTATCTGAGATGGAACTCCATGCAGTCTCACAATATTTTCAACATAAAGCTCGGCCAATTTATCGAGAGAATCTGTTTTCTTTGTAGCAATAAAATGTGAACTCTTCGTCAACCTATCTACTACAACCCACACAGAATCGTTACCTCGTGGTGATCTCGGCAAATCCAACACAAGATCTATAGTAACCTGATCCCATTTCCATACCGGAATCTCCAATGGCAGCAACAATCCTGCCGGCCTCTGATGTTCTGCCTTAACTTTCTGACAAGTCAAACATTTAGCTACATACTCAGCTATCTCTCTCTTCATGTTGTTCCACCAGAAATTCTGTTTCAAATCTCTGTACATTTTAGTGCTTCCAGGATGAATTGTATACTTAGAAGCATGAGCCTCAGCAAGAATCTCATCTTTCACAGTCGAATCACTAGGAATGCAAATTCTATTCCTGTACCTGAGAAGTCCATCATCATGCATCTTAAAGTCGGACTCTCCCCCTTTTGACTTCTCTAAAAGCTTCAATAACTGAGAATCTGATTGTTGCGCTTCTCTAATTCTAGATAGCAATAAAGATTGGATTTGTAGGCTAACAAATTGGATACCTGATCTAGAAGCTTTCGGTTTCCACAAGCACAGTTCTTCCACAATCTCCCAATCCTTGATTATAAAACTAGTCACAGAAGCTTTTCGGCTCAGTGCATCTGCAACAGTATTAGCTTTTCCCAGCAAATAGCTAATGGTACAGTTATAGTCGTTTAATAGTTCTAGCCAACGTCTTTGCCTCATATTCAGATCTTTTTGAGAAAACAAGTATTTTAAACTTTTATGATCAGTAAATATTTCAAATTTGTTACCCCACAAATAATGATGCCATTTCTTCAAAGCAAAGACAACAGCTGCAAGCTCCAAATCATGTGTAGGATAATTGAGTTCATATGGTTTCAATTTCCTAGAGGCATATGCTATGACTTTACCATTTTGGATCAGAACACAACCCAAGCCTTCTTTCGAAGCGTCACTATAAATCACCAAGTTCTCGGTTCCCTCAGGCAAGGTAAGGATAGGTGTAGTGGTAAGTCTCTTTTTCAACTCCTGGAAACTAGCTTCACATTTGTCATCCCAATTAAACACAGTTTTCTTCTGAGTTAAAGTAGTAAAAGGTCCTGCAATCTTTGAAAAATCTTTAACAAATCGCCTATAATAGCCCGCTAATCCTAAGAAACTACGGACTTCCGTGACAGTTTCAGGTCTTTTCCACGACATAACCACATCAATTTTAGTAGGATCAACGGATATTCCCTCATGTGAAATGATATGACCTAAAAAGGTGACCTGTTTCAACCAGAATTCGCATTTGCTAAATTTGGCAAACAACTTGTGTTCTTGCAGGGTTTTAAGTACAATTCTCAAATGCTCTTCATGCTCTGACTCAGACTTAGAGTAAACTAATATATCATCAATAAAAATCACAACAAACTGATCAAGATAGGGTCGAAATACTCTCTGCATCAAATCCATAAAAGCGGCTGGAGCATTTGTCAACCCGAATGGTAAAACAACAAACTCATAATGGCCGTACCTAGTTCTAAATGCAGTCTTAGGTACATCCTCTTTCCGGATCCTCAACTGATAATAACCCTGTCTCAAATCAAATTTTGAAAACACAACAGCACCCTGTAGCTGATCAAACAACTCCTCAACTAAAGGCAAAGGATATTTATTTTTCACCGTTACCTGATTCAGACCTCGATAATCAATACACAAACGCAGAGTACCGTCTTTCTTTTTCACAAATAACACGGGAGCACCCCACGGTGACGAACTAGGCTGAATAAAACCTTTCTCAAGTAAACCCTGTAGCTGAATTTTCAATTCTTGTAACTCAAGGGGAGACATTCTATACGGGGTTCTCGAGATAGGACTAGTTCCCGGCAACAGGTCAATCACAAACTCAATCTCCCTATCAGGTGGTAACCCAGGCAACTCCTCAGGGAAAACCCCCGGAAACTCTTTTATAACAGGTACTTCATTCAATTTCAATTTATCTCCAGGCTGATTAATTAAATAAGCTAAGTATGCATCATAGCCTTTACTCAACATCTTGGTAGCTTTAATGGAAGATATGATACGAGTCCAGTAGACTTCCGACTCCCAGTTACTTTAATAACAGGTTGGTTAGGTACTTCTAAAGTTAAAACTTTCCTCCTACAGTCCAAACATGCATAATATCGCCCCAACCAATCCATCCCCAAGATAACTTCAAAGTCTCGAAATGGCATGATAATCAAATCAATAGGATACATGCAACCTTCAATGCAAATATTACAATCTTTACACACAGACTCCGTAACAAATTTAGTACCCATAGGATTACCTACTTCAATCACATACGGCAGTTTATCAACTTTTAATGTAGCAGACTGTGCACATGCAGGAGTAATGAATGAATGTGTAGCCCCGGTGTCAATCAAAACTACTACCGGCTGACTATTAATAAGAAAAGTACCTTCCACCACCACTGTAGTCTCTGGAAGCTCCTCCTGGTCGAGTGCAAATACCCGTGCCTGACCTCGCGGTACCGTAGCTGCTCCTGAAGCTCTAGTCTGGGCACCCTGGCTTGAAGTCTGACCCTGACCAAATTTAAACTTGGGACAATCTTTAACTTTGTGCTGATCACTACCACAACCTGTGCAACGGCCCAGTTTCCTCCAACACTCAACCTCTGTGTGATCCTTACAGTTGCAATGAGTACACTGGAGATTCTTCCTAGCAGCAGTTCCTCCTGTAGGGGCCCTATAAGTAGATGTGGCAGAACTACCCTGCTGAGATCTAGCAGTCACTGGTCGGGTCTGTGACTGTCCCTGTGGCTGGCTCTGAGCTGGTCTCGGCTGTGACTGTACCTGAACTGGTCCTGGATAGCTCTGAGTCTGCCTAGGCTGCTGAGTCTGCCTCTGATAACCCTAACTCTGAGACTGAAACTGCCGTTTGCTTGACTGATTAGACTGAGCTAACACATCTGCCTTACGTTTCTCATATCTTGATGCAGCCCTAACTACTGCAGCATAGTTCGGATAATCTTGCGAAGACAAGTTAAGCATGATGTCACTTCTCAACCCTGTAATAAATCTCTGGATTTTCACATCCTCCGGCTGAACTAAAGCTGGCACATATCGAGATAGTCTCGTAAAGGTAGCCTCATACTGGTCTACAGTCATGTTCCCCTGTTTCAAAGCTATAAATTCATCCTGATGCCTCTCACGGGCTACAACCGATACATATTTATCTCGAAACTCACGAACAAAGTCGGCCCATCCATGCTGAACCCTCTCGGCATCCCATTTTTCTCTAATAGTGCGCCACCAAGCCTCGGCATCACCCTCCATTAAAAATGTAGCATAGGTGATCTTTCTTTCATCGTCACACTCAAGTATCGCAGCAACTTTCTCGAACTTACTCAGCCACAACTCTGCTTTCAT
This sequence comes from Ehretia macrophylla, assembly GCA_037974665.1. Classification (NCBI taxonomy): domain Eukaryota; kingdom Viridiplantae; phylum Streptophyta; class Magnoliopsida; order Boraginales; family Ehretiaceae; genus Ehretia; species Ehretia macrophylla. The sequence continues at coordinate 55,297,141 of CM075782.1, forward strand.
ATCATCAGGCTCACCATAAAAACTATATGCTCTGTGATGCAGAAATTTATCAAATAAGTTACCTCCTACAGTACCACTGCCCTCTGCTCTGGCAGTCTGATTACTTCTGCCGGCACCTGCTGTACCTTGCTGAACCACAAACTGTGCTATGGTATTCATCGCGGTGGCCATTGGGGCCAGAATCTGGGCAGTACTCGGCTCCTGACCCTGCGGTACATCCCCGACTGCCCCAGCATCTTGCCCCGGTACATTCTGTCTGGGAGCCTCCTCCGGCTCTCTCCGTGGTCTACCCCGTCTCCTCATCACATTGCTAGAAGAACATAATATTATAATAGGCAAATACACTATGCAAAGATAATTTACACATTGTTTTCAAATATTTTACTCATACAAGAAACACATAAAACACTTAACAACATTTAACACTAACTTTTCATATTCTTATCATGTCAAGCTTTATCATTCCTTTTCATGCTAGCATGTCTTTTATCTAAGTACTTAAACAACTAAACACTCACATATTCACATAATTCACTTTCACATATAGACCTCTACCCACATGCCAAGGATTTAACCCGGCTTCACGCATTCTAGTAGCTCTGATACCACCTAAAGTGTAACGCCCCGAACCCAACCCCACGCTAAAGTCAGGCTCGGACCCGTCACTCGGATAGAGTCTCCTCTGTACCAAGGACAAAATTGTTACCTGTAAACATTCACTCAAGACATTTGAATTAAAAACAACAACTTATCACTAATATCTCCAAAGCTAAAACACAATCACAAGGCCATCTGAGCCTTGGAGCAATAACATTCTACTCAAGCACACAAGCATGCGAGATAGTTGGTTTTAGCCATAAGTAGTTAAATACAATAGAATTCTAAGTTCCATATGAAGATCAATAAACACTCCAAGCATGCAAGGGAAATTAGAGTCTAGAATTCATTATTACAATCCAACAACTTTCTTTAACATTCTAGTACACATCTACTAGACATATATACAAGACTCCAAAGTCTCAAAATACATTAATAACAAGAACTCCACGCAAGAAGCACATAAGATCCACCTCAGCACACAAAGTCACGGATTCTGATCTACGTGAACTTCTTCTTCCTCTTCTACTTCTAACAGCTGGGGATTCACCTCAGCTTCTCCTGAAACATTTCAAATGAGGAGTGAGCAACAAAGTTGCCCAGCGAGGGAGGTGATGCAACATGCCAACGTGCAATATGATATGCAACACAAGTAAACATATACAAGCCACATAAACTAACAAGATAATAAGCCAAACTATTAATCACTTTAAAAAGGATACGGTTCCACTTCCAAGTCTTCATCCACGAGCCACGAACCACGAGCATCACGAACATGCCGGCAAACCCCAAACACCACAATTGGGATACTCCGGATGTATCCCGATCCTACGACCCTTTCTTTCGAGGTAGGTCCATGCCCAGCAGGTGAACCACGCCTCTGGGGTAGTGGAGTATGCCTCAGCGAAAAAGGGAATAGGTACCATGGTAGTCGAAGGAGCACGGCAAGCCCGACGCCGCCCGTGTTTCTCGACGCTACCATGTCCGAAAAGGTTGCGCAACCCAATACAAGTCACAAGCAATCAATATAACACATAACACATAAGAGGGACGACAAAGTAGGCCGCCCTCACATATATGCACGATAAAAGTTCATATAAGCACGATATTAGCTAATAGATGCCAAAAGAAGCAATCAACACAATTAAATCCCACAATCTACTCACATAGCTTAATTATATGCTAAATATTCAATGCAAGGCACTAAGATCCCTCAACAAGTTCTAAATGCAACTCAAATGGCTAAAAACTACATTTTCCCTTTCTTTAACCGAATTTTCTTTCTCCTAAGTATTGTTCAAGATTCCCAAACCATATCCTAGTCTTTCTATGTTCTTAATTAAGCTCAAAGGTACCTTTTAAAGTCACTAAAACTCATTTTTGAAGCAAAAGTTCGGGAAGACCCCGAACGGGTTGAACTACAACTACACTAACCAAAACCCATTTTCACGAAACGAAAGCACCAAAGGTGCTTCCTTAGCTCAAGGGTACCCAAATCAATGCCCAAACTTGCCCGGATTGCTTAACGTGAAAAACCCCCTTCTTAAAGTAAGCTATTTATGCAGTTAAGTTCGGATTCAAGTGATTCAACCTCACGTGGCTTTTCAACTAACTTTCCTAGGGTCTAGAGCACCTAATTGAAGCATCAATTCAAGCCAATTAGCAAATTTTCTCAAAACCCTAATTCTAGGCACTATTCATCACCTCTTCGATCAATCTCAACATTCAACCATTAACTTTGTTATCAAACCTCAAAAGTTAGCTCTATAGACATTAAATAACTCATAGGAAGCATTCATAACAAGTTATATAGCTATAATTGACAAATCAAGAAAATTAAACATATGAACATAAACTTTAAAAACAAGAAAATGGATCTCCCTCACAATTTTTGAAGATGATGAAGCTTGTTGAAGTCCCTAGGTTGCTCAAAACCCTCTCAAGATCAAGCTAAGAGCTCAAAGTGTAAGATTGTTGAAGCAATTTTCTTCTCTTTTCTCCTTGGGTGGGTCGGCCAACACAAGGGACATAGAGGGCATTTTCTAGTTTGTTTTGATGACTAATGTGTTCTATTCTATTTAATTTCATAAGATGGTTATGTTATATGTGGTATATAATTAATATTCTAAGCTAATTAATCTCAAAAAACTTGATCAACTAAGGTTAATTGTAATTCCAAATGCTTTTTAATTGAAACTAGCACTATTCTAACGTAACACTATTCAAAAGTCACAAAAAATATTTTTCAAACGCACACTCCTAAGCTCGAAAGTTCAAAATGAAAATTTCTTGGTTCCTTTTAAATGTCAGGTGACCTAGGAAAAATTTAAAATCAAGCTTTTGAAACAGTCAAAAATATTATGAATAGTAACCCACAATAAAAACAATTAAGCAAGAAAAAATGATGCACGTAGAAAATGCGCACATAGGTATGCAAGGATTATAAATAAATTTAGGGTGAAATTCTCGGGTGTCACAATTAGTCCTTTCATTAGTGATTCAGACGTTAAGTTTAATAGCTTTAAGGGTAAAATGGATATTTTGCCCTAAAAAAAATGAATGAAACAACTTTTTGACATTTTCTTTTTTTCTTAATTCACACTCTTCTCTTCTTCTTCTCTATCAACACATACACACACTAACAACACCCACACCTACACACTAACAACACCCGTACAACCATGGCTACAATCAGAAATGTAGCCTAAAAAAGAAAGGGGGGGGGGGAGGGGGAGGGGGGGGCGGGGGGGAAACACCACTACCTCCTCAGCTAGTACTACAAAACCACTTCCTCTAAAACCCTCTAAACAACCCACCACATCCTCCTCTTTCTTCCCTGGTCTCTACCATACGAAGTCCTTCTCCACCTCCAAAAATGATGCCGGCGGAGAAGACCATCTATTCTTTCTTGATCTATATGTGTGTGTTAATACTTGTAGTTGCGTTAGGGAATAGGGTGTGACAACAACTACTATGTATTTTACAGTTGTGATTAGTGAATTTGTTTGAGGACCTGATTGGTTTTCAGTGATTATTCGAGAGTTTTAATTCTACAGAATGTTGTTCTCCATGAAGGAAAAGAATGAAGAACGAAGATAAAGAATAATTTACCTTTTTTTGAGTTAATGTTATTGTTTTTTCTCAAGAAAAAGCTAGAACAATCCTGTTTATTTATGGAACTCTGTTCTTGTGTTAATGATTATGCTTTGTTGATGAAATTTTATTATGTTTAGAAAGTTTATGTTTTTCAATTTTTTCTAGTGTTGTGATTCCTTTCTTTGTGAAAAATCAAATACTGGTGGTTGGTTTTTCAATTTCATAAAAAAACACATAAAGCATATTGGCTGACAAATAGAATCTAGCTTATGTTAATAACCTTTGAGCAGCTCAAAAATTGACCAAATCTAAATAAACTCGATAAAGTTGGGTTTTTATGGGTAGCTTTTATTTTTTCATAATTTTTATGCAATAAAGCTTGAAGAGTCTTTAGAGTTTGCAGAAATGGCATGTTCAATGAAGACTAGTTTTTGTGTTTCTGGCTCTAATGAGGCCATCAATAAGTGCAGAGCCAAAGGGCCTTTTAGCCTTGGTCCTTCAATTGGAAATTTGCAGTTTACAAATTCAAGATCAAAATAGTTTATGGGAAAGTCTCTTGATGTGTCAGATCATAAGAGTTTAAGCCATTAGAATGATAAGCCTCCATCACACATCTGTGTTAATGTGTTAATGTATGTTCAATCTTTCATAACTCTCTACTTTGTTTTACTCATTTTCTCTCTTTGGATTTTAAAATTGATAGCTTTTTTATGTTTTAGGCACATGTATCAATTTGTGTTAGCAAAAGAATGAGATACTAGGAGAAGACACTTAAACCCAACATGGTAAAGATCCATTATGCACAAGAACTTGCTTTCGATTTCTGTCTTTCTTTCAATTTTGTTTGTTAATATCTAAATGAAGTTTCAATTGTTAGCAAAAATTCACACTAATTTAGATCTTTTCATTTCTAATTGTTTTTGAATTAGATTACAGTTTATGTAATGTTGAAGTTAATGTTAATTTCGAATTGTTCGGATGATGTTAAAATGTATATTATTTTGTTCGAATATCATGTGTTATTTATCGAGTTTATTTATTTTAAGTAGTTTTTGTTTTAAGGACTATATTTGTGTTACAATGATATATATATATATATATATATATTATTTTGGTAGTTCTCGAAAATATTGTTCGATTTCAATATTCACTATCACGACAGAACAAGTATTTTTTAGATAATATATTGCGTAGCAATTGCTTGATTTGTAGTGTGAAAGACCAAGAAATTTTTTTTTTTTTTTGGGACGTGAGAGAAAATAAAATCAAATGAGGAAATAAATTTTGGCGCTCGCTAGCCGTCGGGAAAAGCCCTCCCAACAGTCAGTCATCTAATTTCTTTTTTTTTCAATTTCTTTATCCAATAGTTGAAACATAAGGGCATTTTAGTACTTTTGCGCAGTCAATCCTTTGACCATTACATTTTAACTAAAGGAGGAACTAATAGTGTATTTTTTCAAAACACAGGAATTTATTTAGTTTTTAGTCCAAATTTCAAGGACTAAAATAGCTTTTTCCGTTGTTATTGTGGCACCCCGATCCCCCTCGAGACCGAGAGTTCTATCAGTCGATCTAATCACAACCCAAACCAAACCCGGGCATAATTTTCAGGGAAAACGGACGGAGTCTCCCCTGTTTCTAGGCAAAATGTAAAACCTGCAACAACATATAAGTGGACCAATACCATGTCCAATCATTCAAAACCACCGCAAGGCCATCCGAGCCTTGGTTCTCAACAACTAAACACAGCATATAAATATACATTTCCAGTTTAAACTAACCTATCTCTTTACATCTTTTACAAGAACATTCAAGCTTGACATTTAATCCATACTAATCTACTGCACAAAATATACTATCATACTATTCTCACTCTTTTCTTTAGACAATTACAAACATGCATCGGGTTAACTATACTACTGAATACATAACTAACTTAACAATCTACCTCAACTACTTAGCTAGTTTAAATTACATTTCTTTTAACAATAAATACATACAACATATGAAAACAAATCGTTACATCTTTGATAGCTCAAGCCACAAAGCACGCAAGACAACTCCTGAGGCACGAACTAACACACATCCACGAACTTTTCAGCTAACAAGGCATTTCCTGAAATGTGGTGGTGAGGAGTGAGTATACACAACACGTATACTCAGTGAGGGCGAGACAGATATCGAGTTGGAGAGAAAGAAGATCGTGCAATGCAAATAATCACAGTTAAGCAATAAAGACAATAAGGAAACATTCAATACAAACAACAATACTATAAGCAATCAAGAAAGCATTAACACAGCCCTTTAAAGCTATACCACACTCTGAAGGTTGTGGTTCACTCATACGAGCAATATACCATTTTACGAGCGATACATCAATCTCGAGCTTGATGTTTGACAACGATGACAATAAGCGCGCAACCACCTTATAACACCAGTTTGGAATACCCCGGAAGTATCCATCAATCTACGACCCAAATCTCCCTGGGAGGCAACCCAAGCGAGAAAGGGAATAGCAGCGGAGCTAGAGCAACCAACACTGGCAACCCGAGGCTACCCAGAGAGGCCCATCACTCACGCGCGAGACACTATGCAATGCAAGACTCGATACAAGGCAATAAACGAGTGATAGTACAATAATATAAACTAGTGACAACAAACGAGATAACAAGCAATCACAATCAGTACTAACATTCAAGTAACTTTTCAAGCATAACAAGCAATAATAAGCAACAATAACAACAATTAAACAAGTAACGCAAGTTCAAACACGAAAACAACAAATAACACTATTCAACCACAACTTCCAAGGACAATTACGAGCAAACGAGTTACGGGATTAGGAAACCGATTTCACTACATTTACTCAGGCACTACAAGACACGTTTCTATGTCACTAAACTTCACTTTCTCACCCGAGACCCGAAAGTCCACCTACTGCGTTTGAACTACAACTATGTTAACCGGTCACTCAATCAACGCCACAACAGCACCAAAAGTGCTTCCATGCCCTCAATTGCAAAACCCCCAACTCAATTCGAGCACGGTCAACTTTTGGTCAAACGGCCCCTTTACGTTTCTTCGTCTAATTTCCAATTTTAACAAAAGCCGATCTGTTTTTATTTCACATTTTAGCTTTCTATCACTAATGGCACCTATCCAAATCAAACAATCGCAATTCGGATTGAAATCCGAAATTCTAGGGTTTACTATTCATAATTCACTTTTCATGTTCTTCCCCAATTTCAATTACGCAATTTCAACCGTAAAAATTGCTAAATAACTAACAAGCAATGCTCTACGAACCCTAAGCAAGCTATTTCAAACAATAACAGGCATTATAACGTGATAAATATCAAATCTGAAAAATTGACTCAAAAATCAAATTCAGATCAAAATGCACAAAAGCGTGAAAACCCTCACAGTGATCGAAGAGGAAGGCTTGCAAAGATCCTAGCCGCGATCCTTGAGCAGTTGTATGCAAGATTGTAGAAGAAATTTGAAATCAAAATCTCTTTTTTTCCCTTGGTGATTCTCGGCCTTGGGGGGGACATGGGGGGAATTTTGGAAATGTTTTTGAGCTAATTTTGACTTGTTTTTTTTTTATAAGGTGACAAGGGCATTTTGGACTTTTGCAAATTCAAACTTTAATTAAAAATAGTCAAATAAGCTTATTTTGATGCCATTAAATCCAATTCAAGTTAAAATAATGCAATTAAATGAAAAACAACTAAAACTAGTTAAATTAAGCTAAAAACATTTTTCACTAAATCCGAAAAATATTTCTCTAACTCTTATTTTTGAAATTCTACGATCGAACGGTCAATAATCGATCGCTAATAAAGTGATGAGCAATAATATAAAACTTTAATTCTTTGAAAAGTAGAATAGTAGAATAGTTTAAAATTCACTTCGGCTCAGAGTTACTTTTCTCATTTATTTGAAAACCGAGTGATTTTAATGCAAAACAACCAAAACCGATTATTAAAATAATCAAAATAATCAAGGCAATCAATATTCATTTAAAATAATTAATTTAACTATTTCCATAACATTTTAAAGAATTATAAAGTTAATGTTAAGTTACAAATGAACAAATAAATATAAACATAAAATCAAGTGCAATTAAATATTAACACTTAAGATGACACTTAATTAATCACAAAAGAATAATTTCAATTACTACAATTATTAGAAATAGGTAATAATCTTTTAATCAAATAATATAAATCCTTTTCGAATTCTTCTAAAAGAAATAGCAAAACAGTGATAATTAGATGATTTAACTAATGAAACATTTAATCAAATGCAGTCAAGTGCTATTAAATGCATGCCGGGTTCGGGTTATCACAGTTATTGTCAACACTACTGTGGCTCCGAGGAATTCGCACTTAATGCCAGCTAGCATTTAGGTTCATTTGTTTAGTTGTTATTATCTGTACAAACAAAAGTTGTTAATTTGATCCCTAGCGATAAAAATAATGTTCAATTTAATGAAATTAAAAAGTAACCTTGCGGTGTTTCTTTGAGTCACATATCCCTTAGCCTATCCTCAATAAAGTTTTTATAATAGGTCTCTATTTATTATTTTAGAGATTCATATAGAGACCAAAACTAATTTTAAAGACTCACTTTGAGATTAAGGCAAAAAAACTATTTTAAAAATCCATTTAAAGACCAAGATAAAAAAAATATCTCCGGTGACGATCTCTATAAAATTGGGTCTCTATATTTTATTAATTTTAATTTTACATAATAATTTGATTATATGTTATTTTTTGTCGTGTGTTACTTTTTTTTAATTAATTGTTATTTAGATTATCTCAACTTTTTTAACGAATATTTTAACCAAAAAATAAATAAATTGCGACAAAGATAACATTTAAAAAAATTAGGATTACGTTTAATTATATAATTGAATAAAAAAACTAATTAAAAATCTCTAATTAAAAAAAAGCTTAATTACAATTAAAAAATTATCTAAACTAAAAAAACATAAAAAAAAACTTTTAAAAAAAAAACTAAAAAAGTTTACCAAACAAAAAAAACTTAACTAAAAAATTAAAATACAAAAATAAAATACAAAACCATAATTAAAAAAAAAAAGTCTAATTAAAAAACCCTAAATACACAACCTTAATTAAAAAAATCTAATTAAAAAAGCCTAATTACAAAATCATAATTAAAAAAACCTAAATAAATATATAAAAAAATTAATTAAAAAAATAATAATAACCCTAACTATAAAAGCCCCACTTCCCCGCTGCACTCCCCTCTCTTTCCCTTTTCCTCCGATGCACCTTGTTGCACCCCCTCTCCCCACCCCCCCCACCCCCCCGCGCACCTACCATCCCCATTCCTTTTCCCTTTCCCTTCCCCATTGCACCCTATCTCCCACCATCTTCCCCGCTACACCCCATCCCTCACCTTTCCCGCTGCATCCCACCCCCTACCCTCTTCTCCGCTGCCACTGTGATGCCCGAGAATTCTATCATAAATCCTTTTATAACTGTTGCATATCTATTTGCGCATTTATACGTGCATCATCTTTCTTGCCTAATTGCTTTTATTAGAGGCCACTGTTCATAAAATTTTCGACTACCTCGAAAGTTAGATTTCATATTTTTCCTAGATCATATGACATCTATAAGGAATCAAGACCTAGTTATTTTGGACTTTCGAGCTTGGGAGCATGCGTTTAGAAAATAGTTTACATGTCATTTGAATAGTGTTACGGAAGAATAGTGTTAATAACAACTACACCCATTTAAAATTGCATTTTGGCCCTAGTTTGATCAAGTTTTTGGGACTATTTGACTTAAATTAATAGGCATACATATACATATAATATCTAAACTCATCAAATAAAAACAACACACAAATAATTGATCATAAAACAAAAGAAAAAATACCCATCTTGTCCCCTCCTTTGGCCAACCCACTCAAGGAAGAAAAGAGAGAATTTTGCTTCATCAATCTTGCATGGTTGACCCTTGGCTTGGTCTAGGAAGGTTTCGTGGCATTTAGGAGCACCTACTTCGCATCTTTGTCTTCTAAATTGTGAGGGAGTTCTTTTTTTTGTGAAGTTAAAGTTGTTGCATTTTGTTAAATTTCTTGAATTGTTGATTATAGCCCTAATACTTGTTATAAATGCTTATTATATGTTTAATAGATGCCATAGAGTTAACTTTTGAAGCTTGTTATCATAGTTTATGGTTGAAAGTTGATATTGAAGAAAAGAGATGATAAATAGTGCTTGTTGTTAGGGTTTTGAATGAATTTGCTAATTAGCTTGAATTGAGACTTCAATTAGATGCTCTAGGCCCTAGTGAGGCTAGTTGAAAAGCCACGTGAAGTTGAATCAACCAAAACCGAGCTAAATTACATAATTAGTCGACTTTAAAAAGGGGACTTTTCTCATTGAGCAATCTGGGCAAGTTTGGGCTATGGTTTGGGTATCCTTGAGCTAAGGAAGCACTTTTGGTGCTTTCGTTACGCGAAAATAGGGTTCGGTTAGTATATTTGTAGTTCAAAACCGTTCGAGGCCTTCCCGAACTTTTGCTTCTAAAATGAGTTTTTATAATTTTTAATAGGTGCCTTTGGGCTTAATTAATAATATAGAAAGATTAGGATATTGTTTGGAAAACTTGAAACACGCATAGGAGAAAGAAATCTTGGTTAAAGAAAGGGGAAAAGTAGTTTTTAGCCATTTTTGTTGCATTTGGAACTTGTTGTGAAGTTGTCTTGTCTTGTATTGAATATCTAAGATATAATTAAGCTATTTGAGTAGTTCGTGGGAAATATTTATGTTGGTTGCTTCTTTTGGGACTTTAAAGCTATTTTCGTGCTTATGTGAGCTTATATTGTGCTTATATGTGAGGGCGGCCTACTTTGTCGACCCTCTTACGTGATATGTGATATCTTGAATGCTTGTGGCTTGTCTCGGGATTGCACAACCTTTTCGGACATGGTAGCGTCGAGAAACACAGGCAGTGTCGGGCTTGTCGTGCTCCCTCGACTACCATGGTGCCCATTCCCTTCTCGCTGAGGCATACTCCACTACCCCAGAGGCGTGGTTTACCTGCTGGGTATGGACATACCTCAAGAGAAAGGATCGTAGGATCAGGATACATCTGAAGTATCCTAACTTGTTGGTGTTTGGGGTTGCCGGCATTTGCGTGAAGCTCGTGCCTCATGGCTCGTGGCTCGTGATTGAAGACTTGAAATGGAACCGTATCCTTTTTAATGTGGTTAATTACTTGGCTTTCTATCTTGTTGGTTTGTGTTGCATATATATGTTTTCTTGTGTTTGCATACTATATTGCACACCCGGTATATTGCATCACCACCCTCGCTGGGCAACATTGTTGCTCACTCCTCATTTGTCATGTTTCAGGAGAAACTGAGGTGAATCCCCAGCTGTTAGAAGTAGAGGAAGAAGAAGAAGTTCACGTAGATCATAATCCGTGACTTTATGTGCTAAGGTGGATCTTATGTGCAGTTTGCGTGGAATTCATGTTAAATGTTGTATTTTGAGACCTTGGGGTCTTGTATATATGTTGGTAGTTGAAGTCTTGTATGTTAGAGAAAGATGTTGGATTGTAATAATAGATTTTAGATTTCATCTTCTATTGCCTGCTTGGAGTGTTTATTATCTTGCAAATATAACTTAAAATTTTAATCTAACTACTTTTGGTTAAAGCCAACTTGCCTCGCATGCTTGTGTGCTTAAGTAGATTGATGTTGCCCCAAGGCTCGGATGGCCTTGTAAATTTGACTCGGCTTTGGGAATATTAGAAGATAAGTTGTCTAAGTTGTTGTTTATAGTTCAAATGTTATATGTGACTATTGCAGGTAACATTTTAGTCCTTGGTACAGAGGAGACCCTGTCCGAATGATGGGTCCGGGCTTGACCTTTAGCGTGGGGTTGGGTTCGGGGCGTTACAGCCACCCCACCACCCGCGAAACCACCACCACATGGGTTATTTTTTTTGTGTTTACCTTCTTTTTTTTGTTGTTTGTTGAAAAAAACAATTGTTTTGTAATTTTTTTGCTGTTTGTTAAGTTTTTTTTGTTGCTGTTTGTGCTCGTTTTTTTGTACTTTTTTTTTTAGATCTGACATTATTTTTTTTGGAGACTCGATCTTGTCTTCTTATATAATCTCAATTTTCTTCAACAAATTTGTTGAAGAAAATGAAGACTATGTGCTATTTTAGAGACTCAAAACTTGAGTGATGTCATGATTTTGCCAAAAACTATCAAATAATATTTTAGAGACCCCTATTGGTAATGAATTTTGATTAATGGAGTTTTTAAAACAACAATTATTGTTGTTTAGAGACTCCTTAGAGATTCCATTAAAGATGCCTTTAGACATGAGATTGTATTAGACTTGGGTTTCGTGATCACAGTCCATGTCTCCATGTTGTTCCCATGTTTCTACCTTGCAAGTGTTCTTATTAGGAAAAATTGCACCAGTAGTCCTCATTGTTATACAGATTTTTAAATTAGTGCATATTGTTTCAAGTGATTCAAATCAGTTCTATTGTTTTCATAAAAGTTCAAATCAGTTTCTAATATTTCAAAAGGTATTAATTTATTATCTGACGTAAAAATTAGAGTTAAATTTAACAAAAGTAAACAGTAATATGAAGGTAAAACAGTAAAAGCAATATAATATATTTATAAATTTTTAATTTAGTCTCTAAATTTATAAATAAATTCAGTTTAGTGCTAAAAATTTATGAGGTTTGAGATCATTAATTAGAAATAAGCATGATCAGTGGGGAGAAAAAAGAAAAAAAAAATAGAGAAAATGTACACTATTACTTCAACTAATAAATGCCCAAGTTTTTTTTGGGCCTCAATTCCAATACGAATTTCAATTTCCCATGCTTTGTTAGCTCATATTAAAATAAAAAATTTCCTTTATATTTTATTATTTTCATTATTCTTGGTTTTTACTTTTCCAATTATTTTAACTCATTTTCTGTCATCTCTTCTTTAAGCACCTTCTCCCACTCTTCCCTTCCCCAACACACCCAACCTCCATATCCATTGTACTTATACCTTCTCTCTCTCCCCCCCCTTTTTTTCCTCTTTGTCTCTTTTTCTTTTTTTTCTTTCATACCCATAACACCACTAACCACCATTTGCCACCAGCACCACTTAGTACTTACAACAACTACATACTTGCAGAAGACATTAGCCCAATAATTATTTAAGTTTTCCTCTTCTTCTTGGACGTGCATTCACAAATAGGTAACTATAACTTGTATGCAATTTGAATCAAAAGCTTTTTTATTACAAATAAAAAAAAAATCTTGAGACATTGTTCAACGAGTAGACAACATTTGATGAAGCCAGTACATCATCAGAATTCCACGGTTTGTGGGTGATGATTAAGATAGTAGTATTAGTGGGTGTGAAAGAGGTTAAAAAAAAATAACACAGAGGAGAGAAGGAGAGAGACATAAAACGTATAAGTTAAGCTCAATAATACATATATCTCTAAACTGGTGGGTTAAGTCATCGGGGGTGGGAGTAGAAGGGGACAAGGCGCCGTGGATGGGGGGTTGGAGCTGGGGAAAGAGCTTTGTTTTTAGATGTTAAATATTGATAAATTAAAACAATGTAACCAACATAATGGTTGGTTCTGTGTTTGAGTACTTGTTTTTGTGTATGTGGTCTCAAGTTCGAAACACTGCAACAGCATATTTGTTTTTTGTTTTTCGTAAACTTAAGGGGTATTTTAGACATTTTAATGTTTTTTTGTTAATTTTTTAACTGTAGGGATTGATTTGAACTTTTATAAAATAATGGGGATTGATTTGAACCATTTGAAATAATAAAAATTAATTTGAAAAAATGTAAAATAATAGGGACTAGTGATGCTATTTTCCCTTCTTATTATCTCATCTTTCTTCGCCCAACCTTTTCAAGCTTTATTTCCTCCACCATCATGAATAACATTTTCTTTTCTCTGTCCTTTTTGCCCAAGTACACTGGTACTCCTTTTTGGATACAGTAGAATGTATTCAAACCAAAATTTATCAATCAAATGATTTATCCGCTTATTTAGTTTATTAAAATATTTTCAAAACCTATTCCTCACTCTGTTTTTACTGATCCGGTAGAATACTTCATTCATATCAATAATCTAAAATATTTTCTAAACTATTCATCATAGGCACCTATCTTTACCAACTTGTAAGGTTGGTGACTAGAATATCCATTTCGATAACTCTTCTTGGTTCTACTACACTGAATTTAATTTCTTTAATAAACGAAGAAAAAGAGCATTTGTACATTTCTTCGGAATCTGGAACTAAAACTTGGAACCATACCCCTCTTCATGTATGCATGAAGATATAATTAAAGCGTATTGGTGTTTGAAAACTAATTTTTTTTGAAAGAAAAACAAGTATCTAATTTTTCTATTTTATCATATAAATGAAAGGTTTTTTTTTATATTGTGTTCTAACTGGCGGGATAAGTGAGTTTCAGCCCTGGGGCTGGGCTAGTAAAATTATATACTAACCATCGTCTATTTAGTGTGGTACACCACTTTTTGTTTGGACTCTCATTTGCCTTTTATGTCAACTTTGATGTGTGACGAATGTTAAGACTTTTTCAAAATTGAGAGAGAAATCATCCATATGTTGACCTCCTCATGTAGCTTTATAATTTCCTAAGGCATTCCCCCCATCTTAGGATTTCACACAATCTCCGCTATAATACTTCTGTACAAGTTGGCCAAGTACAAACCAACTACAACCCTCTTGAGTGCACAAGAGATATATAAGCTCCTTCAAAAGTAGATGAAACTTCAACCTACTACCTCATTTCATTTGAGTCCACAAAGAATATACAACACTTTTCTCAATACAATGGTTTTCTCAATCTAGGTACAACAGTGTGTAGCAACAAGGATAGTGTTTAGTAAATGAATACAAATGATTTCTTCTTGAAGAGTAGATAATACAAGTAAAAGTTCTTGAATATTCAAAGATTTGCAAGTATTAGTTCAACATTGGTGTAATAAATGAATAATTAAGACTTTGATAGCTTTGATTCAATGCTTGTTGCTAGAAAGAGGTGTTTTTAAAAGATCAAGTATGTGTGGTTATAAAGATAAGTTTCAATGGATATAAAAAAGGCAAGGTCCCCAAGTGATAAGCCAGCGATAAAGGGTGTTTTTCGAATACGGTTTGTGTTGGTCCTTAATAACCTAAAAGGCGGGGGGAGGGGGGGGTGAATTAGGTTGTTTAGGCAAGATTAAGCAATTTAAAATTTCTTAATATAGAGGCAATGTCTAGTAAGGATTGATAAAACACAAGAAGCTCTTGTAGGCAATTTATCAAACACTTAGTGAGCATATGAATATTTAACACTAGATATGCAATTAGAGTTTCAAGGTAAAATCTCAAATAGATATCTCAACATTTACCAAGCAATTAAGATGAGCAATATCCACACGAAAGTAAATAACTTGGAAATAAAGAGAATAGAGTAAGAAAAATCAAACACGATGATTTTTCAAGTGGTTCGCACTCCCGGGGGCCTAGTCCACCACCTAAGGTCTTCTCTTCCCTTAGGATTTTAAAAACACTTCACTATGATGCTTCTTCAAATGTTGGTGAAGCAAGAACCAACTACAATTACTCTTGAGTCCACAAGAGTCACACAAGCTCCTTCAAATGTAGGTGAAGCTTAACCTACTACTCTCTCTTCCTTTGAGTCCACAAAGGATTACAATACTTCTTCTCACAATGATTCTCTCAATCTATGTGAAAGAATGTATTACAAAGATTATGTGATAGAATAAATGACAATTTCAACTCCTATTTGAGTTTGATATTACACTTTGGAAAATGGCTTTGAATGCTCAAAAGATATGATAATGATAGCTCAAGATTTCTCAATAGGAATGATATAAAAGCTCTTTTGAAAATTTGAAAATTATGGCTTGGAGAGATGATTTTGAAGGTGAGAAGGCATGGCTTAAAAAGAGGGAAAGATTAGACAAAAATCGGATTTTAAGCAAGATTTTCAGATTTTCCCGTTAACTCATCCGGGCGCTGAGGCACTGATCCGGGCGCCCGGAAAGAGCGTGTATCGCCCGGAAAGGTCTTTTCTGCCGGGCGTTGCACCTTCTATCCGGGCGATCGAAAAATGTCGGTAACGCCCGGATGCCATAAAAAATGCTGAAAATGTATTTTTAGCCCAGAAATATTTGGGCATATTGAAAAAGAGATTTCTTAGCATTTTTTAACATCCCAAAAAAAAATTTCAAACTAGTTGAAAGGTAGTTTTATAAAATGATTTCAAAAGCAAGAGTTTGAAATAAAAAATATTTTTTCTACGAAAGATTTTGAAATAAGAAAACAATTTTTTTGAGAAATTTTGAGCGATACAAATTATAATTAGGCAAGCGACAACTTTTAAGGCCGGTACCCCTTATGTCACCACTTCTCCTTCCTTGTGACTCCCTCTTTATCTACGAGTCAATAACTTGAATTCTTTAGGGCTTGGATACAATTTGATAGTGCTTGGTCTTTGATCCAAAAAAGCTTTCTACTCTTGACTAAAACAACTTGATCCAATATTGATGTAGACTTGCTTTGGAAAGAAGGTCTTACAAAAAAATGCTAAAGAACAATTAAGATGTTTTGTTATTATCAAAATAAAGATTATAGACTTTTCATGCCAACAATCTCCCCCTTTTTGATGATGACAAAACATTGAAGTTAACAAGCATGAAATAGTTGAAATTTAAAGAATAAAACTTGAATTGAGGTCTCCCCCTCAATTTGTGCTTGATAAAATTTAGTCTTGATCCTGAAAAGCAAAAACTCCCCCTGAATAAGTGCAATGATAGGCATATTTACTTCAATACTTTCTCCCCCTATTTGTCATCACAAAAGAGCATTCTATAGCAAATAAAGACAATAGTAGGCGACAACAGGCATAAGACAAGAGATAAGAAAAAAAAATGCAACGCATTAATGACAAGAAAGCAAAAATATCCAACCAATGTTAAAAGATAAGGAAGAAAAACAGCTAAGGAGTGTTTGAGGAAAGATTCAACTGAAAGCAAAAAATAAATTGTTTGAGGAGAGAACACAACTTAAAGCATCCACAGACTAAGAACCAATGTGGTGATCATATAAAGCCTTCAGCATCTGCTCCATTCTGTCCAAACGAACATCTTGTTCATTCAGGTGTGCACGAATTTCATCAAGGGAGGAGGAGTGAGAGGAAGACGGTCTAGCCCTTTGTCCTTGAGAAGTGCCAACACCACTGCTGCCTTGCCGTTCCATAGGATCTCTAAAAGTAGTGGGGTCAACATCAAGGGATTCAAACACAAGAGGATCATCACTCGTATCATCACCAATATTGAGAACTCGAGAGTTATGAATTTTCAGCTTTTGGTAAGTGAGGCTAGTAACATGGAGAAGATAGGATCTATCACTAATGGCCTCAAACTCATGATCTCGTGGAACTTCTAAAGACTCAAAAAGGTGAGTTAAGGGTACCCCATAAGCAAGTTGATTTTGAGCCTCCTTGGTGTGAATGATATGGTTAATGATGATGTGCGGAAGATTGATACGTTTAGCTTCATACATCAAATACATCAACAGTGCAGTGAATTTTGGAATTGAACCATCCTTAACTTCCCGTGGAATAATGACCTCATGAAGAATATAAAATAGCAGCTTCTTTTCTGGAGTGAGATCCTTAGTCTTAGGATATCCTAAGGAGCTTGTTCCTGTTCCTTCCCACAGAAATTCTATAACATTGGCTTCTAAGTTTTCAAGAACACCTTCTGGCATACCTCTATATGAATAAAGTTTGGTGCCTTGATTAGGAATCCCAAAGGCTCTAGCAACAATACTTGCAGTTAATTCTAGTTCCTTAGACTTAACTTGACTATTCAGTTTCATGGTGGTGAAGTCTAAGTTAACATAGTAATAGAATTCTCTAATCCATGCAGTATTGCCTTTGTTTTCAAACCTTAACATAGGTAGCCACCCTTGAGCATCTAAAAGCTGATAAATTCTAGTACCATTAAGCAAGGTGGGAGGATCTAAAATCTTACCCCATAGGATGTTTTGTTGTGGAAAAGCATCTGGATTTACAATGATCTGAGGGCCTGAGGATGAAGATTCTCCTTGCTTGCGTTTCCTGGAGTCAGCCCTTGGTGGTGCCATTTGAATTTGAAGGTTGGAGAAGCTTGTTAGAAGAAAGGTTTAGTTGAGGAATTTCACCGAACACCTTGTATACAAGTTTTTTTTTTAAGGATTGGATAAAGAGGATTTTTAAAGTTTTGATGATGAAAATATAAGAGTTTGATGATTTGAAGAGTGTTTTGATGCAAATAATGGTTAGTGATGGTGAAGATGTTGGTGATTAAATAGGAGAAATTGAGAGAAGAAAGAGTTTATATTTGAGAAGGTGTGAAAAAGTGAGGAGAGAGGAAGGAGATTTCGGTTTTTCAAACAGCTCGATCCGGGCGATAGGCCCTTTTTCCGGGCGCCCGGATGAGGGTAGTAACGCCCGGCAGAGAGTGATGTTCTAGTCAATACATGCTTCTTCCGGGCGCCCGGAAGAAGGCAGTAACGCCCGGATCACTATTTTGCCGAAAAATGCAATATTTCGTCAGGTTATGTGATCCAAAGCATTCCAAGTTCCCTTCTAATAGCACAAAATTGATTCTCATGCAAAGGTTTTGTAAAAATATCGGCCAATTGATGCAAGGAATCAACAAAAACAAGCTCAATATCCCCTTTTTGCACATGATCTCTTAGGAAATGATGACGAATTTCAATATGCTTAGTTCTAGAATGTTGAATAGGGTTCTTTGATAGACTTATAGCACTTGTATTATCACACCTGATAGGCACATGATCATATTCGAGACCAAAGTCAAGTAAAGTTTGTTTCATCCATAGAATTTGTGCTGCACAATTACCTATAGCTACATACTCTGCTTCTGCTGTTGAAAGAGCTACACTATGTTGTTTCTTACTAGACCATGAGACTAAGGCATGTCCTAGAAATTGACAACTGCCGCTAGTGCTTTTTCTATCGATCTTACATCCCGCATAATCAGCATCGGAGTAACCTAGAAGTTCAAAAGATGTGCCTTTAGGATAAAAGAGTCCTAGATTGATGGTACTCTTAAGGTATCTAATAATCCTTTTTACAGCATTCAAGTGTGATTCTTTCGGAGAAGATTGAAACCGAGCACATAAGCATACAGAAAACATAATATCAGGTCTTGAGGCAGTTAAATAGAGAAGGCTTCTGATCATACCTCGATATAGCTTTTCATCAACAGATTTACCGTTTTCATCTTTGTCAAGTTTGATTGACGTTCCCATGGGGGTGCTCATTTATTTTGCAGTTTCAAGCCCGAATCTTTTGATGAGTTCCTTAATATACTTGGCTTGATTAATGAAGATCCCTTCTTTTGTTTGTTTGATTTGAAGTCCAAGGAAGAAATTTAATTCTCCCATCATGCTCATTTCAAATTCTTTGTGCATACATTCAGAAAAGTACTTGCAAAGGGATTCATTAGTAGCACCAAAGATAATGTCATCAACATAAATTTGAACAAGCAAGATGTCTTTAGCTTTTCTTTTTACAAATAGAGTAGAGTCTAGTTTACCTCTAGAGAAACCGTTGTCAAGCAGATAATTCCTTAATCTATCATACCATGCCCTAGGTGCTTGTTTAAGTCCATAAAGAGTCTTTTGAAGTTTGAATACATGACTTAATAAATTTGTGTTTTCAAAACTGGGTGGTTGTTCAACATAAACTTCTTCTTGAAGATATCCATTTAAGAAAGCACTTTTAATATCCATTTGATAGAGTTTGAAGTTCATGAAACATGCATATGCTAGTAACATTCTAATGGATTCAAGTCGAGCTACTGGTGCAAAGGTTTCTTCATAGTCTATTCCTTCTTCTTGATTATACCCTTGAGCAACTAATCTAGCCTTATTTCTAGTTACATTACCAGATTCATCTAGTTTGTTTCGAAAAACCCATTTTGTACCAATAATCGGGTAATTACTAGGTCTTTCAACTAAGGTCCAAACTTGATTTCTTTCAAATTGATTAAGCTCTTCTTGCATAGCAATAATCCAATCATCATCCAATAAAGCTTCTTTGATATTTTTAGGTTCAATTTGAGATATAAAAGCTACATGTTCACAGAAAGTATTTAGATTGGAACGAGTTCTTACACCTTGTGATGGATCCCCAAGGATTTGATCATTTGGATGATTTTTGACAAATTTCCAACACTTTGGGAGATCTTGATTTGTTGATATGATTTGATCATTTGAAGTTGGTTGTACTTCCTCTATTTGAGTATCAATTTGATTGCTTGTGGATGTATTGCCTTCTTCACTTGTCGGAATAGGTTGACTTTGTTCTTCAACTTGTTGAAAGCTCATACTATCGTCTTCATCCTTTCTTGACATAAATTGGTTAGTTTCATCAAAGTTAATATGCATAGATTCCTCAATTACAGAGGTTCTTTTATTGTAAACTCGATATGCCTTGCTTCTAGAAGAGTATCCAATAAAAATACCTTCGTCGGACTTTGAATCAAACTTACCAAGATACTCCTTATTATTTAAGATGAAGCATTTACATCCAAAAACTTTAAAATGTGAGATATTTGGAGTACGTCCTTTCCATAATTCATATGGAGTTTTCTTTAGAGAAGGCCTAATTAAAACTCTATTTAGAGTATAGCAAGCTGTATTGACAGCTTCTCCCCAAAAGTATGTAGGCAAGTTGTTTTCTTTCAACATTGTTCTGGCCATTTCTTGTAAAGTTCGGTTTTTCCTTTCAACAACCCCATTTTGTTGAGGAGTTCTAGGAGCCGAAAAATTATGCTCAATGCCATTTTGTTCACATAATTCCACAAAAGATGCATTTATGAATTCCGTGCCTTGATCACTGTGAATGCATGAAATATAGTATCCTTTCTCATTTTGCACTCTTTTACAGAATTTTGCAAATTCATTGAAAGTATCACTTTTGAAAGCAAGAAACATCACCCATGTGTATCTAGTATAATCATCAACAATAACAAAAACGTATCTAGATCCTCCTAGACTTATTACATCCATTGGTCCAAAAAGGTCCATATGAAGTTTTTGTAGAGCTTTTGATGTAGACACATGGCTAATGGTTTTAAAAGATGCTTTATGTTGTTTTCCAAATTGACATGCATCACATAAATGATCTTTTTCAAACTTGGTCTTAGGAAGACCTCTCATAAGATCCTTTCGAGAAAGTTTACCAAGTAGATCCATACTAATGTGTCCTAATCTTCTATGCCATAACCAAGAAATTTCATTTGTTGTGATTAGACAATCAATATTTTGGCAAGATATACTTTCAAAGTTAATAATATAGACATTTTCATGTCTATTTGCAGTAAACAACACATTTTTCATTTTTTCAAAAATGGTGCAACATGATGATTTAAATTCAACTAAATAATCATTATCACATAGTTGACTTACACTAAGCAAATTATGTTGCAATCCTTTCACAAGTAGCACATCATGAATGGATATTTTATTTCCAATGCTACCTTTACCAATGATTTTACCTTTTTCATTATTTCCAAAGCTCACAAAACCTTTGTAATTTTTGATAGGCTCATAGAAAAGAGATGGATCACCGGTCATATGCCTTGAACATCCACTATCAATGACCCAATTTCCTTCATACTTCATCCTTAGGGTAACCTATATACAAAAACAAAATTTAGGTCCCCAAGTTCTATTGGGTCCTATATTGTTAGTATTGACTTTTAACACTTTTGATAATCCATTTTGGTTTAAGCCAAGAAGGAATTTTGGAGTCTCTACCTATCATATTTCGAAATTTACAATGTGATGTTATGTGACCTTGTCTTTCACAATAGGTGCATGTTTTTTGAAATCCTTTAGATGTTGATGCTTCATTTGTAGATGATGATGCTTTAACAAAATGGCTTTTTAAAGATTTTTGTTTTGAAGAGGGTTTATATCATAATCCACTTTTATCAAAAGCCATTTTTTGAGAACCAAGCATTTTATCAAGGTTTTCTTTTCCTTTTGTAAATCTTACAAGGTTTCTATTTAATCCTTGATTTTCTTTTTCAAGCTTTTCAATTTTTGTTTGAAGATTATTATTTTTGAAATGAATTTTAAGTGCTTTTTCATGAGTAAAATTTTGATCTTTTTCAAGCAACTTATTTTCTTCTTTTAAGGTATTATTTTCTTTTTGAAGTTCATGTATCTTAAGAATTGCAATTTCAAAACTATCATGAATTTTTTAGAATTCATTTTGTAATTCTTCAAAAGAACATTCATTTTCAATTAATGAGCTAGAGGTGTAATATTCGGAGTTAAAGGAAGAACATACCTCATCATCTTCTTTTGTCATAAGACAAACGATGTTTGCCACTTCTTCATTTTCACTTTCCTCACCGGTTGATGCATCGTCATCAACGTATGTTGCCTTCAAGGCTTTTCCTTCGTTGGTTTTGATTAGTTTTGGACAATTTGCTTTTATATGACCCGTCTTGTCACAATTGAAGCACCTTCCTTCTTCTTTTGATTTGTTTCTTCCTTTGTTCATAAACTTATTGTAAGGAGCTTTGCTTACCTTTTTGAATTTAAGAAATTTCTTAAAGTTCCTTGTAAGAAGAGCTATCTCATCATCATCTTCTTTGTTTTCTTCTTCTTCATCACTTGAGTAAGCCTTTGATGCAAGAAGCGCAAGTGACTTTTTATTATTCCTCTTTTCTTCTTCTCGATCTTTCCTCTTCAACTCATGGCTCATAAGAGATCCCATAAGTTCACTAAGAGTGAGAGTTTTGAGGTCTCTAGCTTCTTCAATAGCCGTTACTTTAGCTTCCCATGGCTCGGTTAAGCTTCGGAGAACTTTTCCTACCAATTCTTCATTAGAATACTCTTTTCCAAGAGATTTTAGAGCATTAACAATGTCAGTAAATCTAGAAAACATTTGTTCTATATTTTCATCAAAAGACATTTTGAACATTTCATATTTATGAACAAGCATGTTTATTCTAGTTTCTTTAACTTGGTTGGTGCCCTCATATGTGACTTCTAATTGATCCCAAATTTCTTTAGCACTTTTGCATCTGGAAATTTTATTGAACTCATTTGAATAGAAAGCAAGATATAACATATTCATAGCTTTATAGTTTCTTTCACACATTTTGAAGTCATCATCATTATAATCTTTTTCCGGTTTGGGGGTAATGATACTTTGTTCTCCTTCCTTTTTAGTTAACGTAGGATTGATTGGTCCATTTTTTATCACATTCCAAACTCTTATGTCATTTTCTAGAATATAGATTCTTCTCCTAGTTTTCCAAAAAGAATAGTTTGTTCCATTAAACAATGGTGGTCTAGAGGAAGATTATCCTTCAACTATATTAGACATTGATGAGCTTGCCATAGGGATCCTCTACTAGATGTTAAGCTATATGTAGAGTACTAGCTCTTGATACCACTTGTTGGTCCTTAATAACCTAAAAGGGGGGGGGGGTGAATTAGGTTGTTTAGGCAAGATTAAGCAATTTAAAATTTCTTAATATAGAGGCAATGTCTAGTAAGGATTGATAAAACACAAGAAGCTCTTGTAGGCAATTTATCAAACACTTAGTGAGCATATGAATATTTAACACTAGATATGCAATTAGAGTTTCAAGGTAAAATCTCAAATAGATATCTCAACATTTACCAAGCAATTAAGATGAGCAATATCCACACGAAAGTAAATAACTTGGAAATAAAGAGAATAGAGTAAGAGAAATCAAACACGATGATTTTTCAAGTGGTTCGCACTCCCGAGGGCCTAGTCCACCACCTAAGGTCTTCTCTTCCCTTAGGATTTTAAAAACACTTCACTATGATGCTTCTTCAAATGTTGGTGAAGCAAGAACCAACTACAATTACTCTTGAGTCCACAAGAGTCACACAAGCTCCTTCAAATGTAGGTGAAGCTTAACCTACTACTCTCTCTTCCTTTGAGTCCACAAAGGATTACAATACTTCTTCTCACAATGATTCTCTCAATCTATGTGAAAGAATGTATTACAAAGATTATGTGATAGAATAAATGACAATTGCAACTCCTATTTGAGTTTGATATTACACTTTGGAAAATGGCTTTGAATGCTCAAAAGATATGATAATGATAGCTCAAGATTTCTCAATAGGAATGATATGAAAGCTCTTTTGAAAATCTGAAAATTATGGCTTGGAGAGATGATTTTGAAGGTGAGAAGGCATGGCTTAAAAAGAGGGAAAGATTAGACAAAAATCGGATTTTAAGCAAGATTTTCGGATTTTTCCGTTAACTCATCCGGGCGCTGAGGCACTGATCCGGGCGCCCGGAAAGAGCGTGTATCGCCCGGAAAGGTCTTTTCTGTCGGGCGTTGCACCTTCTATCCGGACGACCGGAAAATGCCGGTAACGCCTGGATGCCATAAAAAATGCTGAAAATGTATTTTTAGCCCAGAAATATTTGGGCATATTGAAAAAGAGATTTCTTAGCATTTTTTAACATCCCAAAAAAAAATTTCAAACTAGTTGAAAGGTATTTTTATAAAATGATTTCAAAAGCAAGAGTTTGAAATAAAAAATATTTTTTCTACGAAAGATTTTGAAATAAGAAAATATTTTTTTTGAGAAATTTTGAGCGATACAAATCATACTTAGGCAAGCGACAACTTTTAAGGCCGGTACCCCTTATGTCACCACTTCTCCTTCCTTGTGACTCCCTCTTTATCTACGAGTCAATAACTTGAATTCTTTAGGGCTTGGATACAATTTGATAGTGCTTGGTCTTTGATCCAAAAAAGCTTTCTACTCTTGACTAAAACAACTTGATCCAATGTTGATGTAGACTTGCTTTGGAAAGAAGGTCTTACAAAAAAATGCTAAAGCACAATTAAGATGTTTTGTTATTATCAAAATAAAGATTATAGACTTTTCAGGCCAACAGTTTGCTTTCAGGTTCTATTCACGTAACTTGCTGAACTGGTGCATGTATTGAGAAGTATAATTGTATTCAAAGATTTACTATAAAATGGTCGAACTCCGTTTGTGAGGCCCGACCTTGAATTGCGTGTCTTACCTCGATTTGCGTGCCTTAGACCCAGAATTATATGATTGACCTTGAATTACGTGCGCTGTCTTGGCTTTCATGCATGCCTCGTCATACGTGTCTCGACCTAGAATTGTGTGTCCTAATCCTCGACTTACGAGCCCTGACTTCGAATTGCGTGCGTTATCTCGTTTCGTGTGCCTTAACCTTAAACTGCGTGCCTTAACCTAGGTTTAATAGTTGTGTCTTGATTTATGTGCATTCATTTAGGGTTGCGTGCATTTACTTGGAATATGTGTATTTGTCTCGTAGTTCGTGTCTTACCTCGTAGTGCGTGCCCTAGACCTAGGAAAGCGTGTCTGCACGATAATCAATAAAGAATCTTACACAAAGCACTAGTGTAACGCCCCGATCCCTCACGAGACCGGGACTCCTATTTATCATGCTATTCTCACCCAATTCCAAACCCCGGGCACGAAATTTTAGGGAAAACGGACGGAATTTTCCCTATATATAGGACTATCTAGAAACTTTGCAACAATCACATACAAGTCTTGAACCACAATCAACCATTCATACAACCTAGTTTACAAGATTCATAAAGCCAACTAGCTTATCAAGACCATCTAAGCCTTGGAACCCAACTACATATCACACAACCATACAAAATTAAATCCATTGAAATTCTATCTTTTAATCCACTTATCATACCACTCTATATTAACAAACAAGCTTTCTTATAATTTGTGTCCAACCAACTAATTAGTTTTCATTGTCCACACAAGCATGCATTCAAAGCGGTAAAGCCTAACTTCAAATATTACATCCCAACTACCAATAACACGAGCTTAAACTTTAAATTACAACACAAACTCCTTCAAGCCTAACAAATACATACAAGGCCAAGCTTCAAAGTAGATCATATAACAACAACTTCACACAATTCACATGTAGGCATCCAACCTCAGCGCGATAGGCAACCCGCAACACGGCACTCAAGGTAGTTATTCTAACTGCCCCTATAATATATTAAAATGAGGAATGAGTAACCTAAGTTACTCAGTGAGGGAGGTGATGCACCATACCGGGCCGTGCAATATGATATGCAATTATAGGAAGTCATATATAACATAAAACAACAAGATCAATAGTCAAGTAATTAACCACATTAAAAAGGTTACGGTTCCACTTCAAGTCTTCGATCTCGAACCACGAGCCACGAAGTTTACGCAAGTGCCGGCAAACCCATACACCAACAAGTTCGGATACTCCGGATGTATCCTGATCCTACGACCCTTTCTCCTGAGGTAGGTCCATGCCCAGCAGGTGAACCACGCCTCTAGGGTAGTGGAGTATGCCTCAGCGAGAAGAGAATAGGCACCATGATAGTCGAGGGAGCATGGCAAGCCCGATGCCGCTCGTGTTTCTCGACGCTACCATGTCCGATAAGGTTGCGCAATCCCGAGACAAGTCACAAGCATTCAAGATATCAAATAACACATAAGAGGGTCAACAAAGTAGGTCGCTCTCACATATATGCACAATATAAGTTCACAATAGCACGAATTGGCTTTAGAGAATTAAAAGTAGCAATCAACCAAATATTTCCTCACAATCAACTCAATTAACTTCATTATACTTTGGATAGTCAATACAATACAAATCAACTCAACAACAAGTTCTCAATGCAACAAGAATGGCTAAAAACTACTTTTTCCATTTCTTTAACCAAGATTTCTTTCTCCTATGCACGTTTCAAAGTTTGCAAACCACATCCTAATCATACTATATTCTTAATTAAGCCCAAAAACACCTATTAAGATCATAAAAATCCATTTTAGAAGTTAAAGCTGGGGAAGGCCCCGAGCGGGTTTTAACTACAACTATACTAACCGAGCCCCAATTTCGCTTAACGAAAGCATCAAAAGTGTTTCCTTACCCCAAGGATACCTAAATCATAGCCCAAACTTGCCCGGATTGCTCAACGAGAAAAGTCCCCTTTTTAAAGTCGACTAATTACGCAATTTAGCTCGGTTTTCGTTGATTCAACTTTACGTGGCTTTTCAACAAGCTTCACTAGGGCCTAGAGCATCTATTTGGAGTCTCAATTCAAGCTAATTAGCAAATTTTATTCAAAACCCTAAAATGAGCTCTATTCATCATCTCTTTCATTCAATTTGTGCATTCTACCATAGAATTTGCTAACAAGCTTTAAAAGTCTACTCTATAGGCTCTAATAAACACATATTAAGCATTTATAACAAGTATTATAGCAATAATTAACAAATCAAAAATTTTAATATATGAACATAAACTTTGATAGTTATAAAAATGCAACTCTCTCACTTGTATGAAGATGTAGGCAAGGTGGTGAAACTCCTAGGTGCTCTAGAATCCTCCCTAAGCAAGCCAAGAGCTTAACTCCAAGGTTTGATGAAGAAATTCTCCTCCTATGCCATTTTCGGATTTGCTACAGTAATTTCAGCTTTTGCACTTTTTTTTTGCTCTTATTATATTATATAGGTAACAGACTAAGGAAATAATGGGTTAAGTAAGTAAATTGGGTCTAATTAAATATATTTAAGGGTCTAATAAAAGTCTAAAGTCTAGCTAATTCACTAGAAGCCCAAATAAAAATTCTATAAAAAGTTACTATTCTTTCGTAACACTATTCATTCAAGACGAAAACTATTTTCTAAATGCATACTCCCAACATTAAATACACAAAATAATATTTTTCACATTCCTCCTACATGATATGTGACAGGAGAAAATACAGTTTCAGAAAAATTAAACAGTAAATTTTTCTTATGAATAGTGTCTTATGCTAAAAATTGAATAAATGTACATTTAATGCTCAAATAAGACATTCAACAATTTAAAATGAATATGAAGAGGTTCTCGGTCGTCACACTCTCCCCTCCTTACAAAAATTGGGTCCTCGCAATTTCTTACACATACAAGTGAGTTACCCTCATAAATAAAACACATTGTTTCACGTAAGCATGCTTAACACATAAAACACATTGATCACGTTAGCAATTTATAACAAGTAAAGTCACATAAGCAACAAGTTCACATACACAAATTATAAACTACTAAGTCGTTTAAACAACAACTTCACATAAAACAAGTTAATCACATATTCACATTAGTTATATAAAGCATATCGAGCACTCAAGTACACAAAGCACATAATTCACACAAGGCACGTTAATCACATAGCTCGCATTAATCACATAAACACATTGAACATATAAACACATCAAGCACGTTAACCACATCCATTTCACTTATCACACAAGCACATAAACCACAACTAGTTCACTCAACAAATAAAACATGTTGATCACATAAGCACATTGATCACATTAACTCTCTTATCACATAAGACATGCACATACAGTTTCTAAACACATTGACACTAAGGCCACTACCCCACAAGCCGAAGACCTTATCCCATCTTGCGCCTAGCTAACTAACTAAGCTCTGATACCACTACTGTAACGCCCCGATCCCTCATGAGATTGGGACTCCTATTTATCATGCTATTCTCACCCAATTCCAAACCTCGGGCACGAAATTTTAGGAAAAACGGATGGAGTTTTCCCTATATATAGGACTATCTAGAAACCTGCCAACAATCACATATAAGTCTTGGACCACAATCAACCATTCATACAACCTAGTTTACAAGATTCATAAAGCCAACTAGCTCCTCAAGATCCGAGCCTTGGAACCCAACAACATATCACACAACCATACAAAATTAAATCCATTGAAATTTTATCTTTTAATCCACTTATCATACCACTCTATATTAACAAACAAGCTTTCTTATAATTTGTGTCCAACCAACTAATTAGTTTTCATCGTCCACACAAGCATGCATTCAAAGCGGTAAAGCCTAACTTCAAATATTACATCCCAACTACCAATAACACGAGCTTAAACTTTAAATTACAACACAAACTCCTTCAAGCCTAACAAATACATACAAGGCCAAGCTTCAAAGTAGATCATATAACAGCAACTTCACACAATTCACATGTAGGCATCCAACCTCAGCGCGATAGGCAACCCGCAACATGACACTCAAGGTAGTTATTCTAACTGCCCATGTAACATATTAAAATGAGGAATGAGTAACCTAAGTTACTCAGTGAGGGAGGTGATGCAGCATACCGGGGCGTGCAATATGATATGCAATTACAGGAAGTCATATATAACATAAAACAACAAGATCAATAGTCAAGTAATTAACCATATTAAAAAGGATACGGTTCCACTTCAAGTCTTTGATCTCGAACCACAAGCCATGAACTTTACGCAAGTGCCGGCAAACCCATACACTAACAAGTTGGGATACTCCGGATGTATCCCGATCCTACGGCCCTTTCTCCTAAGGTAGGTCCATGCCTAGTAGGTGAACCACACCTCTGGGGTAGTGGAGTATACCTCAACGAGAAGGGAATGGGCACCATGGTAGTCGAGGGAGCACAGCAAGCCCGATGCCGCCTATGTTTCTCGACGCTACCATATCCGATAAGGTTGCGCAACCCCGAGACAAGTCACAAGCATTCAAGATATCAAATAACACATAAGAGGGTCGACAAAGTAGGTCGCCCTCACATATATGCACAATATAAGTTCACAATAGCACGAATTGGCTTTAGAGAATTAAAAGTAGCAATCAAGCAAATCTTTCCTCACAATCAACTCAATTAACTTCATTATACTTTGGATAGTCAATACAATACGAATCAACTCAACAACAAGTTCTCAATGCAACAAGAATGGCTAAAAACTATTTTTTCCCTTTCTTTAACCAAGATTTCTTTCTCCTATGCACGTTTCAAAGTTTGCAAACCACATCCTAATCATACTATATTCTTAATTAAGCCCAAAGACACTTATTAAGATCATAAAAATCCATTTTAGAAGTTAAAGCTCGGGAAGGCTCCGAGCGGGTTTTAACTACAACTATACTAACTGAGCCCCAATTTCGTGTAACGAAAGCATCAAAAGTGCTTCCTTACCCCCAAGGATACCCAAATCATAGCCCAAACTTGCCCGGATTGCTCAACGAGAAAAGTCCCCTTTTGGTTGATTCAACTTCACGTGGCTTTTCAAAAAACTTCACTAGGGCCTAGAGCATCTATTTGGAGTCTCAATTCAAGCTAATTAGCAAATTTTATTCAAAACCCTAAAATGAGCACTATTCATCATCTCTTTCATTCAATTTGTGCATTCTACCATAGAATTTGCTAACAAGCTTTAAAAGTCTACTCTATAGGCTCTAATAAACACATATTAAGCATTTATAACAAGTATTATAGCAACAATCAACAAATCAAAAATTTCAATATATGAACATAAACTTTGATAGTTATAAAAATGCAACTCCATCACTTGTATAAAGATGTAGGCAAGGTGGTGAAGCTCCTAGGTGCTCTAGAATCCTCCCTAAGCAAGCCAAGAGCTCAACTCCAAGGTTTGATGAATAAATTCTCCTCCTATGCCATTTTCGGATTTACTACAATAATTCCAGCTTTTGCACTTTTTTTTTTTTTTGCTCTTATTATATTATATAGGTAATAGACTAAGGAAATAATGGGTTAGGTTAGTAAATTGGATATAATTAAACATATTTAAGGATCTAATAAAAGTCTAAAGTCTAGCTAATTCACTAGAAGTCCAAATAAAAATTCTACAAAAAGTTACTATTGTTTCGTAACACTATTTATTCAAGACGAAAACTATTTTCTAAATGCATACTCCCAACATTAAATACACAAAATAATATTTTTCACATTCCTCCTACATGATATGTGATAGGAAAAAAATACAGTTTCAGAAAAATTAAATAGCAAATTTTCTTTATGAATAGTG
The DNA here is from genome assembly GCA_037974665.1 of Ehretia macrophylla. Taxonomy (NCBI): domain Eukaryota; kingdom Viridiplantae; phylum Streptophyta; class Magnoliopsida; order Boraginales; family Ehretiaceae; genus Ehretia; species Ehretia macrophylla. The sequence goes on from CM075782.1 coordinate 55,327,879, forward strand.
TCTTATGCTAAAAATTGAATAAATGTACATTTAATGCTCAAATAAGACATTCAACAATTTAAAATGAATATGAAGAGGTTCTCGGTCGTCACAACTAGACTATTAAATAATCCAACACAATTCACTAACCAATATTATATTCCTGATTCAAATTCTCTACAAAATCCATTAACAATAAACAATTCTATCTATACAAACACCTAAACATCCTTTATTCTTTATTCTTATTCTAAAACCAATGCACCTCAAATTCTACACATATTATAATCCCTAATATACTCACATGAATCTGAAAATTCAGCATTTCCCATGCTATACACGTCCCTACCAAGCCATTTGAGCAACTTTGCACAATTAAATAAATTCTAGACATTCCTATGACACACACACAAGACACTAGGCATAAAATAATCCCATACACCCTACCCCAAGCACCCTTTCTCGACCAAATCACACTAAGAATGCCTACAATTCAAAAATGCACAAATGACAAAAGAAAATTCAGATTTACAAGCTCAAGGCCGACACACACATACACAAGCATCATTTCTTCTTATCAAACTTCACTTTTCCTCTCAAACTCTCCCATTCTCTCTCCATTTTTGACCATGGCTGCCCTTTGACCTCCCAAGACTTCTAAAAAGCTCTCAAGGACTCTCAAGACCACTCCAAGCGCGGCCATAGCAAGCAACATAGCAAGAATCTCTCACAAAGCTCAAACACCTCTCATTTTCGGCCATAGATAAGTTTTGATGGTTTTCTTCCTTGTCTTTTGGTTTCACACACATGCACACCTTATTCACATGCTAACTAAGCTAGGATTTAAGGAAAAACCAACCACCACTCGGCCAAAGCAAGGAAAAGGGTCTAGTTGTGCGATTCAAAGAGCGTTTGTGCATCTTCATCTATCGATTTGCTAAGGTGAGAGTTAAACTCTTTTAAAAGCTTTCAAAACTCACATGCATGCTCTCATATGGCTATATTACCTCTGTAGTTATTGTATATGTATGAATATGAGACTAACTTCTCATGCATGGCTTGATTTTGGCTAGAAACTTAGAGATATGCAAACTCGTTTTTCTGACGGATTACTGACTTTGTAGAATGAAGTATTTTTGACCTAGTAAATGTTGATAAAAATGCATGGCTTGGATTCAGTAATTGATGAATGGTTTGCTTAATCGCATGTGTAAGCACGGAATTGAGGCCCTATCGCTTATGACTACTTGCTAAGTAATGATCCTATGATTAAATGTGTTCAATTGAGTATTTAGTAGGCTGTCCAATAATTGTTAAGTATGCTTGACGTGGTTTAAGTGTTTCTTGTGGTCCTTAGCAAACAAAATGGACACTCGAGCATGTTTATTGTAAACCCTAATGGCCACGGAGGTTCCCAAGTTCTAAACTATTCATGTGTATCTTATAATTGATGTTGAGAAATGTTAATGGACTACCCAGAATTGTCTTTATAGCCCTAAGCATGATTCTTGATGATTGCATGTTGATAAGTTAACTATTCTTGCACCCGGTCTTGGGTAAATTGTCATAGCATGCTCGTGTGATCCTAATACTTGGTATGTGAACTAAATTGGGTAAAATGACTTGTTAGCAAGATGTTACTTGGCTGCCCGTTAAATGTTCATATGCCTCTAAGTGTTTTACAAAGTGAATATACATGTCAAGCATGCCTTGTATGTTTACTTATCGATATGTGATCTTATAATTGCTCGGAGGCAACCTACTTTGTTGACCTCCTAATGTGAATTGTTAAAAGATATTCAATGGCTTATTTGAACATGATTACTTAGCTGCCCGTGAAAGTTTAATTGTTTTCAAATGGATATATGAAATGATTATATATTTTTACAATGCCTTATATGTCAATATGTCAAAATGTGATCATATACTTGCTCGGAGGCAATCTACTTTGTTGACCTCCTAATGTGAAATGTTAAATGGCATAAATGGGCATTGCATACAAGGTTGCAACCTTTCATTTTGGCATGGTAGCGTTTCACGAACGCCGGGCGACATAGGGCTTGCCGGTGCTCCCGTGACTACTATGGTCCAATTCCCTCTCTCGCTTAGCATTCCACCCTCGGAGAGTTGGGTCATAGGATTTTGGTGTACATCCGGAGTACACCCATTTGGAGTGATAAGTGGATGATTGATGCCAGCTGCAACAATGGTTATTGGAAATGAACTTGAAAGCAAAAACGCAATGTATCACTTAAACGGCAAGAACTATGTGTTATGCGGGAAAAAGTGCTACTCCCAAAAGTGGTGGGAGCTACTTCTTGAGCCCGTAGGAGTTACCTCTAGAGTCCTGTACGTATCAAAACATATCCTTTTTACTATGTGTTTAAGTACTCTCGATTGGTTCCTAGAGGACCTCGGGGAGGAAAGACGGGTAAATGTGTTTATTTATATTTATGTTATGTTATGAACTTACTTATTTCATATGACATGTTTTCAAAAGGGTTTTTCATAAGATTAACCGGAAAAAGAGTTTCAAAATGTTATCTCTCGTTTCCCCTCGCTGAGTTCATAAGGACTCACCCTATTTTATCATCACAAGTGAAGAAGATTTGGAACAGGTACCCGAAGAGAATGTGCCTGTTGATGATTCCTTGGAATGATTATGTGCTTTATGTGCCTTGCTTGATAGTGGCTGTTTTGTGAACGTTGTGTTTGCTTTGAAGACTACTTACTTTGTTGATGTAAATGACCCCGTTGTAATTTAGGTCTTATTTTGGTTTGTACTGATTATAACTAGACGAACACTCTATTTGGTCATTTTGCTATCACTATTTTAATTTAGTAACTATCATAGGCAACTGAAGCATTAGGTGAAGGATCAAATAAAATGAATCTATATAATCTTACCCAGGTACTTACTCATAGGTTAAAGGATAACAGGTACTCGCGTAAAAGGAATTGACAAATAAACGGAACATAGTTATCTTGTTAGGCTTGTTAATCAAATGAGACTTCCGAGTTAGATCAATATACATATCGGTTGATGATAAATAGGGGTCTTACTTGAAATCGAATCAATGATTGAAAGTTTTTGAGGCGTTTTAGAAAATAGGTCAAACCAAAGGTCTTAAATATAGCTGTTGTGCTGCTGGTTTTCCGAAAAAACTTTTGGAGTTCTAGGCTAACGATTAAGCATTAATCATAGTCAAACGGTTAAGGGCGTAAAATAACAATGATGATTTAGGTCACACCCTAGTCTAGCCTCTATAGGTCGGGTTGGGGGCGTGACACCGTTAGTCTCCGATTATCAAGCTCTACCAACTGATCAGAATAGGTACGATTGAGTACCTTGCCCGGGTTAGTTGTCTGGCAATAGATCTGATCCTATTTCCTCAAATTTGGTCCAGTATGTAATTCGGGACAGTCGTCCAATAATAGCCCTACACCTATTGCCTATCGTCCGGTTAATTATGTCAACTGAGCCAGTTGCCTGATAGCAATAGAAATCCCTTCAATTTATTTTGTAATCGAATCTTTTGAAAATTCAATAATATTATATTAAACCGTTTCAATTAACACAATGTTATTTTTTAAAAGTATCTGATGCAAACCGCTTCTATTAAAAATCTTGTTAAATATAAAAGAAGCCCCTGTCACATGTTTCAAAACGTTCGGGTGTAATTTTCATTTTCCAGAAGTACAAGGGGTCAAAGTTGCGAAAATAAAGATTATTATGTAGTGGAGTGAATGTCCTTTTTTTTGGATGATTCAGTGAATTTTATTTCCCAAAAGTAACGCAATAACAAGTACAAGGAAAGACAAAGTACATGAACAGTCAAAAGATTGCAAAATCATAAACAGGACAAAAGTAACGAAGTTACAAAGAAACCAGACTAGAAACAGATAAAAGAAAACAAGGAATATTAATGGTAATCAAACCAAACAGGACGTGTGTTTGGTGGAGACGGCTTTCCATTCAATAGATCTTTGATATCCTATGAAAGCTTGCTCAGGACTACATTATCATCCTTGTTTAGGGTCTTTGAAGATTCCCCTTTATCAATGTTATTAAACGTTGGGATAAATTTACTTTGTGTACGAGATGATACCTTTCTCGATGAAGAATTAATCGGGGTGACCGAAATAGGCTTGTTTAGGTCATTGACCATGGAAGGTAAATCAATCTTCTTGTTATTAATTGCAGCAATCCCTTGCTCATGTTCATCTGAACTTAAAACCTCAAATTGATTGTTACTATGAGATGTGGCATTTGCCTTGGCAGCCCGTTTATTCTTACGCTTAGCTTTTCGCTTTTGATTCTTGGTCATTTCCCAACCCGATTCTGTATTTTCAGTAGCCGTAGTGACAGTTGTTGGAGCGACAATTCCATCATTCCCATTGGTAGGAATATCACTAGGAGGGATGTAGTTGGGACAGTTATTGGTACTATGACCAATAATATTGCAAAGATTACACTTCTGTGGCTTCCAAGCATACTCAATATCTACGAAAACAATCTTTCCATTTGGAAGTTTGAATTTTGTGACATCCTTTAGAGGCTTCTCCAAATTCACTTCAATGCATACCCGAGCATAACGGAGATGATTTCTTGATGCTGTCACGGAGTCCATCTGCAGGGGGAAGCCAACAATGCTAGCAACATAACTCAACCATTTCCTAGTCCAAAGCGAAAGTGGAACATTTTTCAGTTTGATCCACATTGGAACACGATCTGCTTTAATATCAATAAGTTGAATATTCGGATCCCATTTTTGAAGGAGAAGCGGTCTGTAATTGACATGCCATAGATCTTCCAACACCACATCACAAAAGGACTGGTTCCCGAATTCAAAAACGTACCGGCCTTTATCAGTGGATTTGATTTCAACCTGTCCGAATTTCTTCCACTGATTTTTTACCATAGTTACAATGAGAAAATATGGAGGAGGTTTTCTAATAAATTGGCCAATAAGGCAATTGTTCCAGAGAGCATTGCCTTCTTCATAAACACCTTGAGGAGGGTTAGCAACCGGTTCACCATCTTCATCTGTTTCATCAGAGAGAAAGAAATCAAGCTTAAGTGAGCTTTGAAGATTACCCACAAAAAAATCTTTCCAATTGGACTTTTGAGCTGAGTCATGGCTTCCCAAATTCGACTGTGGCAGAGAGGCTGATTGTGAAGTGGAGGGAAAGATTCAGAATGATGATGGCCCACGGGTTGAGCAATGTTACTATCCAAGATATGTTGACCATGAATGCCAACGTGAAATTGGAAAATTTTGCAGCCAAGGCATTCTGACCGATCTTGATATGTGGGATATCAGCTACGGTAGCAGTTTCAAACAAAGCATGGGTGGGTTCGTTGACATGTGCGTCGAGAGCATGCTTTTGCTCAGATGGAATCTCGGCTTCATTATGCAGACCATGTGCAAGTTGTTCAAAATTGGGGACCACGGTTGAAGTATTGCCCAAGTTGGCAATTGAATTAGGCTCAAAATTGGACATTTCATGCCCATGCGGGACCGCACCTCCATATGTGATTAAAATATCAGAAGACAAATTGACAAAAGAAGATGCTGCGGGGACCACGGGTGACTTTAATTGAAGATTTGAGTTGCTAGTTTCCTTAGATGGGCGTCGATTCTAGCTTCCAATGAATGAAAATTCCTATCAACATCTGATGGTGGGCCCGTGTGCTTCCCACTAGCATCTTTCACGCCAATTCTAGCATTCAGATCAGAATTATGAATTGGAAACTGGGAGTCAACAAACTCATTTTGGCTGCCAGAGATGTAATCGTTGGCATTTTGCCGTTGGGCCACTTGCCCATCGAATATTGGAAGCATGTTCAGTATAGGGCTCCGCATGGACTGACGTATTGTCTTGAGGGACTACTCCATTGGACAGCGTGTCAGAATGTTCCCCGAAATCCCACTAGAATGTTGGTCAATGTTGCTTGGCTGCGTCTCACGCATTGTAGACTTGGGAGATGTTGGCACGCTGAAAACACATGGAATTGACGGAGAAATGCAAGGGGGTGTTGTACCTCCAGAAGGACTAGAGGGAATAACATTAACTGTAGAGATCAATTTTTTTGAAGAAGAGCCGTGAGTATTTGTTAACACCTGAGTTGACTCGTCCTCCTTCTACTTTTTTTTCTTTTTTGCTTGAACACTACTAGCGTCTGCAAAGGTTGCGTCTTGAATAGCATCGAATGCATTTTGGAGCTCTTGGCTGGAGTTAAGAGAGTGGGTGTCCGAACTAAGATGAACATTGTCAGTAAAGCCTTCGTTTCTATCATTTGAAGAAGAAATCCCTTGAGATATTTCATCATCCTTCAATGTAACATGAGTTGAAACAGTGTCACTATTAGCCAATGAAGTGTTTGAAGTCGAATCCATAGGAAATTGAACTGGTTTGGCAGAAACACCTTTCTTCCGACGAGGAGTGGGGAAGTCAAATCTCTTCCCCAGTAAGGTTCACAGATATTGCTTGAAGATTATCGAAAACTTTCTCAAGTTCAAGGCTAGAATTCGACGCTTCAGAATTATAACCATACTCTTTAGCTTCTTCCTTCTTCTTAGAAATATGAATTTTCAGATTTGCCTTAGCTTGAGCTTGAGCTTGAAGCCTAGCACTGGCTCTAGAGCGGGAAGAGGGCTTCTTCCTCCCCCTCATAAGGAGGGGAATCGGTGGTGGGGCGTTCAGGGATTAAAAGGCTGGGATTTTTGGTTGGGAAATGTTGTTTAAGAGTGGTTAAAGGGTGGCCGACGGAGGGCAACGGTGGTATACTAGAGAGAAGGCAGAGAAATAGAATTCTAGAGAGAGAATAATGAGAGTGAATGTCCTAAACCCTTGAACAGCAAAAGTGGTCCGTTTTCGTGAAAGTTTCTTGGCCGGAAATGGCGTCTAACCTGCGTTCGGCATCTTTGGCTTTGAAACGGTGCTGCCGCAATAATAGTAACAATAATACTACAAAAATGTTTCAGCGCTCATTTGCAACCAAAGCATCATCTGCTGCTGGTTTTGGGTCTATTAATAATACTAAAAACAACAAACGAGAAACAGTTGTCGCCGAGGTAGAAGGCGACGACGTGGTTCCAACATCAGGAATTAGCAGACCACTTTCAGAAGTACTCAAAGAGCTCAACAAGAAAGTGCCTGATTCCCTCATCAGAATACGCACCGAAGCTGATGGCTTCCCCGTCAAGTACATTCCCTGGTACAATTTCATCTTCCTCTTTCCCTTTTCTTTTTATATATATACCTTCATTCACATGCATATATTTCTTTATCGTATTTCTGGAGCATCCAACCATAGATATGCTTAAAAAGAAATTACTGGAAACGCAGTTGAGAATGGAGGTGTTGATAATTGGAATGTGCTAGAGGTTGTATTATTGCTACAAAGAATGCTAGTTATGATCATTTTAAGACTTCAACGATCATCCAAAACCAGTGGCGGAGCTAGGCACCCGGGGTTAGGGGGTGCTGCTCCGCCACTCGGGTTATTTATGTATAGACTGATATTTAATTTAAGCACATTATGGTATAAATAAAGTATTCAAGTAACTCGTCCTCATTTTATACACATTATAACAAATATAAAATATAAGCAAAATAATATATCTATTAATGACATAACATATAAAACAAAGAAAATAAATAGATACAGAGGGAAAGGGATGGTGTTTGATATTATGGGCTTATATCAATCAATCTTCCATTCAACATACAACACATACACACAAAATTATTTGTATAGGAGTATTATGTTGTATAATTTTACTTTTTACTGAGTGTAAGTTTAGAATTCATTCTTACTCATTGTAATATAATGTTATACCTTTTTCAATTTGGACTTCGGCAATAGATTCAAATAATTAAACATAATAATACAAATTTAGAAAAAGGCTATAGGAGATCAAGTGACCCTGCGATACACTTTCTCTGGAAAGAACAACAAATTAAAGAAAACAGTTTATGCCACCTACTTGTATTTATTTAATAAATATTAATGGCTTCAATCTGTATCTACTAAATCCCAGTTACTCTCATCAGAACTTGCTGCTCAATATGAAATAGTTGTCCACTATTAATATTTTTCCGCCTATTGGAGACAAAGAAACAGACATTAATAAACAGAAAGATAGATCATTGGTTTAGTGTTTCAATCATTTTGATGCCGACATTATACAACTGTTAGGACGTAATTATTCACTAGGCAGTTTCATGATAAAAAAATAACCTAACCAAAAATTAAATTTAAATTCTAATTTAATCAAACTCAAATACTACATAAAAAAATTACAAGATAATTAATTATCACCTTTGTTTTGCCGCTTGAATTTTTTTTTTTTGTTGAATGCCTTTGGACTTTGGTTATGTCAGGACTTGAGAATGGTAAATGATAGATGGTGATTGCCGAGTGGGTTGAAAGAGTTGAAGTGATGAAGTGATGTTGATTTGAGTTTTGTAATATTTTTTAAAAAAAAGATTAAAGCATATTACATATTACTTATATACCCATCATTAAATGAGGGGTGGCCTAGGGGGTGCCCTTGGTGAACCAGTGGGTTCATGTGAACCCACTGAGCAACAAGTAGCTCCGCCAGTGTCTAAAACTAATGGGAGTTGATAAGTAGTTTGGGGTAGTTTTGTATGGTTTGGGTATTTTTTAACCTCTCTGGAAAACCAATTTCTCCATAGCAAATCAGAAACAAACTCATCTATGATTAGCAAATTCATACGGAATTCTGGGAAAGGAAGAGAAAACTAGTACAGCATACAAGGTGTTTGTGGTAAGGCTTCTATGAACGAAGGTCATATTTTACTAATGAATGAACCTTGCAGGCTTGGAAATTACTTCTTAAACTTCTTGCAGGTTACGTCCCTAAAATTATCAAGGTGTCTGATACAAATCTTGTCTTACTTCTCGAAAATACAAAAAACATTTTTTGCAGATTCCTTTTCCTATCTTGATTGTAAAAATGTTTTTCTTCATCTATACTTTTTCTTTTTCTCTATGGTTCGGTTTTCCCTTTGAGTAAAGGTTTGTCTTCGTTTGATCCCTTTAAAGCTGCTCACCTGATTTTTTTTTGTTGAAATGAATATTCATTGTTCCAAGCATATAGTGAATCGGATCATGAACTTACATGCTTCAGGTCTGTCAGGGATTCTTTATATTCCTCTCACGTTTGATTCTTTTGCTAAAATGAAATAATTATGTTTTGCTGGGCATCTCAATTTTTTCAAACCCTTCCTGTTGCAAAATGGTCTGGTGAAGTCCGAAGCATTACTTATTCAGCTGATGGAAAATCGGTGTCTATTGTTTATCGTGTACCAATATATGGGATTGATGCAGAGGTATTTTATGAAGTCATGCTTTTGAGATGGTTTTCTGTTTTCTTTTGTATAGTTTTTTATATTTCATGAAGTCGTCACAACATTAAGTTAGTGCTATCTAACAAAATTTTGATCAATCATATTTCTG
>CM075782.1:55339850-55397350 GCA_037974665.1 Ehretia macrophylla
CTCAAGGGACAATATCTGATCAGTAATCATGCAAAGTTTCTTGATGAGGGGTGAGTCCTCATGCTTGCATTTTATGTCCCAAATCTCAACCCCTCTCAAGTAGTAATGACAAATCCATCTGACCCACAGAGAATCCTTTTTGGCATGGATATTCCAAAGGATGCGTGAGAGTAAGGCATTGTTCCATGCTCCCAAATCGATAATGCCTAAGCCCCCTTCATCTTTGGGCAAACAAATGTCCTTCCACGCGACCAACGTCTTTTTCTTCAAAAGAGAATTACCACTCCACAAGAAATTCCTGCTAAGCTTTATAACTCTGTCCAGAACATTTGTAGGGATAGAAAAGATGGAAAGCCAAAAACAGTCCACTCTTTGCAGAACCGATTTGATAAGTTCCAAGCGACCCGCATACGAAAGTGAGGACCCACTCCAAGAATTGATATGGGCAGCAATCCTGGAAATGAAGGGCATATAATGAACCAAATTAAGCCTCAATGCTACAAGCGGGATGCCCAAGTACCGAAAAGGAATTGTGCCTTGAAAAAACCCCGTGATTCTATACAGCTTCTCCAAGTCCCTTCCATGGACACCTGCAGTGAGAATGCACGATTTGGCCAGGCTAACCTTCAGTCCAGAAACAGCTCCAAACAAGTGCAGTTTGTCCATTAGGAGCTGGACTGAAAAAGAATCCCTTCTAACAAAAAGGACCAAATCATCAGCGAAAGCCAAGTGTGAAATGTGAAGTGCATCACACTTAGGATGAAAATTAAATCCAGTCGTCGTCTTGAGGGAGGCAAGCATCCTAGAGAAATATTTCAAACAAAGGATGAAGAGAAAGGGAGAGATGAGGTCCCCTTGTCTTAATCCTTTTCTTCTTTGAAAAAAACCATGGATGGACCCGTTGATCGACAAAGAGAAAGATGGAGTAGTCACACAAAGCATAATCCATTTGATAAACTTGGGAAGGAAGCCAAAACCTTCAAGAACACCCTTAGTCGCATGACTATGCTTTGGAATGAGGGCAAGAAATGTATGATTGATTTGTTTGAGGCTGACCCCATTGTCAAAGAACTCAGACACGGCCCGACAAACATCATCTTTAATAATATGCCAAGACTGTTTGAAGAAAGCCGTAGAAAATCCATCAGGACCTGGTGCCTTATCATCACCAATACTGAAAAGCGCATCTCGGATTTCCTCAAAAGAACAGCACTGGTCAGGCCGTGAGTCAAACTGGAATCAACACAACTACCGTTAGCAAAAACACTCCTGTCAAAAGGGGCACAAAGGGAGGCAGTGCCCAAAAGCTCCTCATAAAACATGACAAACTCGTCAGCAACCTCTCGAGGAGAGGAAGTGAAGTTGCCATCTGAATTTTCAACACACAAAATCTGGTTCCTTTTAGAGTTCCTTCTGATGATGGAATGGAAAAACTTGGAACCTTTGTCGCTGTTCATCAAGAACTTGGTTTTGGCTTTCTGTGAAAGGAAGCTGAGCTCGGCATTGGCAAGCCGTAAAGCGGTGTTCTACTGTTCAACCACACGACATTTAAGAGACACATCATCCGGAAAGTCGTGAAGCTCCTGCTGAAGCTCATTTAACAAGTCAGAAGCCCTCTCAGCACGAGAGGAGATATGATCAAAATGCTTACGGTTAAAGGATTTAAGAGGGGCCTTAAGACCTTGCAATTTTTTGCAAAGAATAAACACACGAGTACCTCTTATATTCTTGTTCCAATGCTGGCGAACCGTAGGATGGTAGTCTTTATGCTGCGTCCACATATTAAAGAACTTGAAAGCACGACGCCCAACTAAGTCTCAATCAAACAAGGAAACAACACATGGGGAGTGGTCTGAAAGACACCCCGAGGGCAGAAACTTGGCATGTGCATTGTAACCACTGGAAAACCACTCGCCATTGACCATGGCCCTATCAAGCTTGCTCCAAACCGTGTTGTTAGACCAAGTAAAGAAACAACCAGCTAAGTTAATGTCAGTCAGCCCAGTGACTGCACAGCAATTTGAGAAATCTCTAAGCTCGTAAGCAGAGATGTCTTGTCCACAGCTTCTTTCGTCCGCAAACAGAACGCTATTAAAATCCCCCAACACAATCCAAGGCAGGGACGAACAGGAGCTAAAAGCGATAAGACTTTCCCACAAAATCCTTCTATGCATAATGGAATGAGCCCCATACACAAAAGAAATATTGAATTTCTTACCAGACGAAAGACACTCAGCGAAACAATTTATAAACTGAGGACCCGTATTGACAACCTCCAGCTTTACCGACGCCTGGTTCCACAAAATAAGAATAAGCCCCGCCGGATGCGATGAAAAGTTGTTAACTTGCTACCAAGTTCCAAACTTATTAACCATCAGACGGTCAAGCTTAGCAAAATTCAGCTTTGTTTCCAAGATGCCACAAATAACTATATGGTGTTTCCTAAGAAAAGCAGAAACACCATTGTGTTTCAGGGGCGAATTGAAGCCCCTGATGTTCTAGTTGGAAACAATCATTTAGCATCAGGGAGGTAGTGCTCCTCCCGAGCATTGGTTCCTCCCTTCAGACCCTTCCTGAACTTGGTAGCGCCGCCCTCACCCTTAGCAAATTTCTTTCTATCAATAGCAGAGCAGGCATAACTCTTGGCATGGCGAGAATGCAACCAAAAAGAATTCCGGTGCAGTGAATGCATAGCTTTGGTTGTCTTCTTCCTATCAACCTTTTTTCTAGTGACTGAATCATCATCAGAAGATAGTGAAGGATCCAAGGAATGATCAGATAAAGGCAAGGATTCATAATCACCCACAGCTTTCCCTTGAGATTGACAAACGTCAATGCAACCTGTGGAAGAAGGTAAGACAACTGATGGGTTACGGGTTGCTAAGGGAGTAAGTGAAATTTTCATATTATTACCAACATGGGCCACCCTAGATCCTTTTGGAGAAGGGGAACGAGGATGAATACCATCTGCCACAATATTCTTTTCACGACGAGCCATTGGTACCGTCGTATTAACAACAGCATCATTAGAAGGTGCAACCAAATTACATACTCCTGGAGTACCTGTACTCTCCTTAACCACCTTTTTGTTGCCTGCTTTACAGCCCTTGGAAGAATGCCCAATTTTAGAGCAAGAGTTACAGAATTTCGGAAGGTGCTCATACCAAACATTCTGAATAAACTCAGTACCGTCAAGGAGTTCAATATCCACCTATTTCAAAATAGGTTGAGACTTATTAATTTCAACGAAAACACGAGCAAAAGAGAGGCATTCTCTCGTCATGGTAAGCTTGTTCGTATAAATGGATTTCCCTATCTGAGATGCAATTTTACTGAGTGCCTTAGCATTCCAAAGACACAGTGGCAAGTTCCTAAACTGGACTTAAACAGGCAAAGTGCTCAAATCTTCATCACTAAACAAGAAAAATTTTGGCATAATTTTCATAAGTAATGGTTGACCAAAAGCAAAGTAAGGTCCTCCCTGCAAAACCTTAAACATGCTCTGTTCATCATCAAACTTAAAGATAATCCAACCACTGTCATGAAAATGAACACGATGTTTAACCTACTAGCTGTCGCAAATGGTTTTAAGAGCCATTTTGCCTAGAAATTTATCTGCAAAATACCCAATGAGACAGAATTTTCATCCGGATGAGTCATCGTCAATATCCTCCTCGTAAAGCTTGACTTTACCTGAACTCGAATCAATTTTCTCCAGCTTAATGCCGTTTTATGGCTTTCGGTTATCGGTGAACAGGCTAGTCCATGGCTTCGTCTCCTTGGTTGGTTTCTATGAGGCATCACCCATTGAGGGTACTGAAGTACCACCTGTTCGGCAGTCACCTGACTCACCAAAGGATGAGGTAGTATCATGGTCCCCCAATGTTCTAGACTCGCTAGACGAGGAGGTCCCTTGACTCTTTTGTCCATAAGCTTCAGTAGCTGGCAAAAGAGAATTCAAATTTGGGGCATTAGAAGAGGAGTGTCAGACCCCAGAACAAGGTCTTGTCTCCTTTTGCCACTCACCTTGGGAACGACACCCGCCTGTTCAGATGACCCATCACCACCTTGATTGGCGGCACCATAGTCTGTAACCGTTAAAACTATACTGTTTTTCGCTGATGTTTTTTTGCCTATTTCATCATCCAATTTTCTGCTTCGTGCTTGGTTCGTGGTTCTCGAAAACTTCTGCTTTACTTCTTGATTCGTGGTTCTCGAAAACCTCTGTTCTATGTTTCTCTTTACCTTCTTCCCACAATGGGAAGGAGACCTAAGAAGGAGGAAAGTTCGTCTTCTCAAACAAAATTGTTGGCTTCAATTCCTGAAGTCAGTATCAATGAAAATATGCTGCATGATGATGTTCACGATGCTGTCTAAGATGGTACTGAGCTGGCTATTACTCATGGTGCGTAACAGACTGATGTTCATGGTACTGAGCAGGGTGATGTTCATGGTGTTGAGCAGGCTGATGTTCGTGGTGAGGTATCATCGCTCAAAGGCCATCCTTGTGCTACTGTTCCAGCGGTTAACAGTATGGTTTTGCCGGTTACAGACCATGGTGCCGCCAGTCAGGGTGGTGATGGGTCATCTGAACAGGCAGGTGTCGTTCCCAAGGTGAGTGGTAGAAGGGGACAAGACCCTATTCTGGGGTCTTGACACTCCTGTTTGCAGTGGGGGAAAAGCTGTGGGACAAAATTTGAAATTCAAATTCAAAAATGATCTTCCCGCCTCTTCTAATGCCCTAGATTTGAATTCTGTTTTTCCACCTACTGAAGCTGATGGACAAAAGAGTCAAGGGACCTCCTCGTCTAGCGGGTCTAGAACATTAGGGGACCATGATACTACCTTATCCTCTGGTAAGTCAGGTGACTGCCGAACAGGTGGTACTTTAGTACCCTCAATGAGTGATGCCTCAAAGAAACCAACTAAGGAGACGAAGCCATGAACTAGCCTGTTCACCGATAACCGAAAGCCATCAAACGACATTAAGCTGGAGAAAATTGATTCGAGTTCAGGTAAGGTCAAGCTTTACTAAGAGGATATTGACGATGACTCCTCCGGATGGAAAATCTGTCTCATTGGGTATTTTGCAGACAAATTTTCAGGCAAAATGGCTCTTAAAACAATTTGCGGCAGCTGGCAGGTTAAGCATCGTGTTCATTTTCATGACAGAGGTTGGATTATATTTAAGTTTGATGATGAACAGAGCATGCTTAAGGTTTTGTAGGAAGGACCTTACTTTGCTTTTGGTCGACCATTACTTATGAAAATTATGCCAAAATTTTTCTTGCTTGGTGATGAAGATTTGAGCACTTTGCCTGTTTGGGTCCAATTTAAGAACTTGCCGCTGCGTCTTTGGAATGCTAAAGCACTCAGTAAAATTGCATCTCAGATAGGGAAACCCATTTATACGGACAAGCTTACCATGACGAGAGAATGCCTCTCTTTTGCTTGTGTTTTCGTTGAAATTAATATGTCTCAACCTATTTTGAAGTGGGTGGATATTAAACTCCCTGACAGTACTGAGTTTGTTCAAAATGTTTGGTATGAGCACCTTTCGAAATTCTATAACTCTTGCTCTAAGATTGGGCATTCTTCTGAGGGCTGCAAAGCAGGCAACAAAAAAGTGGCTAAGGAGAGTACAGGTACTCTAGGAGTATGTAATTTGGCTGCACCTTCTGGTGATGCTATTGTTAATACGACGGCGCCAGTGGCTCGTCATGAAAAGAATATTGTGGCAGATGGTGTTCATCCTCGTTCCCCTTCTCCAAAAGGATCTAAGGTGCCCCATGTTGGTAATAATGTGAAAATTTCACTTACTCCCTTAGCAACCCGTAACCCATCAGTTGTCTCATCTTCTTCCACAGGTTGCATTGACATTCGTCAATCTCAAGGGAAAGCTGTGGGTGATTCTGAATCATTGCCTTTATCTGATCATTGCTTCATTCTTACTTCCATTGCTTCCCAAATTGGTTGTGCTTCATCCTTAGGACCTTAAGACCATTCTTTGATCTTCAAAAGAGGTGATGGTGCATTCCATTCTTGAATTAAATTCAATTAAAGTTTGTGCTATTATTTTTGTGATCTAATATTGTAGTAGTTTAATGCTCGTTCCGTTGCTTCTTATATGCTCTAATGACTTCATAGAATATATCTGATGGTTTAAAATGCTTGTTGAATGCTTGAAAATAAAAATGGCACTTGGGGAAGATGATTGAATAGTACTTTTGGCATGAAAATGATCTAGAAAGACATAATTTTGAATTGTTAATAATCTCTGAGTGAGAAATTAATCGGAGTCCTTTAACTGGCGAGAATGCATAGTCTACCTGTGTCACGCCCATGCCTAGAACTTTGAACTCGTAAGTGAGAGGCTTGAGAATAACGGTCTTGGCCAAATATCAATTAGGCTCAAGTGATTAATTTGAGTAATTTCTCATGTTTTCCCTTGTCGTTTTGGAGATTACTTCTGCATGTCATCTTTTAAATTTCATGTTGGGAAAATGGTTCATATAGTTTCCATTGTTTTTCATTTTCCCAAATCATTCTCCATTGTTTTAACTCACCCAAACTAGTCCTCAATGTTTCTCAAAAAGTCACATTTTAGTCCCTGACATAAAAAACTTAATTGATAATATATTAAATGACTAAAATACCCCCATTCTCAATTTGACCCAAGAAGGAAAAAAAAAAGTCCTACCCCCAAACCCCGATGAACCCATTCCCCCCAACCCCTTATGAACCACAGTCCACAAATCAAAAGTATTGTTCCTTCAAGTCAGTACTATACAAGCAAACCTTGAAGTCATGACCAGATAATCCATGAAAGGAAAATGAATTTGAAATATATTTGAGTCGCTGCAATTTCTCATCAAGTTCTATATAATAACTTTTTATAGTTAAGCTTTTCACTTCAGTGAATTTCACACACCCTTAACCCATATATACAAAAAAAAACTATATTATCTTCATTATCATATAGTTAATAACTTAACTCTATAGAAAAATAATTAATAATCAACAGCATACATTCCCCAACCCCCATCTGACCTAAAAAAAAAAGACCCTAACTCTGTGGCAGTGACGGTGGTGGTGATGGCGGTGGCGGGGTGCGTAGGTGGTGTTTTGATGGTATGTAATTTGTGTATGCGCGCGTTGTATGTGATTGTGTGTTGAATGTGGCAATGGTGGTATCAATAGAGGTGGTGATGGTCGTGGTATCAATGGAGGTGAGGGGAAGGGGAAGATACATTTTTTTTTTGGTCAGAAAATGCAATGGAGAGGATGGATTGTTTTTACCATTTTAACCCTATATTACTGTTCATTTATGTTAATTTTAACATTAGGGACTAAAATAGGACTTTTTGAGAAACATTGAAGACTAATTTGGTTGAGTTGAAGCAATGGAGAATGATTTGGGAAAATGGAAAACAATGAAGACTATATGAACCATTTTTCCTTTAATGTTCGCAGAGTCTTGTTTTGGGCACTGTTCCTTCTCTCCATATCTTGCCTTTCCCTCTACATTTCCTGATGAGCATAAGCAATTTATGGTCTTGCGTGTTTATCCAAATTCTTAACAAAAACTCTATTTTGTGCAATATGAAGTGTTGATTTGTTACACAGGAGTGAGAATGAAAATTGTGAGGGTTTTGTAGGATATAGAGATAGCAGAGAGAGAATGGGGAGAATGGCTTAGCAGTCTTAAGTGACACTAACTTGTACTCAATGATAGACACAATTACATGAATGCCCTCTACTAACAACAGGTTCCGAACTAGCTCACTTAGAAAGCTGATGGGAAGTTGTGCGTCCCACAAATTGACATCCTTTCACTTTCACACGAGTTTCACAAATTCTTTATCAGCTATTAAGTTGCCCCCCAAAGCCCCCAAGCCCCCAAGCCCCACCTATTCTATTTTCTGGGTCCGCTATTTTGGAAGAGACACCTCCTGATTTTAGCCTTTGGAAATACTGGTTACAAGTCACATGTTACTTTCTAGATGCTTCTCTATTACTGATTTCTGGAGACTGCTTTCTCCACAGTTTCTTTCTCAAGAAATGGGTTGGCTTTTCCCTCTTTTTTCCTATACACTTTTCTCATCCTCCAAGTCACCCTTAAATCTCTCCTGAGTGATGTTTTACATATACCATCTACACTTGGATTATCCATCATTGCGACTCTCAGTTTGTTATGTGAAAGCAGACGCGATCACACGTTCTTATTTGAACCAGAATGAAATGTCTGCTCTGATTGTTGTATTGTTGTTCAATCAGAAAGCTTTCCATTCTGATTACTAAGGCAAAGCTCATAATAGATATGTTGGTAAGGGCCATCAGATGATTACTTTTACGAAATTACTACTTAAATTCTCATTGGAAATCCATACCTTGTCATATGGGACCGTATAACCTTTGGAATAGACTTCAGTTTTGGTTTCTCCTATTTCCATAAAATGTTGACCGGATCGAAGGCATCATTTAGTTTATAGTCTTCGTAGGAACTAACACATTCTCTTACTTCATCTCATTTGCTTTCTTCCTGCTCTCGTCTCTCGTCCTCTCCATCTCTCCTAATCGCGTCTTAACTATATTATTCACTAATCTTCCATTTCGCATTTAGGTATTAGCAAATGAAGTAAATATTGGATATGAAGATGTGAGCAATGAGCAGGCAAGTTGTTTGTAGCCACTTTGGCATTTGAAATACTATTGCCGACACATGTTGATGTATGCGAATTACACGTTAAGTGCATGGACAATAATGTGAAAGTACAACTGATGGCAGGTCTTAAAGTTGAATGGGACCCAAATAAAGAACATTCACCACCTGGCTCATCTTATTGATTGAAAGCTTGAGCATTTCATCCCCTATTTCCTTTCTTCACCAAATTTATCGTGTTCTGACAACCGTGTATATTTGCTCAGCTTGCAAGGACAAATATTTGGTCTTCGAATTTGAAGACGATTTTCTCGTTGTTTTGGAAAGAGAGGCAGCGAAGGCTGCCTCCTCGCGCATCCTCAAAGACTATGGACTTCCATCTGAGAGATCAGAAGATCTTTTGGTTCCATATATAGATACAACCGGACAAGACCCACCAATCAACGAACACGAGTTTGGTGAAAGTCCTGTTTCAAATTCAGAATTTGGATATGACGGACTTCTTTGGGTGTGATCGACAATTATTTGAAGTTTGATCCCGAATTTCTTCTGCAACCTTTTTCTAGAAGGGCGATCACAACTCACATCGCGGTTTCTTCTCTGGTTTTCCGCCATATCTATGGTAATACTTACAAAATTTTCTCATTGATTAGGGATTTGCCAAAATTTTGTAGTTAGGTTTAGCGAACATTGTCGAAAACATTAGCCGAGGAGATGAATAATGTGATGTTGTTTCTAATTCATTGCTAGGGAATAATGTACATGATATTCAAACTTTGTCTACAATAGAAAAAACAATATTCTTTCTGTAAACTAGAGCCCTCAGCAGAGTTAGCAAACATTCTGTAATAACGTATTTATAGATCCATATTGACAGGTTCAAAAATGCAGAAATGTAAAAATGTAAGGTAAGGTCGGATACTCGTATCTCATTTTCACTTGATGGAACCCAAAGGAAAATGCTGGAAAGATTGACTAGTGTCTTCAAATTAAAATCCAATGTTTTCAGAACTAATTGCACTTAAGGCCCTCACTCTTTATTTGTTACACATGTAGTTGGGTAAAGAAGCCTTTCCCTTGCTTTGTTTAGGTAAAAGGTGGAAAAGAAGTAAAGAAACATACGAGAAAGTAATATTTATATTAATAATTTATAGATCCACATATTTTTTGCTAAGGTTAATTTATAGATACGCATTGCTGGGTGCAAAAATGTAAAAATGTAAGGTAAGGTTTCATATAAAAGATTTTAAGATGGGCTCAACCCTTCTTTGGATGCAAAATTTTTGTGACACTAAACTGCCCTAATATAGAGATCCACATTGATAGGTGCAAAAATATTTAAGTGTAAGGTAAGGTTGGGTATGTTAAATTTTAAAATTGGCTTTATTAAAAAAATTTCATAATACCGAAATATCTTAATTTGAAGAGGTTTATGAAATCCTTGAAAGGACAAAATATTTTTGATATTCATCTATTTATTATTTGGAGGGTAGCACATTCATTCGCTAACCGAGTTACACGGCTAAAATATAAAGATGAGTTTCACATATATGTAAATTCCATCTCTCACACAAAGCCGGACTATCCTATTCTACCTTTGCTTGTTTGGATTGATGTGTAAACATCTCTTTGCCTTCCCATAGCTTTGTCCTTTGATTTGAACGTGTTCACATTCTCCTGAGAAGAGCCAAATCAACAGGAGGGTCAAAAGTAGAGCATTCTTGGTCTCCTTCTCTTGATATACTTTAAGAATAGTTTCAAGATTTTGTATATAATCAAAGTCAATTAGCAATACACTTCACACTTCAAATCTTATTATCAAGGGGGTTTTAAGATATTTCTTCCGTGGAAAATATAACTCGTAATTTAATAATTATATAAATTCACTTCGTCTGTTAATTTTATATATGCAAAATCTCGTTTAAATTTCTTATTTTAATTAAATTTTTAGATTAAACGTACATAAATATTTAAAAAAATTTACGAGATTATCAGGATTAACTAGAGCTAGAACCCCATCAACATTTTGAGGTGTCCTTGATATTGGTCAAGAAACTTGACTAACACAATGATTTGCGATGCCAGACGTCTCCCAAATCCAGAAAAATGATAGAAACAAAGGAAAAATTTTACTCTACACCTGTCCAAGTGTACCAGAGGTAGGCTAACCAACAAAAATCTCCATTCCCTTATTAATAAGTGGATTTGACAAAAAAAATATTTAATATGTGTCTTGCTTAAAAATTTTAATGATTAAATCTATGGTTCGGTACACTAATTCAACAATATCAGAAAGAAGAAAATAAAAAATGGAAAAGCTCAATCCCAAGAATTCATAAGAGCGGTAAGACAACGACTCGTTATGATTAAATACTTTTAAGTTTGAAACTTCTATTTTCCCTTATTGTTTTTAATTGATCTAGGACATGCATTGGATCATGTCGTTATATCATAGGGTGTAGGTTCAAAACTTTTACCTCCTCTTATTACCCTTTTTTTGATTTAGAGCGTAAATTGAAGAGTGTCTTTTTATCATGAGATGGTTCAAAACTTTTAAGGTGAATTATACAGGATCCCCTTTACTTTTCTAAAACTACATAATAACCTCCTGTGGTCCAAAAACTGCATAATATCTCCTATGGTTTATGAAATTAAGTACAATACCACCTCTGTAGACTGTAAAAAAACCGTTTATTTTAACGGAAAGTGTATTTCATGCTCATTAGATGCAATTATTCATTTCTTTGTCAAATTGTCATCTTCGTCAACACTCCCCATTCCCATTCCCATTCCATCCATAAAAAATCAAAGGGGGCTATGGTATAGTGTCGGAAAAGTACATAAGGATCCTGTGTAGTTTACCCAAACTTTTACATCTCCTTATTATCATTCTTAACTGATCTAGAACATGTATCAGAGCGTCATTGTATATTATAATGTAGTTTTAAAATAAATTCAATATAATTTAACTATGATCGTCTTATTATAAATAATAAAAAAGTAATGGAAAAGGTCGAAGTTGATGCATGCAACTCTCGATTAGACGTCAAGTAACCTAAATTTCACATCCAAGTATGAAACCCCAGGAAGTTTCCTACTCATTATTGTACCCAACAAAAGATTTTCACACACCACAATATAAAACCAACCAGCCTAGACCCCAATCAACATACTTCACTTTCAAAACACACACTTCAACTCATAAACAAAGCAAGTTAATCAATTAAGCCATGGCCATGGAAGATGATCAAGATCATATAGTGATCATAGTAGGAGCTGGCCCATCAGGCCTTTCAACTGCTGCATGCTTAAACCATCTCTCCATCCCATATATACTCCTCGAAAGAGAAGATTGCTTTGCTTCACTATGGAAAAAATATTCATATGATCGTCTTCGTCTTCACTTGGCTAAACAATTCTGTGAGCTACCCCACATGCCATTTCCTGCAAATTATCCAACCTTCATCTCCAAGAAAGAGTTTCTACACTACTTGGATGAATATGTTGCTCATCTCAACATTGCTCCATTGTATCAAAGATGTGTAGAGTCTGCAGTGTTTGATGAAAGCTCAAAAAAATGGAAGGTTAAGGTCAGAAATGGTGATGTGGTTGAAGAGTACTACAATGGGAGGTTTCTTGTGGTGGCTACAGGAGAAACTAGTGATGCATTTGTTCCCAAGATTGAAGGTCTTGATGCTTTCAATGGAGAGGTTTTTCACTCGACTAGGTATAAAAATGGTAAGAAGTATAGGAATGAAAGTGTTTTGGTTGTTGGATCTGGGAATTCTGGCATGGAGATTGCTCTTGATTTAGCTACCCATGGTGCAAAGACTTCAATTGTAGTTCGAAGCCCGGTAATAATCTTTGTTTACATGGTAGTAGTTTTGTGTATGGTCTGTCATTTTAAACAAGTCTTGTGTTTAAAATTAAACCTTATGCATGTCTATTTCTGCATAACTAGACCTTATATGGTTCGCATTGAGTTAAAAGATGAGATGATATTACCATATTTTTTATCTGATGCAACACTCAAAATCATTGCAAAAATGATTTTATATGATATCGTTGCAAATTTTCTAGTGCAGCATCTTTTTTTAAAATAATAAGTAACATTTTAAAAAACTATTGCCATTAAATTCTAATCCAACACTACTGCAAAAAAGTAATTTTTATAAACAATAGTTCATATAAAGTGATTAAAAACTATTTAACCGCTACAATTAAATAAAACTATTGTAAAAAATTTAGTTTATATAATGGCTAAAAAACTGTTGCAATAAGATATCTATTATAAGAGTTTACTCATTTTTCAATCAGAGTGTTACAAAAGAACTAAAACAATGTAATTATACGGTTTGTCATGAGATGACTATTAATATGAATGAATTAAATTTTTATAATCGACCCTTTCTAACCAGATAAGATTTAGTTTAATTTGGTTGGATTTGATTTGACCCTTGTTTTGTTTCCTAATTTGCTATGCAGCTGCACATTTTATCAAGGGGAATGGCATCCATGGGACTGACTCTGTTAAAGTACCTACCTCTTAACGTCGTGGACTCCATTTTGGTGATGCTAAGCAAAATAGTCTATGGCGACTTGACTAAGTATGGGATTAGAAGGCCACAAGAGGGTCCTTTCCTTTCCAAAGTGAAGAATGGCAAGTATCCAGTCATCGACGTTGGCACCTACAAGAAAATCAAGTCCGGTGAAATTCAGGTGCGAAATTGATCACAATATATCGGGTCTGTTTGGAAACGTTCTTGTTTTTCTTTTTCTTTTTAAAATAATTTTTAAAAAAGATTCTGAAAAATAAAAGAATAGAAAATTTGCATGTTAAATTATGTGGTTTTGTAATAATTTAATAACTAAATGGTTTATAAAAATATGGTTCATCGTTCCCTTGTATCCTTTAATGACGCATGGGATAATTTTTGCCACTCAATTTAAAATTATTAAGGATTATAAGATTATTACGATATTACTAAATTCAACATACACTACAATATTTTAACTTTTTTTTTAACACTTCAATTAAAAAATAAAAAAAACTGTTGTATTAGGTGTCTTAAAAAGTTTTTACAGAATCCCTATCTACCAAAATTTTTATTTCCTGAAAAATGAAAAATTTGTTGCACTAGGTGTTTTATTGCAACAGATTTTTATCAGTTATATAAATTAAATTTTTTTGGAACGGGTTATTTAATTGCAATGGTAATTTATTTTTTAATCACTTTTTGTTGCTTATGAGATTACCTTTTTGCAATGATTTTAATATTATAGTTAAATTGCAATGGTTCATAAAGCTTATTATTTACAAAAAATTAATGCGTAGAAAATTTACAAGGGGACTATATGCAACAGTTAAAAATTATTTGTAACAATTTTTAACATTTTCACCATATTTTTAAGTGTTACAATAAATAAAAAATAAAGTAGTGTGCACTACCGTAATAAATTAATAATTATTAGAATTTTATAAGAATGTAATCGTCGTTCTCTTATATTAGTTAATGATGTATGAAAATTTTTGTAAATTTCTTAAAAATTATAAAAAATTATTAAATTATTACGATATTACAGAATTCAATGGCGTCTTTTACCCTATCTTCACTAATGCCGCCTTTGTTGATTATCATAGTCCATGAGTCAACCACAAGGTCTTTGGGTCGAGTACTCGTTGTTTTGAATTGTTTAAGCTTTCATACTTATGAATATAAATGCGAATGTTGACTATATATATATATATATATATATATATATATATATAAATGTGAATGCATGCAGTTGGTCGTCTTGGAAATGATAGTAGTATGCAGGCTTTCTTAAATCGTAAGTATGCAAAGTACAACAACTGTTGTGTTATGTATGGACAGGTTTTGCCAGCAATAGCAAGCATCAAAGGCAATAATGATGTCGTGTTCGAGAATGGCAAGTCACATCCATTTGATGCAATAATCTTTGCCACCGGATTCAAAAGATCCACACGTCAGTGGCTTAAGGTATGAAGCCGAGTCCTGATTCTAATATTATAACGTTATAAATAAAAATAAAACTAAAATTTTAAAATTGAAATGATCAAAATTTAAATAAAAACATTCATAACAAGAAAAAAAAAATATGGAGGGGAGGGGGAGGGGGAGGGGGAGGGGAAGGGACGCCGTAGGGGGGGCGTTAACTTATTTTTAATGATATTACATAATTTTTTTTAACGATAATAATTTTTTTTAATAATATTACATAAATATTTTTGATTTTTTTTTTTTTGGGGGGGAGGGGAGGGCGAGGCCTAGCTCCGTCCTTGGTTATAAGTAATTTTTTTTTTGTCGATCGTTATAAGTAAAATTTAACGATTATATATTATTGATATCATATTATTTTAATTATATTAACAATTTACAATCTTTAAATTTTATTTATAATATTTTAACATTATTAGTGGATCCAAGACAAGGTAGGGCAAATGGAAATTCAAAGCTGGACAAAGTGTGCTGCCTGGAAAAAGTGTGCTACCTGAGAAATTAAAAGTGTGCTACTCGGAAAAAGATCCAGTCGAAAGAAACTAGCTGGTTCTTGTTTTCATCTAACTCCAATTATTGCACTAGATCAAAACAAGCTAAAAAGTTTTATCTCACTAAGTAGAATTGGTGAATTATTGCACAGACAAAGTAAATATTAATATAAAACAAACAGACTCCTCCACTAACAAAAAATAAAATTCTTGACGATTTACTATCTATTTGGAAAAAGACACATCCGAAATAAATTAATTTTGTTTTAATCCAACTTCAGTTATTGCACCATATCAAACAAACTCAATTAAATCTTATTTCACTAGGTATACAGAGTTGATTGATTATTGCAGGGATACAATAAAGTTAATATAAAACAAAGGGACTCCTCCGCTAACAAATTTGGTTCTTATTTTTTTTTCTTTTCACAAATAAATAGGTTTTTAAATATGAAATTAATTTCATATGCAGGGAGATAATCATCTTCTGAATGATGATGGACTCCCCAAACTCAAGTTCCCAAACCATTGGAAGGGGAAGAATGGATTGTACTGCGCTGGGCTAGCCAGAAGAGGATTGTATGGAGCAGCCATGGATGCACAAAATATAGCAATTGATATTAAGACTTTATTGCCATCTTTAAAATCATTTTAAGTTGTTTGAAATCATTATACTCATTATTTATGGCCTCATGGGCAAAGCTCGATTAATAGACATATTTTATGGAAATTTTGTTTTTTTTTTTAATGATATTTCTTTAAGTATATATTTGTCATGAAATTGGACATCTTTATTTTGGATGTGGTTGATTTACTTCATACTTCAACGGAGATAAATTTGGGACTATTTGTGAAATTTATCTTTTGATTTTATGCGTCATTGGTATATATATGGGCTTTTCTCTTGTATCTAAAAAGAGAGTTTCTCCATGTTTTGGGTCAGGTCGCCGTATTCTGAGAGTTTTGGTTTATATTCAGTTGTTAGGCAAATGAGGGGATGCTAACGTGTTCCATCCGATTTCAGTAGGTGGTGACTAATTTTGTTTATGTCTCGTAGGTTGATCGAGTAAGGATGTTTATCTAGATTAACAAAAAAAAAGGATTTATTTACTTATTATCGGCCTTCTCATTCTACAAACATGGCAAATCCTCCGCGCAAACAATGTTCGACTTGCCGGAAATTACAAAGAACTCCTCAACAAATTCGAATCATAAAGAAAAGTACCTAAATTAAAATATTAGGGACTTGAACTATACTTAAAAAAAAAAAAATGGAACTATTTGTGGGATCAAGCCTTTTCTTTTTTGCATTTTGATAACTCATAAAACAATTTTGAAAATTAAACACAGTCTAGTCAATTATGGAAGAGGCGATTGACTAATATGCAAGTTATAATGTCTATCGATTTTAAACATTTCAGTGACTTTTCTGTCATATGTAGTTTAGTTCAAGTTATTTTCTCCTTTTTTATTCCTTGACGAAAGGGATAACAATTACCACAACGAGCATTATTATGTATCATACTTTCACCCTTTTATCTTTCCTTATGTCATAGGATTTTTACTTATTCATAAAACATCTGATATATTATACTACAATTTTTTTTTTTTTAATTTTAACACAAACAAAGGGAGTGACGAGGGGGATCCCGAGCTGAGGTAAGCGACCCACACCGAGTTGAGGCGGGCTAATCTGAGCTAATCCTAGCGTATACAGCTAATGCCCAACCTGGATGCTGATCCGACCTCACCCCGACCCAGGAAAACCCCGACCTCAGTGCCAGCTGCCCTGGTGGGACATAAAGTCTTGATGAGACATAAAGCTGCACCGCATTAAATGCTGTCAGGTCCGAATTTAGTATAAATAGAGCTCCTCCCCTTCATTTCAAAGGTAACTGCTCATTAAATGCTCTCAGCTACTTCGTCAGCTCGGACATACTAATCATTCGCGCACCCGCGAGAAAAATCCGAGTAATCACCCCGCCTTTTCCTTCGTTTTTCTTGTGCAGGTCAGGTGGCCGACCAGAAAAGTTCAACTTGGAGGCCAACCCGAAAAGTCCAGCTCGGAAGCAGTAGCTCCCAACCTCAACGTCGAGATTCCGACCTTGACAGTTTGGCGTCGTCTGTGGGAAACGGAGTTCTTTCTATCACTCTTCTCACCACTCATTGAGAAACCATCATGGTGTAAACGAGAAGTCACAGCGCACCGGTAGAGGATTCGCCCAACCCGGATGGGGACCTCGAAACCACGCAGGTGCCTAGCCAAAGCCCAACTTCAGCCGACATTGGAACGAGCCAACGTATACACTTAGCTACTCAAACCAACCCCACGACAGATGGAGACTCCAACTCCAGCCTGTCACCGGAGATAAAGATAATGCTGAGGATGTTTGAGGAACTTAAGGAGCAGGTAGCCCGGCTAGCTGGGGACCCCCCGGCTCCGCAAGCAGCTACGCTGCGGCCCGCGCGTTCACAGTTCCGCATCTCAGACCCAAGGCGAAAACGGACGCAAGACGAGGAGGGCTTCTTGGAGCCGGTGGCGGGACCTGAGGAGGCGAGAGGTAGAAGGGCGGCTCAAGCAGACCCCGAGCAGGCCAAGACCGCGGCTGCCATAGCCAAGGTCATTAACCAGCTTGGCGTAAGCCCACTCTCACCCGAGGTGCTAGCCACGCCGCTACCCACCGGCAACCGGATGCCCAACCTAGCGGTTTACAATGGGGACGGCGACCCAGCCAGTCACTTGCTCAACTTTGACCACCACATGACTCTGCATGACATGTCCGACCTCATGAAGATGAAGACATTCCCGACCACCCTGGTTGGCAATGCCTTGCACTGGTTCCAAAAATTTTATCTTGGCTTTATTACAAGTTTTCATCAGCTGGCTGAGGCTTTCCTATCCCACTTCGCGGGAAGCCAACGCGCCACCCGCCACACTTCTACATTGCTGTTGGTGAAGCAGCATAGGGGGAAAAGTTTGAGGGCTTACACAGCCAGATTCAATGAAGAGTCCCTCAAAATCCCTAACCTGGAGGATTCCATGGCGTTGATGGCTTACTAGAGCGGGCTCAGGTCGGGCCCCCTTACATCCTCCTTGGCCATCGACCCTGTGGGTACTGTAGCCGAGCTGATGGTGCGAGCAGAAGGGTACATACACTCGGAAGAAATCCATCAGGTGAAAAGGGATAATGACAAGGAGAAGGAAGCCAATAAGAAGGGAGAGACCTCCTGAGCCCAACCTGGGGGTAAAGTCCAAAATGACCGAGGTAAGCAGCCTCATCAGCCGAAGCAGAACCCCCGGTTCACTATGTTCACTCCCCTTAATACCACAAGGGAGCAGATCCTGATGGAGATCCAGCATTAGAACCACCTGCCTCCAGCTCCAAGGATGAAAGGCTGACCTGAGAAGCGCAATAGACCAAATATTGTCGCTACCATATGGACTACGGCCATACCACCGAAGAGTGCAAAGACTTGAAACAGGAGATCGAGGGACTAATAGCCCGAGGTCACCTCCGGAGGTACGTAGATCAGCAGCCGACCCGGAATCACGATAAGAGAGATAGGGAGAGAAGTCCACCCAGGCGCCAGGCTGGGGGAGGACGTTTGGCTGTGATCGAGACCATCGTAGGAGGATTGGTGTCGGGTGGGGAGACCTCAGCTGGTAGGAAGGGTTATGTTTGCGTTGGGAGGGAGTATGGACCGGTACGGGGTCCGGCCCCAGAGATGGAGGAGCTCATTTTCTCCACAGGAGACTTAGAGGGTGTGATATTACCCCATGACGACCCACTGGTGATCAGCGCTGAAATAACCAACTTCACCGTGAAGAGGCTGATGGTGGACACCGGGAGCTTGGCATAAGTCTTATTCCTTAGCGCTTTTGAGCAAATGGGGTTGGACAGGAGCCGACTCAGGCCATTGAGGGGCACTTTAGCTGGTTTCGCCGGGCAAGCCCACCGAGCCGAAGGGGTCATCAACCTTCCGTTGAAGCTGGAAGACGAAGATAAGCGGGTTTTGATGCAAGCCAACTTCATTGTGATGGATTGCAACTCCACTTACAATGGGATCTTAGGTCGGGTGGCACTCAACCATTTCAGGGCCATCCCTTCAACTTACCACTAGGCCCTAAAATTCCCGACCCCGGCCGGCACGGCTACCATTCGCGGACCCCAGCTCTTAGCCCGGGAGTGTTATAAAAACTTCCTCCGACCCAAATATCAGGTTGGCTGGGGACCAGATTTGCCCGAGGAGAAGAGGGATGCTAAGAGAGGCAGCCCGGCTGAAGACCTTCAGGAGGTGGAACTCTTCGATGAAACAAAGAGAGCAAAAATCGGAAGTGAACTCTCTCCTGACCTCAAGAAAGGTATAAGCTAATTTCTCCTGAAAAATGAACACATATTTGCATGGTCTGCCTCTGACATGATAGGTATTTACCCGAGAGTGATTGAGCATCACCTGAATGCCAACCCAAATCACTATCCGGTGAAGCAGAAGCGCAGGCACTTCCATTATGATAAGCAACAAATCATAGCAGAAGAAGTGGACTAATTGGTAGATGCCGGCCACATAAAGAAATCCAGTACCCAACCTGGTTATCCAACGTGGTGCTGGTGACCAAGTCCTCAGGAGGATGGAGATTGTGTATTGATTTTACCGACCTCAATAAAGCCTGCCCTAAGGACTGTTTTCCCTTACCTCGGATTGATCAAATGGTGGACGCCACCTCCGGATTTGAGCTACTCTCTTTCATGAATGCCTTCAAAGGCTATAACGAGATCAAGATGGCTTTCAGAGACAAAGAGAAGACTGCCTTCACCACCGATAAAGGTCTCTACTACTATGAGGTCATGCATTTTGGCCACAAGAATGTTGGAGCTACCTACATTCAGATAGTGAACAAGGTTTTCAAAAATCAGATTGACCGAAATATGGAGATCTATGTAGATGACATGTTGGTCAAGAGCAGAAGGGCGGAAGATCATATAGCTGACCTGACTGAAACCTTTGCCATAATGGAGCACTTTGGGATAAAGCTGAACCCGAAAAGTGCGCATTCGGCGTCAAGGCAGGAAAGTTTCTGGGCTTCATGGTCACAGCCCGTGGAATAGAAGCCAACCCGGAAAAGGTTCAGGAGATACTCGACCTGGCACCGTCGACCTGCGTGAAAGACGTCCAGGTGTTAGTGGGCAAAGTCGCGGCACTAAGCAGATTCATGTCTAGGTCGGCTGACAAGTGTGCTCCTTTGTTCAAAATATTGAGGAATCCTAAGAACTTTGAATGGACTATGGAATGCCAGAACGCCTACCAAGAGCTGAAAAGGTCTTCGCCACCCCTGCTATCCCAACCTGAGGTGGGGGAGGAGCTGGTACTATACCTAGCATGCTCGGGGACAGCAATGGCAGCGGCACTAGTCCGAGAAGAAGGGAAGGAGCAGAAGTCGGTCTATTATGTCAGCAAAACCCTGCAAAGGGCCGATGTAAGGTACTCCTCCTTAGAAAAACTCGCCCTCGCGCTCATCACAGCGACAAGAAAGTTGAAACCATACTTTGATGCTCATCCAATTAAGGTCATGACGGATGCCCCACTCAAGTCCAACATGCACAAGCCGGAGGCGTCGGGTAGGCTACTGAAATGGGCAGTTGAGCTGAGTCAATTTGACATCACCTGCCAGCCCAGAACAGCCATCAAAGCCCAAGCTATCGCGAACTTTGTGGTGGAATGCACTAGCCGAGCCGAGCATGACCCGGAAGACGTGTGGAAGGTTCATGTGGATGGGGCCTCAGGGAAGTCTAGGAGCGGAGCTGGGGTGGTCATCCTCGACCCAACCCGGTATGAGCACCAATACTCCCTCAAGTTCACCTTTTCGGCGTCCAACAATGAAGCAGAGTACGAAGCAGTGATTGCGGGGCTAAAAATTATAGCTCAGCTCGGGGCACAGACAGTCGACTTGAGCATCGACTCTCAATTGGTTTCTAGTCAGATATCGGGAGAGTTCGAAGCCAAGGACAGTACTATGCTGGCCTACCTCAACAGAGTCAAGGATTTGACCTCAGGGCTCAAAAGGTTCATGATACAGCAAATTCCGAGGGAGGAGAATATGAAGGCTGACGCCTTGTCCAGGTTGGCCTTGGGCGAGAGTCGACCTGCCCTGGTCCATGTGGAAGAAGTATCCGAACCAAGTATTCAGTTGGGGGTGCAAGTCGTAGCCGAGCTCAATTTAAGCCCAGATTGGACCAAACCAATCGTGGACTACTTAGTGGGGGGGGGGGGTATGACCCCAGAGGATGAAAAAGCAGCTCGGAAACTCATGAAACAGGCCTCAAGTTTTGTCATAATTGTGACACCCTGATCCCTCTCGAGACCGGGAGTTCTATCAATCGATCTAATCTCAACCCAAACTAAACCCGGGCATAAATTTTCAGGGAAAATGGACGGAGTCTCCCCTGTTTCTAGGTGAAAAGTAGAACCTGCAATAGCATATAAGTGGACCAACACCGAGTCCAACCATACAAACACCTCAAGGCCATCCGAGCCTTGGTTCTCAACAATTAAACTCAGCAAGTATACATACATTTCCAACTTACAAGCTAGCCTATCTCTTTTCATTTTTGACAAGTACATTCAATCTAGACAGTTAAACCATGCTAAGCTACTGCATAAAATAAACTATCATGCCATTCTAACTCTTTTCCTCTAGACATTACAAACATACATTGAAATTAAGCTACATTAACTAAATACACAATCTAACTTATCAAACTACTTCAACAATCTAATGAAACTTAAATTACAATCCTTTTGACATTAAATACATATAATACATAAAAGCATACATCTTTACAACTTTGACAACTCAAGTCACACAGGCACGCAAGACAACTCTTCAAGCACGGACTTTCACGAAATCACGAACTTTCCAGCTAACATGGCATTTCCTGAAATGTGGTGGTGAGGAGTGAGTATACACAACACGTATACTCAGTGAGGGCGAGACAGATATCGAAGTGGAGAGAAATAAGATCGTGCAATGCAAATAGGTACAATTAAGCAATACAATCAATAAAAGGCATTCAATATAAACAACAATACAATAAACAATTAAAGAAAGTATTAACACAACCAATCAAAGCTATACCACACTTTGAAGGCTATGGTTCACTCGAGCGAGTAATGTACCGATCACGATTCCGATGATTTTAACGATGACGCGCCGGCCCAAACGACCTTATAACACCAGTTTGGAATACCCCGGAAGTATCCATCAATCTATGACCCAAAACTCCCTGGGAGGCAACCCAAGCGAGAAGAGGGAATAGCTACGGAGCTAGAGCAACCAACACTGGCAACCCGAGGCTACCTAGAGAGGCCCATCACTCACGTGCGAGACACTATGCAATGCAAGACTCGATACAAGGAGATAAACGAGCGATATCAAGCATTCTCAACAATTGATAAACATTTCAATCAATAATCAACTCTAACAAGCGTAATAAGCATTAACAAGCATTTGCAATCAAACAAGTAACAAGAATAACACCAACTAACATTATCAAGCAATAACAAGTATTCTACAGGCATTATAAGCATTCTATAAGCAATATAAACATTCTATAAGCAATATAAATATTCTATAAGCAATATACTATGAAATCACACAAAATTCCAAAAATGACCCCAACTTCAAAACGCTACTACTTTCAAACGAGACACGAGCTTTGGAAACCGACTTCACCAATCCTCCTAGGTCACCATAAGGCACGTCTAAAGACCCCGAAACCCTACTTTACCCTAGAATTCATGCAAAGTCCCGATTTCCCCCTTTGCTCGTTTGAACTACAACTATATCAACCAAACACCCAACCAACACCATAATCGCACCAAAAGTGCTTCCATGGCCTCTCGAAACAATGCCAACACGCAATACGAGAAAATGCTAAACTCGGCCTAAACGACCCCGACTTTTACCAAGCCGTTTTTCTCCGTTTTTCCATTACACATTCCAATTAAATCACACATTTAGGCATTCTAACATATCTAGCATCTTCCTACATCAACAGAATGCGTAACAGAGCAACTTCATCGTTTCAAGGGTTTACTATTCATAATTTACTATTCATTACTCAATTTAAATTGCAATATCAATATTCAACCGCAGAAAATATTAAAAAGCCATAAATACATGTTCTACAATCAACAAGGAACATTCTTTAAGCAACAAAACAATTAAAACAACAATCTACGCATAAAATCCAAAAATCAAAGTTTAGATACAAAATTTTCAAATGTGCAAATAACGATGAAACCCTCACCTTAGACGTTCCTAGACGCTAGGAAAACCTCGTAGGACGCCTCGGAAACCACCCCGTGCAAGCTCACGCGAAGAATTGAAGATTTTGGCTTGAAATCTTTTTTTTTTCTTCTCTCATTTTTTCGGCCAGCTCTCTCTCTGTTTCAGCTCTTTTTTATTTTTATTTTTGTGCTATTTTAAGCTATTTTAAAAGAAGGTAACAAGTCAAATTGGTCAAGCTTTGGTCAAACTAACTTAACTTGGTCAAATAGGCTTATTTTAGGCATTTTAGGGCTAAAACAAGTAACATAATTTTAATTCTAGCTAACAACAACTAAAATATTAAAATTAAGACACTAAATACTAGTTTTCACTATTTGTTGAGGACTAGAATTCATTTCCTAACTATCTCTCTCGATATGCTATGCACTTTGCGTCAATAGAAGAACAACAATTAAATCTCAAAGAATCTAAGAAATATATCATTTTTGGAAAGCATCATAGTTTAAAATTTACTCCGGCTCGGAGCTACTTTCCTCTTTTATTTGAAAACCGAGTGATTTTGATGCAAGACAACCAAAACCGATTATTAAAATAATCACAACAATCAAGGTAATCAATATTCATTTAGAATGATTAATTTAACTATTTCCAGAATATTTTAAGAATTATAAAGTCAATATTAAGCTACAAATGAAAGTTAATATAAACATGTAGTCAAATACAATTAAACACTAACATTTAAGGTAACACTTAATTAATCACAAGAAAAGAATTTCAATTACTATAATTATTAGGAATAGGTAATAATCTTTTAATTATTCAATTTACAACTACTAAATGCTTCCAAGAAGAATATTAATATAGTGCAAGTTGGTTGATTTAACTAATTAAACAATTAATCAAATGCAGTCAAGTGTTATTAAATGCATGCCGGGTTCGGGTTACCACAATAATTGCTGGGCAACTCTATAAGAGAGCTTACACTTGGCCTCTTTTGAAATGTGTTGGACCCGAGGAGGGAAACTATGTACTCCGGGAGATCTATGAAGGGGTATGTGGAAACCACTTGGGAGGCAAAGCTCTGGCTCGAAAGACATTGAGGCAAGGCTATTTCTGTCCAACCTTAGAGCAAGATGCCAAAAAGTATGTAAAAAAGTGCGACACCTGCCAAAGGTTCGCCAATGTACAGAGGAAGCCAGCGGTAGACCTCACGGTGATGATAAGCCCTTGGCCATTCTATTAGTGGGGTCTAGATATCATCGGCCCATTGCCAACCAGTGTTGGCCAAAAGAAGTACGCCTTTGTAGTAGTAAACTACTTCACCAAATGGCCTGAGGCTGAAGGTGTTGCTAGAATAACAGAAAAGGCAGCTTGGGATTTCGTATGGAAAAATATCATTTGCCGATTTGGGGTGCCAAAGGTCATCGTTACTGACCATGGCAAACAATTTGACAGCGCATACTTTCGAGGAAAATGTGCTGAGATTGGGATCGACCTCAGATTCTCATCTATTGCTCACCCTCAAAGTAATGTCCAAGTTGAAAGGACTAACCAAATCATTTTGCAGGGCCTGAAAACCAAGCTGGAGGAAGTAGAGGGCCAGTGGGCATCGATTCTCCCCGAGGTGCTGTGGGCTCAGCGGACCACCACAAGCTCGGCAATGGGAAGATTGCCCTTCGAGCTGACCTTCGGTACTCAAGCAGTGCTGCTGGTGGAGATCGGGTCTCCAACTAGTAGAACCCTCCACCATGATCCAGAAATAAACGGAGCACTGATCCGTGAAGAGCTCGACCTTGCCGAAGAGCTCTAAGCTAAAGATCAAATCAGGATGTTAGCCAGCAAAGCTGCCATACAGAGAGCCTTCGCCAAGCAGGTCAAGCCTAAGCCTATTAAGGTTGGTGACCTCGTCCTCAAAAAGGCTATCTTTTTACCGCGCTCGAGCAACAAACTCTCCTCGACCTGGGAGGGACCGTACGAAGTCGTGAAAGAAGTCCGACCTGGGACCTTCTACCTCCGCGACAAGCACAGAAAACCATTGAAGAATGGATGACATACAGAGCACCTGAAGAGATATTTTGTCTAAAGGCCCTGAGCCGAAATCTCTTGTAACGACCCCGAGCTGAAATCTCTTGTAAAGGCCCCGAGCTGAAATCTCTTGTGATGGCCACGAGCCAAAATCTCTTGTGATGGCCCTAAGCCGAATCACAATGTAAGGGCCCCGAGCTGAAATCTTTTGTTAAGGCCCCGAGCCAAAACATTGCTTGTAATCGGCTCCCGAGCCCAAGTACTTGAATACAATGTATTTTGTAAACCAGTGCAAAGCCCGACTCGGGCCCAAGCGCCTCAGCTACTTAGCTACTGCCAACTCGGATTAACGTGGTGGCCATGCTTAATTATGAGCTAATGATCAAGTAAACCACCTCGGACTAGGTTCTAGCTCGGGTATAATCAATAATAATTTGATTAGTTTTGCCAGTTCGGATTAAGGTCCAACTCGGTATAATACGGCTTTAGGTCGGCATGTTAGTTTGGGTCTAAACTCGAGCTCAACATTTGTCAACACTAGTTTGACCAATTTTAAATCGGACTGACGAGTCCAGGTCGGCAACGATAATAGTTGTCCAATTAATTAGGATAAAAATTCATTAATCGCGTCCAGCTCGGTTCTTTATATTTAAATTAAGTTTGAATGGTCCATTATATTGGTCCGACCCTACTTACTTAAAAAATTTGTGAAGAGAAAGGTACCTATGTACGAACTCGAATGAAATGCAAATAAAATCAGAACATTTATTTCATTGGAATTGGAAAAAGTGACAATTACAAGGAGCCCAACCTGGGCGAAATTACAAAAGCCCGACTCGGGCGATTACAAAGTTTACTTAGGAGCAGCGGTAGAGGTGGTGACATCGGCTTCATCCCCGATCTGGTCCATGCCCTTCTGAACAAATTCAATCACCTCCTTGGCTTGGGACGTCAGATCGGTCGGGAGCTCAGGAATTTCCCAGAACTCCTGCGGCCGAGCCTCTAAGACTTCGATGTAATCGTTCTTGGTGGCAGGGAAGAAGGTTTTCGCTCTCTCTCGAGCTGCGACTTAGCCCCGGAAGTAGTATTCCAACTCGGCGTACTTGGCTATTGCCCTACCCTCCATGGCCAACCAGTCCACGGCCTCTGGACTTAAAGGCTTTCACCGCCTTCTCCCCGTGCGGGCCTTCCCGATCTAACAGATCCTTGAGCTTCGCTTCGACCTTACGCTTGTCCTTCTTGAAGCGCTCGACATCTTTGGCCGCGGCCTCGCATCGGGACTTCTCTGCCTCTAGTTCCCTCTTCAGCCGGTCGATCTCCGTCTCGTCCATTTTGCGCCTCTGGACGACATCCTCCCTCAGGGCCTCTAGCTCGGCTCGAGAGTTGATAAATCGCTGCTCTAGCTCGACGCAGTGAGCCTGGGCTCGGGCGAGCAAGCCCGGTGCCGAAAGGATGTGGGGCTCGGCCTGCACGAAAAAGGACAAAATGATCAACCAAGCCAAAAAACTTAAGCATATCAACACAGTCAAGTATGCTTTACTGTGACTATGGCCGTCCTTAGGTCAAGCGAAAGCTGCTCCGCCGGGACCGATGCCAGCTTGGGATCCCAGGCGACCTTAGCTGCCTCTACAAAATCCTTGTGGGGAGGGCTCACCTTCGTAGCCTTGCCCTTCCCGGAGTACTCGGGCCGAGACCGTTTCCTGTTGTCAGGGCGAGATGCTGAGCGCTCAGGGATCGCCATACCCGAGCTCGATTTCTTGATCAGTGGAGACGCCGATGTCCCCTTGGAAGATACCTCAGGTCACTGCCTCTGCTCCTGAGGGACGGAAGAGCCTAAGCCAGACCGAGCCGAGACTTTGCCACTGGCCTCGGTCTTTCTCCTCCTCTGGGCATACGCAAGCTTTACCATATCCGCCATGCTTGCAAAAACAAAGAAAAGAAAGGTGAATAATGGCCAAGTGCAAACTAAAAA
Organism: Ehretia macrophylla; assembly: GCA_037974665.1. Classification (NCBI taxonomy): domain Eukaryota; kingdom Viridiplantae; phylum Streptophyta; class Magnoliopsida; order Boraginales; family Ehretiaceae; genus Ehretia; species Ehretia macrophylla. Next base: position 55,367,311 of record CM075782.1, read on the forward strand.
GAACAACAGCAAACAAGGAGACGGGGAGGTCGGGCATTGATCTTGTGAACTGACCCTCTTCCGAGCCGGACTCCGCATTCTTTTCAGGATCGGGAAGTAGGTGAGGATGCTCCCTCCTTAGGTCGGGTTCTCTCCCGAACAACTTGGATCTTCACATCCTGTCCCACCTGAGGACACTGTCAATATCAATCAGCATACCCGGCTCGGGTCTCAGCACCCTGACCTTGGCCAGTTCCTCTACTGAGAGCTTGGGGTCGTCATTCACAGTCTTTTTCAAGGAAAGATTCCAATCCACTTTGAACCCCGGGTTCACGGCCGGCTCGACCCAATAGTAGTCGTGGTGCCAACCCTTGGTGGAGGAGTGCCACTTGGTGAATATGGCGTTGCTGACCCGAGCTGCGAAGTGGAACTACCCTGGCTGCTTCGGGTTGGGCTTGCAGACAAAGAACTGCCTGAACCGACGCAGGGTCGGCTCTATCTTCCTCTCAAGGCAGAACACATAAAATGCCACCATCACGGCCTAGCCGTTAGGTGACATCTGACCCGGGCTAAGCTCGAAGTAATTCAAAATGCCGGCGATAAAGTCGGGAAGTGGAAGCCGGACGACATCGAATGCGAGGTCGTAGATAGCAAAATGGTCGGGTAGAGGATAGCAGGCAGGCTCGGTCCGACCTGACACCTTCAGCTTGTCACCTTCAGCTTATGGTGTTGGCCCCCCGACCAGTCCCTTAGCCTAGCGTTAACCATCTGGACGGTAGAGTGGCACTCGCGCCTACAGTAGGCGAACAACTGCTCTATCCTCTTTCCTCGAGCCTACGAGCCGCTAGCTGTAGTTGAGCTTCAAGGTTGGACATTCAGTGGCTCGTCATCCTCCCTATCTCCCAAGTCACCCAGGTCGGCTAAAGGATCCGTCTCGGCTTATTCTTGCACTCGCCTGACCTCGATCACTTGGCAATCATCATCACTCTCCCTGAGCCCAGATTGCCGAGATTATTCTTGAGACGCACCTTTGATGTCATCACCGTTCCCTCTATCAGAAGTCGACTCCGAGCTTGACGGATTCTCATCCCCTCCATCGGACCTCACCTCCATCGCTTGGGAATCTTCCGACTCTGACCTCCCCATCCTGTTTGCAAATTAAAATATGTGCAGGAATAACTAAAGGGAATCGGGACGTACCTACTGCTCTAGTTGTCGAAGATGACCCGATCTAATTGCCTCTGACCTAATTGGCTCCGAGCTGATAGATTCCGAGTTGAATACCCCGAGAAGATATTTTTCGAGCTAAAAGCGTCCGACCACTTTGGTTGGTGACTTGAAAGCTCCAAATTTTGTAAGCAAAGTGTGAAATGAATCTCGGATGTCAAGGCCCTATTTATAGCCAACTCTGGTAACTACCTTGGGAATCCCAAACGTCGCATCTTGTCATAACTACCCGGTGACGTGTCAGCCATCTGAAGGGCATGCACCGCTGATGTGGCCATCCCTACTCTGTCGGGGTCGGGCACCTCCAGCTCGGGAACAACTCCCAAATCCAAATCTCACCCTCTCGATCTCGACTTAGGGGGGGAGGGGATTGACCAGAGGGATCCCAAGTTGAGGTAAGCGACCCACACCGAGCTGAGGCGGGCTAATCCGAGCCAATCCTAGCGTATACAACTAATGCCCAACTTGGATGCTGATCCGACCTCAACCCGACCCAGGAAAACCCTAACCTCAGTGCCAACTGCCCTGATGGGACATAAAGTCTTGATGGGACATAAAGCTGCACCGCATTAAATGCTGTCAGGTCCGAATTTAGTATAAATAGAGCTCTCCCCTTCATTTCAAAGGTAACTGCTCATTAAATGCTCTCAGCTACTTCACCAGCTAGGACATACTAATTATTCGCGTACCTGAGGGGAAAATTCGGGTCATCACCCCGCCTTTTCCTTCCTTTTCCTTGTGTAAGTTAGGTGGCCGACCAGAAAAGTTCAACTCGGAGGCCAACCCGAAAAGTTTAGCTCGGAAGCAGTAGCTCCCAACCTCAACGTCGAGATTCCGACCTCGATAGGGAGTAAAAGTAAAAGGGTGACATAAAATATTATTTTAATACGAGTTAATAACTTCACTTTTGGTTTTTTTTTTTGTTGAAAGTTTTAGTTACGTTGCCCTCCTTATGCCCAACGATTGGTCGGATGGCCAATTTTTGTAAATAGAGAATATTTCTAGCATAACTTTAAGGATTGAATGGAGTGCTCGAGTAGTGATTTAGCGTGTCTTAAAATTATCAATTTGAACCCAACAACGAAGCTAATTAACAGTGAGTGGAGCCCCCAAAATTCTTTTAAAATTAAATATGTATATTTTAAATATATTTTTAGTATGAAATATCAATTTAACATTTAATAAAAGAAAATGTTCATATATGAGTATTAAATGGGTATTTTAATCCCTAGGGAACAAGTGTCCTGAAGCACACTGCTGTACAATGGAGTTTATAACCTTATGATAAATTAAATGTAGTTTTGTTTAAGATGAGTTATTCATTGTCAAAGGAAAAAGAAAGATTTATTGCATGATGGGAGATCTAGAAACGGGGTGGAAGCAAGGGGGATCAAGGGAGCTCTAGCCCCCCATCCTCCAAATTTCTTTTTTAATATATGTAATTTTTTTTAAAAAATGCTATGGTGCCCCCTTAATTTTTTTTTCATTTTTTCTAATTTCCTATTTTCTTACTCAAATTCCCTTATTTTTTATCCTTCAATATAAAATTACTGACTCCGCTCAAAAACCTTAAAAAAGGTGATATTTGAATTTGACCTACGCTAGGCAATAGTAAAATGCTGTGCAACATGTGACAAAGGACTAAAAAGGTCTAACACAAACCCCTCATACATGAAGAATCTTTTTAATATTCAGAACTCATAATTTCTTCCACTAGTTAACCATTACAAACTAGACGTAGTTCAACTTCTATCCTGCCCAAGTCCATGTAACTTTGTAGCTTTACATTTTGGCTCTTCATTTTGAAATATATAATTAATCAAGAATGGATCCTCTGATGAACCAATAGTGATGATCGTAATGATACGGTAATGATGATAAAGTGACCATTATTATTGATTATTTAGATCAAATAAACTATTTCTATTTCGTTTTTAATTTATCACTATTAAATCTTTCATGTAATGTCATTAGAGAATTAATTTCTATTTAATTCCTTTTTGAAGTGTCCCTTTTAAAATGCGGAAAGAAAAAGACCAGAGAATTACTTACCTCTAGCCCTATATGTTTATTTTAAGGGAATGGATCTCGATTATAACAGGATATGCTCATATGTTATGATATTATGAGCAAAATCTGAGTTAGTTTTAATAATTGTGAATTATTGACACAATTATAAAAAAGAAAAATGATGTGGATAATCCATAATTGTTGAATTTCGCTCATGACGTTATGATATTATAAGAGAATCCTCATTTATATTTATGGAAATAGAAAGTTGTGAATCATTAACGTAATTATGAAGAAATAATGTGAATAATTCACAATAATTAAGTCTCACTCACAACGTTATAACATTATATATAATGTTATGAAAGAATCATCATTCATATATTTTAAAATAAATTTTTTCATAACGTTTTGATATTACGAACATTCATACCTATAAAGTTAGAATCCAACAAAACCAAATAATCCAAATTAGTGGACGCTCCATGGCACAAGAATTCAACGGACAATGAATAGCAGAACCAGCCACTTTTTTTTTTTTGAAAGAATGTTCAGGTTGGGAATTATGTGTTCACTAATCTATAAAATATTTTACCCCTTATGTCGTATTCAATAAGAGTGTCAAGTCCATCTGGCGGGTGATCCAAAGTTTGGACTCCTAACGCTTGACAAAGACTAAAATTAGCCAAATAATTCGCATTCTTATTCGCCTTTAAAGACATGTTTCAACTTATACTCTCTATTGGCCGCATCATATTTTGACAATCATAGGATGAGGACAGAAGCACCCTATTCACCCTTCATGTGTTTCCACAACAAAATTAATTCATCAAATCTTATCCCTTGGCTATGTGCTAACACATGACAAGCTATCTCGTGACACTAACCTCCAATAACTTTTTGCCACCTATTATTCATCTTACCAACTAAATTCTTGCATAGTTCTTTTTAATGGATTGTTCTTTCGTTGGTCCTTTATTTTTATTAATTTTGTCAAATTAGTCGATTATCTTTATAAGTTATATATTTAAATCCTATATGTTATAGAATTATACCGCTGTTAGTCCTTTTGTTAACTTGTATTAAAACACAAATGGTTTTGTCAAAGTGGCAAAAGCAGTGCACTTGTATTTTTTTTTGTTTTGTTTGTTTTTAACAAAAATTAACGAAATGACTAATCACTCCACGATTTTAAAACATAGAGAAACAAAAGTGTCACTTATAAAAATAAATGATCAACTTGACAAAATCAGTAAAGATAAGAGACCGACTGGATAATATTCTTTCTTTTTATCTCTCACACTCGTTCATTTCATCCTGTTTCTGTCATATGTTTCGCTTCTAGCAAAAGGGTGTATTGTGTGTTGATTTGCTTATCATTATGGCTTCAATAAGGTTAACAGTGACAATGGCTATGATTTTTATTTTCATGTCATGTCAATGTTCAATCTCCATAGCAATGACATCTCAGGTGCCAAAACTACCAGCCTCTACAATATATGCAGCACCTGCATTGCTGTCAAATCCCCCTTTATCTGCACCACCAGCATTGTCTCCAGATGTTACTCCTCTGTTTCCTTCCCCAGGTGGATCTGAGCTCTCCCCGAGCGACTCGGTTATGCCCACCATTCCTTCCAGCCCCAGCCCTCCTAAATTGGACGCGATGATAGCTCTAGGGACTGGCATTGCATTTTCGCCATTCGGGTCATTGCCAACTTCTCCATCCGTGCCTCTAAACGCTCCAGGCTCTCTAAGCTCGGCATTGTTTGTGGCTTCACTGATATTTTGGTTTATGCAGCTCTGCAATCCGTAGAAGCCTATGCAGCTTTATCAGATAAGCTCCAATTGTTGTTAAGCTTTCTACTTATCTGCAACAGATTGTTTATCTCATCTTGTTCAGATTAATTGAGGTATATAGTATATAATGCAATTTTCAATTCACCATTTGTCTATGGATTCTTCATATGTAGGAATAAAGAAATTGTAATTTCTCATTAAACCTGTCGTGTAAAGGTATTGACAATCGTTTTTAAATCAGCTTTAGTAATTAATTTAGATTCTAATCATGATTTATATCATTAGACTATAGTTTATTCTTTCAAAAAGCTAAATGTCAACTAGTCATGGTATTAGTTTGGTGCCCCTCGGATTTAGTTGTAATTATGCAAAGTAAGTCAATCTATGCACTCGTTGTTTGGATACCCAAGAGGATGTTAAAAAGCATATATCCCTAAGTAATACCGATGGACCTAGTATATAAACTATGGAAATGAGATCAAAGCATCCGGCTGCAAGGTAGAGTCGTTAGGGTATGATTAGTAATCCTAAATAGCTAATAGTGAGTATGCATGATGATTCATGGTAAACTCTAGGACCGAAGGTCGATGAACCTTGATGCTCTTAGCTAGTTGAACATGTAAATGAGAAGAGTAAGATTTCATATAGTTAAGATAGAGATGAATTAGAGTCATAATCACCCAAGAGACTACTGTTATACCACCGTATTTATGTGCACTGTTTCACGTATAGAAACTAGCTGTTGGTAGACTTCGAATCGTGGACGTTGAATAGAAGGGTGGATCTTGTGGTGATAGTTAAATAAATAGTTAATTACTTCTGAAGTTCTATTAGGTTATATTGAAGGATGCCTCGTGGTCATAATTCTTATGTTGATACAGCCTTGAAGTTATCTCGTGTAAGTATCTTATGAGCTAGATCATTTCGGTACCCATTTATAGTCCTAAGATTGTTGTTGTACGGCCGGTAATCTAGTGGAACATTGATATCACTTACATGGCTATGACCCTAGCTTAGTAACACTAATGATTGAAAATATATTGGCGGGCTTTAAGTGTTCGAAGGAATGACTAGGTCGTTAAGTGAGTAGGACCATTGTCCTCTTAAGTATGACTTAACCTTGGATTGAGGTGAGTGAAATTTATTTGAGATTGAAACTATTTGCCTTAGGATTTTCAGTTAAGATTAAAAGAAATTCTGAAGCCTCATGACTTGAAGATAGAGATTTGAATAAGGAAATAAATTATGGATCACAAGCTGATGAAATTTACTTGTAAGAGTTGAACTAGTGTAACATGATTAGTTTACCCATGCAATTTCGATGGCAATTTGTTAGTGGTACTTAATAAACCTTAGAATTTGAGTTTAACGAATATCAACTGAAATATCCCACATCGGATGCGGAGGAAGTGATATAGCTAGATATAAGGGCTTTGTTCCTTGTATCAGTCGAGGCGCCTTTTGGGGAGAGATTCTCGAAAGGACAAACCCGTGAGGCACCCTTGAGCCGTTGAGATTCGAGGTGTACAGAGCGGAAAATACCTCAGTAGTAGTTACCCTTGAGGCTCTGAGATTTCGGGGTGGCTATAAATGGTATTAGAGCCGACGCGTCCTTTTTGTCAGTGACCCGCGAGGGCGCTGGGTCCCCAAAGGGGGGGTGGATGAAATATCCCACATCGGATGCAGAGGAAGTGATATAGCTGGATATAAGGACTTTGTTCCTTGTATCAGCCGAGGGGCCTTTTGGGGAGAGATCCTCGAAGGGACAAACCCATGAGGCACCCTTGAGTCGTTGAGATTCGGGGTGTACAGAGCGGACAATACCTCGGTAGTAGTTGCCCTTGAGCCTCTGAGATTTTGGGGTGGCTATATCAACGGTCTTTCTTCTTGACTACGAGCGTGAAGGTTAACGAAGCTAGGAAGAAATGTTAGTGAATAGGAGCCCGTAACCGGGAGACTAGTCATTAGAAGATTTGCTAATCTAATGTACCTACGAGATAAGGACTATGATACTATCGATAGATGACGATTTGAGATGGATTAGTTTGTTTGGTGAGTTCTTCTTGAAGATAGGGTCGTATTGTGGAAATGATCCATAACTTGTGTATGTCCTACATGTTAACAATTTTGAATCTAGTTGATAGGATATGTAAATCGGATATAGACCTATCATCTTGAAATTATGGTATGTCACCATAGGATCAAGGTATTATTGTGATATTCCTTTTGAGGTATGAATGCGAGATTGATACAACATGAGTCATGATTTTGGAGTTATAGTTGTATAGTTAGAATACTGATGCATCTTTGATGACTATGTATGGATATTCTAACCTTAGTTAATGAACTTGACCTTAAGATCAAATGGAGAATAGAGTCGTTCAAAGGAACGAACTATAAATATAAGGGTCACACCGAATTAACGATTGGAGAAAGTTTGGCAGTTTTGGAAAAGGGGATCACGGAGTGAGCAACGGCCCGGAGTAGAAATATCAAAAGCCAGAACCCATCTAAATGACCCCAACAAGTAAGAATGAATTTCGGGATGAAATTCTTTTAAGGAGGGGAAGATGTGAGGCCCGACCCCGAATAACGTGTCTTACCTCGATTTGTGTGCCTTAGACCCAAAATTATATGACTGACCTTGGATTACGTGCCCTATCTTGGTTTTCGTGCATGCCTCGTCATACGTGCTTTGCCCTAGAATTATGTTTCTTAATCCTTGACTTACGTGCGATACCTAGATATATGTGCCCTGACCTCGATTTACATGCATTACCTCATTTCGTGTGCCCTAACCTTGAATTGCGTGTCTCAACTTAGATTTAAGTGTCATACTTTGATTTACGTGCATTGAATCGAATTACGTGGCTGACATTGATTTACGTGCATTCATCTAGGGTTGCGTGTATTTGTATTGGAATACGTGCATTTATTTTAAAATAAGTGCCTTATCTCGTAGTTCGTGTCTATCCCGTGATTCGTGCCCTGTATTGATTTCTGTGCGTGCCTCGTAGTACGTATCCAAAATCTTGAACTGCGTGCCTACACGCTAACCAATAAAGATCTTACACAAAGCACTAGACTATAAAATAATCCCACACAATCCACTAACTATTAGATTAATATTATACTAATCTTACATATTCTACTAACAATATTCTATTCTTCTCAACACACTCAACTAACCAATAAACAATTATAAACCTACACTTATTATAATCCAAAATATACTAACATGAATCTGAAAATTCAGATTCTTCATTGCATTACACAGCCAAACACTCAAAAATTGAAGATATTCCAAGACAATGCATGCATTAATATATTCATTACATTATTCTATGCTTTCCACTTTCTCCAAACACAAGACTTACCCTTTTATCTTATCAAAGCATGCCTCACAATTCAAAAATGCACAATTGACAAAACAAATTCAGCTTTGGAGCTATCAAGTCTGACACACCTAAACAAACACTCAACAACATCTTCAACATCATTTTTTCTCTCTCATTCTCTCTCCATTTTCGGCCATGGCTGCCTCTTGAGCTTCCAAGGCTCAACTTTGCTCATCTAGGCTCTCAAGGACTCTAAGAAGCTCGACCATAGCAAGCAACAATCAAGAAATCTCACACAAAGCTCACAAATCTCTCTATCTCGGCCATAGGTAAGTTTTGATAGTTTTCTTCCATTTCTTTTGTTCTAACCACATGCACACACTAAGCATATGCTAACTAAGCTAGGAATTAAAGAAAAACAAGCTACCTCTCGGCCAAAGCAAGGAAAGAAGTCCCTTTGTGCATTTTCAAGTGCAACCTAGCATTTTCATCCATCAATAGGCTAAGGTGAGGGTTAAACTCTTTTAAAAGCTTTCAAAACTCACATGCATGATCTCATATGGCTATATTTACCTCTGTAGTTATTGTATATGTGTGTATATGAGCCTATCTACTCATGCATGTCTTGATAATGGCTAGAAACTTGAAGATATTTAAACACGTTTTTGCTGGCAGATTACTGACCTTGTAGAATGAAGTGCTTTTGGATTAGTAAACGTTGATAAAAATACATGCATATTGGTAGATAACTATATTTATCAGTTCTGAACATATTTTACAGAAATAGGCCAAGGACCAGTTTGAGTCTAAGACCTCCAAAATGGTCAAATATCGTAATGTGTCTAAATCTGGAAAACTTGGAAATATGAAGTAGGTTTCTAGCAGCTTTCTGACCTTGTAGAACGAAATAGTTTTGGTGTAGTAAACGATGTCAAAAATGAATAAAATTGGGTCGGTCACTATATTTGTCAGTTCTGAACATATTTTGCCGAAATAGGCTAAGGCTAATTTTGAGTTTAAAGGCCTCAAAAATGGAAACTATCGAGATGTGTATGAATCTGGATAGTTTTGCGTAGTCTCACGGTTTTGGTCATAACTCCTAAGTCCGAACTCCAAATGCAGCGAGGTTTGTTCCTGAATTTAAAGAAATCATTAAGATTCAATCTGAAATTTGGTTCACTGAATTTGAAGGTTATTTGCTTGGCTAAATTAATGAGGAAAAATAGACCACTGCAGTAAGGGTTTTGGCTTGGTAATATGCTTGAATCACGTTGTAACTTTACTTGTGGTATTGAATGCTTGGAATTGTGGCAATTAGAAGTTGTGTGGGCTGTTTTGGTTGGTTGAGGATGCTTAATTTGGTTGATGCATGGCTTAGGTTCATTATTTGACGAATTGTTGCTCAATTGCATGTGTAAGCACGAAATTGAGGCCTTATTTCTTATGAATACTTGCTAAGTAATGATCCTATGGTTAAACGTGTTCAATTGAGTGGTTAGTAGGCTGTCCAATAATTGCTAAGTATGCTTGAAATGGTTTAAATGATTGTTGTGATTCTTAGCAAGTTAAATCAACACCCAAGCATGTCTATTGTAAACCCTAATGGCTATAGAGGTTCCCAAGTTCTAAACTATTCATGTGTGTCTTATAATTGACGTTGAGAAATGTTAATGGACTGCCCGGAATTGTCTTTATAGCCTTAAGCATGATTGTTGATGATTGCATGTTGATAAGTTAACTATTTTTGCACCCGGTCTTGGGTAAATTGTCATAGCATGCTCGTGTGATCCTAGTACTTGGTATGTGAACTAAATTGGGTAAAATGACTTGTTAGCAAGATGTTACTTGGCTGCCCATTAAAGGTTCATATGCCTCTAAGTGTTTTACAAAGTGAATATACATATCAAGCATGTCTTGTATGTTTACTTATCGATATGTGATCTTATAATTGCTCGGAGGCAACCTACTTTGTTGACCTCCTAATGTGAACTGTTAAAAGATATTCAATGGCTTATTTGAACATGATTACTTGGCTGCCTGTGAAAGTTTAATTGCTTTCAAATTGATATATGAAATGATTGCATGTTCTTACAACGCCTTATGTGCCAATATGTCAAAATTTGATCATATACTTGCTCGGAGGCAACCTACTTTATTGACCTCCTAATGTGAAATGTTAAATGGCATAAATGTGCATTGCATACAAGGTTGCAACCTTTCATTCTGGCATGGTAGCGTTCGCGTCACTGTGGGCGGCATCGGGCTTACTGGTGTATTGGCGTGACTACCATGGTCCAATTCTCTCTCTCGTTTGGGGGCTAGACTTCCTCGGAGAGTTGGGTCGTAGGATTTAGGGTACATCCAGAGTACACCCGTTGGAGTGATAAGTGGATGATGGATGCCGGCTACAACAATGGTTATTGAAAAAAAACTTGAACGGTAGGAACTAAGTGCTATGCGGGGCAAAGTACTACACCTAAAAGTGGTGGCAGTTACCTCTTGAGCCCGTAGGAGTCACCTCTAGAGTCCTGTACATATCAAAACATATCTTTTTTACTATGTGTTTAGATACTCTCGCTTGGTTCCTAGAGGACCTCGGGGAGAAAAGACGGGAAAATGTATTCATTGATATTTATATTTATGTTATGTACTTATTTATTCTATATGACATGTTTTCAAAAGCGTTTTTATAAGATTAACCGGAAAAGAGTTTCAAAACATTATCTCTCGTTCCCCCTCGCTGTGTTCATAAGGACTCACCCTCTTTTATCATCACAGGTGAAGAAGATTTGGAATAGGTACCCGAGTAGAATGTGCCTGTCGATGATTCCTTGGGGTGATTACGTGCTTTATGTGCCTTGCTTGATAGTGGCTGTTTTGTGAATGTTGTGTTTGCTTTGAAGAATACTTATTTTGTTGATGTAAATGCCCCCGTTGTAATTTGGGTCTAATTTTGGGATTGTACTATCTATAACCGGACAAACTCTTTATTTGGTTATTTGCTTTCATTATCTCGTATAGTAGTTATCGTACGCGTTTAAACCACTAGATGATTAATCCACTAAGTTAACTCTATCTAATTTCACTTAGGTACTCACCCGTACCATAAATGATAATAGGTACTTGTATAATAGGAAATTGACAAATAAATGGAACATAGTTATCAAGCTAGGCTTATTAACCAAATGGGACTTTCAAGATAAATTAGTAGTCATATCGGTTGATGATACAATAGAGATCTTAGTTGGAATTGAAACAATGATTGGAAGTTTTGAGGCATTTAGAAAATTAGGTCAAACCAAAGGTCTTAAATACAGCCGTTATGCTGCCGGTTTTCTGAAAAACTTTTGGAGTTCTAGGCCAACGTTAAGTGTTAAATCATAACAAACTGCTAAGTATTTGAAATGGGGGAAACGGTTAGGGTCGTAAAATAACAATGATGATTTAGGTCATACCCTAGTCTAGCCTCTATGGGTCGAGTTGGGGCGTGACACCTATAGTAGAATTGTATTAGAGCTTAGTTTACTAACTAGGCATTAGTCGGGTTTAACTCTCGGACCATGGGTAGAAGCCCTTAGGCAATTATGATGTCTTGTTTATATGTGTTAATGTGTGCTAATGTGCTTTAATTGCTTTGAGCATTGAATATTATGTGCCTTTGTGAACCATATGTATTATGTGTCATGCACACCGACACGTTTGTGCCCTCGATAATGCATGCATGCTTTTATACTCCTTCCTTGATACATGTGCATGTTATAAAACCCTGCTTGACAGTTTATACACGTAGATAGTTAGGATTAGAATTTTCAGGGAAGTGAATTCATGCAGGAAGAACGAAAAGTCTCGGTTAGAGATTTCTGGCATCTTCATAGGTACTCGATGGATTGTATGTATTATCTCACCAATATCCAACTTAGGACCTTTAACAATGTTAGTCATCTAATGCATAATTCAATACTTTACACTTCTATTTGACCTAACATTTTAGGTGTAGTCTTCCGAACACAAGTTCTAGCTACATGAATTTCTCAATTCCAACATCCCTAAAGAATCATCAACCTTGTTAAACTCAGTCTCCAGAGTTGCCTACATGTATTGGGGTTATCCATTGTTAAGTCACTTAAATACACTATCCATGTCTTAATAATCTAACCCCTAAAAGTAACTATCGTCAACTTTCACGAATTGATCCCTTAATTTCTAGGTCACGATCTTACCATTTAGTGAACTTGAAACTCGCTTGTATACACCATATTAGAATCATCAGTGCTTAATTCCAATCAAGTAAGAATTCAATCATATAAATAGTCTATTATACCAATTTAAGATATAAGAATTTGATTAAAAAACAACTCCTAAGTCAAACTTCCATTATAAGCGTATAAATATATATATTACTCCGCATGTCTAATAGTATACTCTTATATCTAAGGAAAGTTGTATGTCGTTAACCCTTATACTTGAACCACAATTGGAAGAACAGTTTAACGGAATCAAGAACTTCATAGCTATAAAATTGATAACTTAATCACTAGTATGGGTATTCCAAAGATAAGGAGATAACTTTACCTCAACAATTATACTTGTGCTACGCATTTTATATGTGCATATCCAATAATACATACGATCCATCGAGTACCTGTGAAGATGCCAGAAATCTCTAACCGAGACTTTTCGTTCTTCCTGCATGAATTCACTTCCCTGAAAGTTCTAATCCTAACTATCTAGGTGTATAAACTGTCAAACAAGGTTTTATAACATGCACATGTATCAAGGAATGATTATTAAAGCATGCATGCATTATCGAGGGCACTAATGTGTCGGTGTGCATGACACATAATACATATGGTTCACAAAGGCACATAATATTCAATGCTCAAAGCAATTAAAGCACATTAGCACACATTAACACATATAAACAAGACATCACAATTACCTAAGGGCTTCTACCCATGGTCCGAGAGTTGAACCCGACTAATGCCTAGTTAGTAAACTAAGCTCTGATACCATTCTACTATAGGTGTCACGCCCTAACCCGACCTACAGAGGCTAGACTAGGGTATGACCTAAATCATCATTGTTATTTTACGACCCTAACCGTTTTACCCATTTCAAATACTTAGCCGTTTGTTATGATTTAACACTTAACGTTGGCCTAGAACTCCAAAAGTTTTTCAGAAAACCGGCTGCATAACGGCTGTATTTAAGACCTTTGGTTTGACCTAATTTTCTAAATGCCTCAAAACTTCCAATTATTGTTTTGATTCCAACTAAGATCTCTATTGTATCATCAACCGATATGACTACTAATTTATCTTGAAAGTCCCATTTGGTTAATAAGCCTAGCTTGATAACTATGTTCCATTTATTTGTCAATTTCCTATTATGCAAGTACCTATTATCCTTTAGGGTACGGGTGAGTACCTAAGTAAAATTAGATAGAGTTAACTTAGTGGATTAATCATCTAGTGGTTTAAATGCCTACGATAACTACTATACGAGATAATGAAAGCAAATAACCAAATAAAGAGTTCGTCCAGTTATAGATAGTACAATCCCAAAATCAGACCCAAATTACAATGGGGGCATTTACATCAACAAAATAAGTATTCTTCAAAGCAAACACAACGTTCACAAAATAGCCACTATCAAGCAAGGCACATAAAGCACGTAATCACCCCAAGGAATCATCGACAGGCACATTCTCCTCAGGTACCTGTTCCAAATCTTCTTCACCTGTGATGATAAAAGAGGGTGAGTCCTTATGAACTCAGCGATGGGGAATGAGAGATAACGTTTTGAAACTCTTTTCCGGTTAATCTTTTGAAAACCCTTTTGAAAACATGTCATATAGAATAAGTAAGTACATAACATAAATATAAATATCAATGAACATATTTACCCGTCTTTCCTCCCCGAGGTCCTCTAGGAACCAAGCGAGAGTACTTAAACACATAGTAAAAAAGATACGTTTTGATACGTATAGGACTCTAGAGGTGACTCCTATGGGCTCAAGAGGTAGCTCCCACCACTTTTAGGTATAGTACTTTGCCCCGCATAGCACTTAGTTCCTGCCGTTCAAGTTCATTTCCAATAACCATTGTTGTAGCTGGCATCCATCATCCACTTATCACTCCAACGAGTGTACTCTGGATGTACCCCAAATCCTACGACCCAACTCTCCGAGGAAGTCTAGCCCCCAAGCGAGAGAGGGAATTGGACAATGGCAGTCACGCTAATACACCAGCAAGCTAGATTTCGCCCGGAGTGACGTGAACACTACCATGCCAGAATGAAAGGTTGCAACCTTGTATGCATTGTACATTTATCCTATTTAACATTTCACATTAGGAGGTCAACAAAGTAGGTTGCCTCCGAGCAAGTATATGATCACATTTTGACATATTGGCACATAAGGCATTGCAAGAACATGTAATCATTTCATATATCAATTTGAAAGCAATTAAACTTTCACGGGCAGCCAAGTAATCATGTTCAAATAAGCCATTGAATATCTTTTAACAATTCACATTAGGAGGTCAACAAAGTAGGTTGCCTCCGAGCAATTATAAGATCACATATCGATAAGTAAATATACAAGGCATGCTTGACATGTATATTTGTAACGACCCGACTCCCCACGTGGAGCCCACGCGGAGTCTCACCGAGCCGTCACTACCCAGGAATTGTCCGTTATTGGCAGTCCTTGGCCCGCAGGTACAGGTCCCTCACGGTTTTGTCCTCTCGAGAATCTCTTCTCAAAAGGGCCCTGGGCTGATATAAGAGACTAACTCTTATATCCAGCTCTCTCACTTCCAAATCTTCTGATGTGGGATTGTGTTACCACATTCCACCCCCCTTAAGAGGCCCCGCGCCCTCGCGGGCACGAGCACAAGGGAAGACTGGCTCTAATACCATTTGTAACGACCCGACTCCCCACATGGAGCCCACGCGGAGTCTCACCGAGCCGTTACTACCCAGGAATTGTCCGCTATTGGCAGTCCCTGGCCCGCAGGCACAGGTCCCTCACGGTTTTGTCCTCTCAAGAATCTCTTCTCAAAAGGGCCCTGGGCTGATATAAGAGACTAACTCTTATATCCAGCTCTCTCACTTCCAAATCTTCCGATGTGGGATTGTGTTACCACAATATTCACTTTGTAAAACACTTAGAGGCATAGGAACATTTAACAGGCAGTCAAGTAACATCTTGCTAACAAGTCATTTTACCCAATTTAGTTCACATACTAAGTATTAGGATCACACGAGCATGCTATGACAATTTACCCAAGATCGGGTGCAAGAATAGTTAACTTATCAACATGCAATCATCAAGAATCATGCTTAGGGCTATAAAGACAATTCCGGGCAGTCCATTAACATTTCTCAACGTCAATTATAAGACACACATGAATAGTTTAGAACTTGGGAACCTCTACAGCCATTAGGGTTTACAATAGACATGCTCGGGTGTTAATTTAACTTGCTAAGAATCACAACAATCATTTAAACCATTTCAAGCATACTTAGCAATTATTGGAAAGCCTACTAACCACTCAATTGAACACGTTTAACCATAGGATCATTACTTAGCAAGTATTCATAAGTAATAGGGCCTCAATTTCGTGCTTACACATGCAATTGAGCAACAATTCGTCAAATAATGAACCTATGCCATGCATCAACCAAATTAAGCATCCTCAACCAACCAAAACAGCCCACACCACTTCTAATTGCCACAATTCCAAGCATTCAATACCACAAGTAAAGTTACAACATGATTCAAGCATATTACCAAGCCAAAACCCTTACTGCAATGGTCTGTTTTTCCTCATTCATTTAGCCAAGTAAATAGCCTCCAAATTCAGTGAAACAAATTTCAAATTGAAGCTTAATGATTTCTTTAAATTCAGGAACAAACCTCGCTACATTTGGAGTTCGGACTTAGGAGTTATGACCAAAACCGTGAGAGTACGCAAAACTGTCCAGATTCATACACATCTCGATAGTTTCCATTTTTGAGGCCTTTAAACTCAAAATTAGCCTTAGCATATTTCTGAAAAATATGTTCAGAACTGACAAATATAGTGACTTGCCAAATTTCATTCATTTTTGACATCGTTTACTGGGCCAAAACTATTTTGTTCTACAAGGTCAAAAAGCTGCCAGAAACCTACTTCATATTTCTAAGTTTTCCAGATTTAGACACATTATGATATTTGGCCATTTTGGAGGTCTTAGACTCAAACTGGTCCTTGGCCTATTTCTGTAAAATATGTTCAGAACTAACAAGTCTAGTTATCTACCAATTTGCATCCATTTTTATCAACGTTTACTAAGCCAAAAGCACTTCGTTCTACAAGGTCAGTAATCTGCCAGCAAAAACGTGTTTACATATCTTCACATTTCTAGCCATTATCAAGCCATGCATGAGTAGATAGGCTCATATACACACATATACAATAACTACAGAGGTAAATATAGCCATATGAGATCATGCATGTGAGTTTTGAAAGCTTTTAAAAGAGTTTAACCCTCACCTTAGCCTATTGATGGATGAAAATGCTAGGTTGCACTTGAAAACGCACAAAGGGACTTCTTTCCTTGCTTTGGCCGAGAGGTAGCTTGTTTATCTTTAATTCCTAGCTTAGTTACCATATGCTTAGTGTGTGCATATGGTTAGAACAAAAGAAATGGAAGAAAACTATCAAAACTTACCTATGGCTGAGATAGAGAGATTTGTGAGCTTTGTGTGAGATTGCTTGATTGTTGCTTGCTATGGTCGAGCTTCTTAGAGTCCTTGAGAGCCTAGATGAGCAAAGTCAAGCCTTGGAAGCTCAAGAGGCAGCCATGGCCCAAAATGGAGAGAGAATGAGAGAGAAAAAATGACGTTGAAGATATTGTTAAGTGTTTGTTTAGGTGTGTCGGCCTTGAGAGCTCCAAAGCTGAATTTGTTTTGTCAATTGTGCATTTTTGAATTGTGAGGCTTGCTTTGATAAGATAAAAGGGTAAGTCTTGTGTTTGGAGAAAGTGGAAAGCATAAAATAATGTAATGAATATATTAATGCATGCATTGTCTTGGAATATCTTCAATTTTTGAGTGTTTGGCCGTGTAATGCAATGAAGAATCTGAATTTTCAGATTCATGTTAGTATATTTTGGATTATAATAAATGTAGGTTTATAATTGTTTATTGGTTAGTTGAGTGTGTTGAGAAGAATAGAATATTGTTAGAAGAATATGTAGGATTAGTATAATATTATTCTAATAGTTAGTGGATTGTGTAGGATTATTTTATAGTCTAGTGCTTTGTGTAAGATTCTTTATTGGTTAGCGTGTAGGCATGCAGTTCGAGGTTTAGGGTACGCACTACGAGGCACACACAAAAATCAATGCAGGGCACAAATCACGGGATAGACACAAACTACGAGGTATGGCACGTACTTCAAGATAAATGCACGTATTCCAATACAAATGCACGCAACCCAAGATAAATGCATGCAAACCAATGCCAGTCACGTAATTCGATGCAATGCACGTAAATCAAGGTATGACACTTAAATCTAAGTTGAGACACGCAATTCAAGGTTAGGGCACACGAAACGAGGTAACGCATGTAAATCGAGGTCAGGGCACGTATATCTAGGTATCGCACGTAAGTCAAGGATTAGGGAACATAATTCTAGGGCAAGGCACGTATGACGAGGCATGCATGAAAACAAAGACAGGGCACATAATCCAAGGTCAGTCATATAATTCTGGGTCTAAGGCACACAAATCGAGGTAAGACACGTTATTCAGGGTCGGGCCTCACATCCTCCCCTCCTTAAAATAATTTCGTACCAAAATTCATTCTTACTTGTTGGGGTCATTTAGATGGGTTCTGGCTTTTGATATTTCTACTCCAGGCCGTTGCTCGCTCCATGATTCCCTTTTCCAAAACTGCCAAACTTTCTCCAATCGTTAATTCGGTGTGACCCCTACATTTATAGTTCGTTCCTTTGAACGACTCTATTCTCCATTTGATTTTAAGGTCAAGTTCATTAACTAAGGTTAGAATCTCCATACATAGTCATCAAAGCTTCATCAGTATTCTAACTATATAACTATAACTCCAAAATCATGACTCATGTTGTATCAATCTCACATTCATACCTTAAAAGGAATATCACAATAATACCATGATCCTATGGTGACATACCCTAATTTCAAGATGATAGGTCTATATCCGATTTACATATCCTATCAACTAGCTTCAAAATTGTTAACACGTAGGACATACACAAGTTATGGATCATTTCGACAATACGACCCTATCTTCAAGAATAACTCACCAAACAAACTAATCCATCTCAAATCGTCATTTATCGATAGTATCATAGTCCTTATCTCGTAGGTACATTAGATTAGCAAATCTTCTAATGACTAGTCTCCCGGTTACAGGCTCCTATTCACTAACATTCTTTCCCAGCTTCGTTAACCTTCACGCTCGTAGTCAAGAAGAAAGACCGTTGATATTCGTTAAACTCAAATTCTAAGGTTTATTAAGTACCACCAACAAATTGCCATCGAAATTGCATGGATAAACTAATCATGTTACACTAGTTCAACTCTTACAAGTAAATTTCATCAGCTTGTGATCCATAATTTATTTCCTTATTCAAATCTCTATCTTCAAGTCATGAGGCTTCAGAATTTCTTTTAATCTTAACCGAAACTCCTACGACGAATAGTTTCAATCTCAAATAAATTTCACTCACCTCAATCCAAGGTTACGTCATACTTAAGAGGACAATGGTCCTACTCACTTAGCGACCTAGTCATTCCTTTGAACACTTAATGCTCGCCAATATATTTTCAATCATTAGTGTTACCAAGCTAGGGTCATAGCCATATAAGTGATATCAATGTTTCACTAGGTTACCGGCCGTACAACAACAATCTTAGGACTATAAATGGGTACCGAAATGATCTAGATTATAAGATACTTACACGAGATAACTTCAAGGCTGTATCAACATAAGAATTATGACCACGAGGCATCCTTCAATATAACCTAATAGAACTTCAGAAATAATCAACTATTTATTTAACTATCACCACAAGATCCACCTCTCTATTCGACATCCACAATTCGAAGTCTACCAACAGCTAGTTTCTAGACGTGAAACAGTGCACATAAATACGGTGGTATAACAGTAGTCTCTTGGGTGATTATGGCTCTAATTCATCTCTATCTTAACTATATGAAATCTTACTCTTCTCATTTACATGTTCAACTAGCTAAGAGCATCAAGGTTCATCGACCTTCGGTCCTAGGGTCTACCATGAATCATCATGCATACTCACTATTAGCTATTTAGGATTACTAATCATACCTTAACGACACCACCTTGCAGCCGGATGCTTTAATCTCATTTCCATGGTTTATATACTAGGTCCATCGGTATTACTTAGGGATATATGCTTTCTAACATCCTTTAGGGTATCCAAACAACTAGTGCATAGATTGACTTACTTTGCATAATTACTACTAAATCCGAGGGGTACCAAACTAATACCATGATTCTTAATATCACCAATATCCAACTTAGGACCTTTAGCAATGTTAGTCATCTAATGCATAATTCAATACTTTACACTTCTATTCGACCTAACATTTTAGGTGTAGTCTTCCGAACACAAGTTCTAGCTACGTGAATTCCTCAATTCCAACATCCCTAAAGAATCATCAACCTTGTTAAACTCAGTCTCTAGAGTTGCCTACATGTATTGGGGTTATCCATTGTTAAGTCACTTAAATACACTATCTATGTCTTAATAATCTAACCCCTAAAAGTAACTATCGTCAACTTCCACGAATTGATCCCTTAATTTCTAGGTCACGATCTTACCATTTAGTGAACTTGAAACTCGCTTGTATACACCATATTAGAATCATCAGTGCTTAATTCCAATCAAGTAAGAATTCAATCATATAAATAGTCCTAAGTGCTTAATTTGATTCAAAAACAACTCCTAAGTCAAACTTCCATTATAAGCGTATAACTATATATATTACTCCGCATGTCTAATAGTATACTCTTATATCTAAGGAAAGTTGTATGTCGTTAACCCTTATACTTGAACCACAATTGGAAGAACAGTTTAACGGAATCAAGAACTTCATAGCTATAAAATTGATAACTTAATCACTAGTATGGGTATTCCAAAGATAAGGAGACAACTTTACCTCAACAATTATACATGTGCTACGCATTTTATATATGCATATCCAATAATACATACGATCCATCGAGTACCTGTAAAGATGCCAGAAATCTCTAACCGAGACTTTTCATTCTTCCTGCATGAATTCACTTCCCTGAAAGTTCTAATCCTAACTATCTAGGTGTATAAACTGTCAAGCAAGGTTTTATAACATGCACATGTATCAAGTAAGGAGTATAAAAGCATGCATGCATTGTCAAGGGCACTAACGTGTCGGTGTGCATGACACATAATACATATGGTTCACAAAGGCACATAATATTCAATGATCAAAGCAATTAAAGCACATTAGCACACATTAACACATATAAACAAGACATCATAATTACCTAAGGGCTTCTACCCATGGTCCGAGAGTTGAACCCGACTAATGCCTAGTTAGTCAACTAAGCTCTGATGCCATTCTACTATAGGTGTCACGCCCTAACCCGACCTACAGAGGCTAGACTAGGGTATGACCTAAATCATCATTGTTATTTTACGACCCTAACCGTTTCACCCATTTCAAATACTTAGCCGTTTGTTATGATTTAACACTTAACATTGGCCTAGAACTCCAAAAGTTTTTCAGAAAATCGACAGCATAACGGCTATATTTAAGACCTTTGGTTTGACCTAATTTTCTAAATTCCTCAAAACTTCCAATCATTGTTTCGATTCCAACTAAGATCTCTACTGTATCATCAACCTATATGACTACTAATTTATCTTGAAAGTCCCATTTGGTTAATAAGCCTAGCTTGATAAGTATGTTCCATTTATTTGTCAATTTCCTATTATGCAAGTACCTATTATCCTTTGGGGTACGGGTGAGTACCTAAGTGAAATTAGATAGAGTTAACTTAGTGGATTAATCATCTAGTAGTTTAAACGCCTACGATAACTACTATACGAGATAAAGAAAACAAATAACCAAATAAAGAGTTCATCCGGTTATAGATTGTACAATCTCAAAATTAGACCCAAATTACAATGGGGTCATTTACATCAACAAAATAAGTATTCTTCAAAGCAAACACAACGTTCACAAAACAGCCACTGTCAAGCAAGGCACATAAAACACGTAATCACCCCAAGGAATCATCGACAGACACATTCTCCTCGGGTACCTGTTCAAAATCTTCTTCACCTGTGATGATAAAAGAGGGTGAGTCCTTATGAACTCAACGAGGTGGAATGAGAGATAACGTTTTGAAACTCTTTTACGGTTAATCTTATGAAAACCCTTTTGAAAACATATCATATAGAATAAGTAAGTACATAACATAAATATAAATATCAATGAACACATTTACCCGTCTTTCATCCCCGAGGTCCTCTAGGAACCAAGCGAGAGTACTTAAATACAAAGTAAAAAGGATACATTTTGATACGTATAGTGTGATACCCCGAACCTGGCATGTATTCAATAGCATTTAAAGTTCATTTAAATTGCATTTTATTGACCTTTCACCTTCTTTGACCAAACTAGTTCACTTTTCATCTACATTGACCAACTAGGACAAGGTGGGAATTTTTGAAATGTTTAATAAAGGGCAAACTTGGGATTAGAAATAAAAAAATGCAATGTTAAGTTAGTCAAATTTTGGGTCAACTTTGGAATTAAATCTGAACCAATTGGGGAAGATTTAGGTAGCAAATTATATATGGTTGGAAAGCTCTATGAGTATAGTTTTTGAGGCATCAAACCGTTCTTGAATTGGAGTTTTCTAGAAGAAGTTATGGCCGTTTTCGTAAGGTCGCGCATAGCTGTTTTGGTTTAGCGGGTTGACCAAAGCTTTGACCATTTGACTTCAACTTGTCATCTTATATATGCATAATACATTACAAAAACAAGCAAATATCTGGAAAAAAAAGATTTCAACATCAAAACTTCAAATCTTCATGAGAGCTTGCACGGGGTTGTTTCCGGGGCTTCCAACGTGGATTTCCTAGCATCTAGTAGCGTCTAAGGTGAGGGTTTCATCGTTATTTGCGCATTTGAAAATGTTGTATATAAACTTTAATTTTTGGGTTTTAGCCGTAGATTGTTATTTAATTCATTTTGATGCTTAAAGAATGTTCCTTGGCAATTGTAGAACATGTATTTATAGCTTTTTAGTATTTTCTGCGGTTAAATATAGCGATTGTAATTTAAAATGCCAATTGAATAGTAAATTATGAATAGTAAACCCCCGTTTCGTAGAAGTTGCTCTGTTATGCGTTCTGTTGATGTGAAAAGATGCTAGATATGCTAGGATGCCTAAATACATGATTTGTTTGGATTGCGTAATGGAAAAACGGAGAAAAATACCTTGGTACAAGTTGGGGTCGTTTAGGTCGAGTTTAGCATTTTCTCGTATTGCGTGATGGCATTGTCTCGGGAGGCCATGGAAGCACTTTTGGTGCGGTTATGGCGTTGGTTGGGTGTTTGGTTAGGGTAGCTGTAGTTCAAACGAGCAAAGGGAGAAAATCGGGGCTTTGCGGGAACTCTAGGGTAAAGTAGGGTTTCGGGGTCTTTAGACGTGCCTTATGGTGACCTAGGAGGATTGGTGAAGTCGGTTTCCAAAACTCGTGGCTCGTTTGAAAGTAGTAGCGTTTTGAAAGTTGGGGTTGTTTTGTGTTTTGTTGGTTTTCATAGTGTTATGCTTGTAGAATGGTTATTATTGCTTGTTATGCTTGTTAAAGTTGGTTATGATTGAATTGTATATCAATTTTTGATAATGCTTGTTAGTATTGTTCTTGTTACTTTATTGATTGTAATTGCTTATTGTATCGCATGTTGTTACTAACCTGCACTTCAGTGCCTTGCTCGATTATCATTATATATATCTCGTATTGCATTGCATAAGTGTTAGGCGTGTGAGTGATGGGCCTCTCTGGGTAGCCTCGGGTTGCCAGTGTTGGTTGCTCTAGCTCCGTGTCCTATTCCCTTTCTCGCTTGGGTTGCCGCCCAGGGAGTTTTGGGTCGTAGAATTGACAGAGTATGTCTGGAGTACTCTAAACGGAAGATATAAAGTAGGTGAGCCGGCGCGTCATCGTTAAAGTCATCGAAATCATGATCGGTACATTGCTCGTATGAGTAAACCATAACCTTCAGAGTGTGGTATAACTTTGAATGGTTGTGTTAATCCTTTTATTAAGTGTTTATTGTATTGATTGTCTATATTGAATGCTTACTTGTCAGTTATATTGCTTAACTGCCTTATTTGCATTGCACGACTTTCTTTTTCTCCATCTCGATATCTATCTCGCCCTCATTGAGTATACGTGTTGAGTATACTCACTCCTCACCACCACATTTCAGGAAATGCCTTGTTAGCTGGAAAGTTCATGGTTACGTGAAAGATCATGCTTGAAGAGTTGTCTTGCGTGCTATGTGGCTTGAGCTGTCAAAGATGCAAAGATGTATATTTTCATGTAATGTATGTTTTTAATTTTAAAAAGAATGTAATTTAAGTTTTACTAGATTATTGAAGTGGTTTGATAAGCTAGTTTATGTATACAGTTAGTATAGTTTAACTTCAATGCATGTTTGTAATGTCCAAAGGAAAAGAGTTAGAATGGTATGATAGTCTATTTTATGCAATAAGTTAGTTTAGTTTAGTTGCCAAGCATGAATGTACTTGTCAAAGATAAGAAGAGATATGTTAGCATTTAAACTGGAAATGTATATTTACTTGTGTTCGCTTGTTGAGAACCAAGGCTCGGATGGCCTTGAGGTGTTTATATGGTTGGACACGGTGCTGGTCCACTTATATGCTATTACAGGTTTTACATTTTGCCTAGAAACAGGGGAGAATCCGTCCGTCTTTCCCTAAAAATTTTGCCCGGGTTTGGAATTGGGTTGTGATTAGATTGATTGATAGAACTCCCGGTCTCGAGATGGATCGGGGTGTTACATATATAGCTTTCTAGAGGTGACTCCTATGGGCTCAAGAGGCAGATCCCACCACTTTTTGGTGTAGTACTTTGCCCCGTATAGCACTTAGTTCCTACCGTTCAAGTTCATTTCCAATAACCATTGTTGTAGCCGGCATCCATCATCCACTTATCACTCTAACGGGTATACTCCAGATGTACCCCAAATCCTACGACCCAACTCTCCGAGGAAGTCTAGCCCCCAAGTGAGAGAGGGAATTGGACCATGGTAGTCACGCCAATGCACCGGCAAGCCCGATGCCGCCCGGAGTGACGCGAACGCTACCATGCTAGAATGAAAGGTTGCAACCTTGTATGCAATGCACATTTATGCCATTTAACATTTCACATTAGGAGGTCAACAAAATAGGTTGCCTCCGAGCAAGTATATGATCACATTTTGATATATTGGCACATAAGGCATTGTAAGAACATGTAATCATTTCATATATCAATTTGAAAGCAATTAAACTTTCACGGGCAGCCAAGTAATCATGTTCAAATAAGCCATTGAATATCTTTTAACAATTCACATTAGGAGGTCAACAAAGTAGGTTGCCTCCGAGCAATTATAAGATCAGATATTGATAAGTAAACATACAAGGCATGCTTGACATGTATATTCACTTTGTAAAACACATAGAGGAATATGAACATTTAACAAGCAGCCAAGTAACATCTTGCTAACAAGTCATTTTACCCAATTTAGTTCACATACCAAGTATTAGGATCACACAAGTATGCTACGACAATTTACCTAAGACCGGGTGCAAGAATAGTTAACTTATCAACATGTAATCATCAAGAATCATGCTTAGGACTATAAAGACAATTCCGGGCAGTCCATTAACATTTCTCAACGTCAATTATAAGACACACATGAATAGTTTAGAACTTGGGAACCTCTACAGCCATTAGGGTTTACAATAGACATGCTCAGGTGTTGATTTAACTTGCTAAGAATCACAAGAATCATTTAAACCATTTCAAGCATACTTAGCAATTATTGGGCAGTCTACTAACCACTCAATTAAACACGTTTAACCATAGGATCATTACTTAGCAAGTATTCATAAGCAATAGGGCCTCAATTTCGTGCTTACACATGCAATTGAGCAACAATTCGTCAAATAATGAACCTAAGCCATGCATCAACCAAATTAAGCATCCTCAACCAACCAAAACAGCCCACACAACTTCTAATTGCCACAATTCCAAGCATTCAATACCACAAGTAACGTTACAACATGATTCAAGCGTATTACCAAGCCAAAACCCTTACTGCAATGGTCTATTTTTCCTTATTCATTTATCCAAGTAAATAACCTCCAAATTCAGTGAACCAAATTTAAAATTGAAGATTAATGATTTGTTTAAATTCAAGAACAAACCTCATTGCTTTTGGAGTTGGGACTTAGGAGTTATGACCAAAACCGTGAGACTACGCAAAATTGTCCAGATTCATACACATCTCGATAGTTTCCATTTTTGAGGCCTTTAAACTCAAAATTAGCCTTAGCCTATTTCGAAAAAATATGTTCAGAACTGACAAATATGGTGACCTACCAAATTTCATTCATTTTTGACATCGTTTACTAGGCCAAAACTATTTCGTTCTACAAGGTCAGAAAGTTGCCAGAAACCTACTTCATATTTCCAAGTTTTCCAGATTTAGACACATTATGATATTTGACCATTTTGGAGGTCTTAGACTCAAACTGGTCCTTGGCCTATTTCTGTAAAATATGTTCAGAACTGACAAATCTAGTTATCTACCAATTTGCATATATTTTTATCAACGTTTACTTAGCCAAAAGCACTTCGTTCTACAAGGTCAGTAATCTGCCAGCAAAAACGTGTTTACATATCTTTAAGTTTCTAGCCATTATCATGCCATGCATGAGTAGATAGGCTCATATACACACATATACAATAACTACAGAGGTAAATATAGCTATATGAGATCATGCATCTGAGTTTTGAAAGCTTTTAAAAGAGTTTAACCCTCACCTTAGCCTATTGATGGATGAAAATGCTAGGTTGCACTTGAAAACGCACAAAGGGACTTCTTTCCTTGCTTTGGCCGAGAGGTAGCTTGTTTTTATTTAATTCCTAGCTTAGTTAGCATATGATTAGTGTGTGCATGTGGTTAGAACAAAAGAAATGGAAGAAAATTATCAAAACTTACCTATGGCCGAGATAGAGAGATTTGTGAGCTTTGTGTGAGATTTCTTGATTGTTGCTTGCTATGGTCGAGCTTCTTAGAGTCCTTGAGAGCCTAGATGAGCAAAGTCGAGCCTTGGAAGCTCAAGAGGCAGCCATGGCCGAAAACGGAGAGAGAATGAGAGAGAAAAAATGATGTTGAAGATGTTGTTGAGTGTTTGTTTAGGTGTGTCGGCCTTTAGAGCTCCAAAGCTGAATTTGTTTTGTCAATTGTGCATTTTTGAATTGTGAGGCATGCTTTGATAAGATAAAAGGGTAAGTCTTGTGTTTGGGGAAAGTGGAAAGCATAGAATAATGTAATGAATATATTAATGCATGCATTGTCTTGGAATATCTTCAATTTTTGAGTGTTTGGCCGTGTAATGCAATGAAGAATCTGAATTTTCAGATTCATGTTAGTATATTTTGGATTATAATAAATGTAGGTTTATAATTGTTTATTGGTTAGTTGAGTGTGTTGAGAAGAATAGAATATTGTTAGAAGAATATGTAGGATTAGTATAATATTATTCTAATGGTTAGTGGATTGTGTTGGATTATTTTATAGTCTAGTGCTCTGTGTAAGATTCTTTATTGTTTAGCGTGTAGGCACGCAGTCGAGGTTTATGGTACGCACTACGAGGTACGCATAAAAATCAATGCAGGGCACGAATCACCGGATAGACACGAACTACGAGGTAAGGCACGTACTTCAAGATAAATGCACGTATTCCAATACAAATGCACGAAACCCTAGATGAATGCATGCAAACCAATGCTAGCCACGTAATTCGATGCAATGCACGTAAATTAAGGTATGACACTTAAATCTAAGTTAAGACACGCAATTCAAGGTTAGGGCACACGAAACAAGGTAACGTACATAAATCGAGGTCAGGGCACGTATATCTAGGTATCACACGTAAGTCGAGGATTAGGGCACATAATTCTTGGGCAAGGCACGTATGACGAGACATGCACGAAAATCAAGACAGGGCACGCAATCCAAGGTCAGTCATATAATTCTGGGTTTAAGACACGTAAATCGAGGTAAGACACGTTATTCAGGGTCAGGCCTCATACAGTCCCCCGGCGTCCCCCTATATGTACCCACATTCACGGAACAGGACAAGCATATGCGCACCATCGTGCGGCATGCGCGCCAGATGCGCACACCATCGTGCGGCATGGGCGCCCCATGAGTGCACCTTCGTGCGGCATACGGGCCACATGCGTGCACCATCGTGCGGCATGCGGTCCCAATACGAGTACCATCATGCGGCATGGGTGCCCCATGCGTACACCTTCGTGCGGCATGCGGGCCGTATACCCACACCATCGTGCGGCATGCGCTCCCCATGCGCGCATCTTCGTGCGGCATGGGCACCGCATGAGCTCACCATCGGGCAGCATGGGCGCCCCATGCGCACACCATCTTGCAGTATGGGCGCCGCATGCGCGCCCCATACGTGCTACTTCGTGCGGCATGGGCGCCCCATGCGCACACCATGCGCGCACCTTCGTGTGGCAAGTGGGCCGCATCGTGCACCATCATGCCGCATGCGCGTACCTTCGTGCGGCATGGGCGCTCCATGCGCGCACCTTCGTGCGGCATGCGAGCCACATGTGTGCACCATCGTGCGGCACGGGCACCCCATGCCGAAACCTTCCTGCGGCACGGGCGCCCCATGCCCGCACCCCATGTAGCCCAACTGGTTGCCCTATCGTGCCCCATACGTGACCCCACTGCGTCCCAACTTCTTGCCAAGCTATGGCTCATCCGAGGCCCCATGTACGTGCCCCATCCGAAGCCCAATCTTGCACCGTCTTGCAACACCCTGGGCAGTCATACCGCAACCGTTCACCAACGTGCCTAGCCTTGGCGAAGATAGGGGCAACATAACCTCAGTTACCGTTAATACTAAGGGAAGAATGTTAGGCACCTCGGCAGGCCAGCATCACACAAGGTCAGATTCAAATCTTTTGCCATCTCTTACGAAGCAAGCCTAAGCTATCTAACACTTGGGCACTCGAGGTGATGAGCAGGGTCGGCCAGCAGTGGGCCCGTTAGCACTTGGGTGCACATAGCACTTAGGTGCATATAGCACTTGGGCATAGAGCTTGGATGCACGTAGCACTTGGGCATCATTGGGCATAGTACATAGCACTTGGGCATCATTGGGCATAGCACTTAGTACTTGGGTATAGCACTTTGGGCATTCGCGCATCGACACTTAAAACTTATGATGTTAACACTTGGGCATCATTGGGCATAGCACTTGGGTTTAGCACTTGGGCATCCTTGGGTATCATTGGGCATAGCCCTTGGGTTTAGCACTTGGGCATCCTTGGGCATAGCACATAGCACTTGGGCATCCTTGGTTATAGCACATAGCACTTGGGCATCCTTGGGCATAGCACTTAGCACTTGGGCATAATTGGGCATCATCGTTGCCTCGAAACCCCACGACACTTGCGGCGGCACTATAGTAGGCAGGGAGCGTGGCAAACTAACTTGGGCTAATGTTATTCGGACTTGGGCGTAGAGCACTTTTCAAAACTTGGGCATTCTTGCGTCGACACTTGGGTTACAACTTATGACTTACTTAGGCACTTGGACATACACTTGGGGAGCGGCATAGGGCGTCGAACCTCTTGGCCTGTTTGGGAAAAATAGTGTTGGTTGATGGAATGGGATGGGATTGGATTGCGGATGGGGCAGAGATAGCGAGGAGGGGGGAGGGACGAATCAGAGCGACAAAGGGCTGAATCTCAATAGATTGTGGCAGCAAGGCCACTCTGCCACTTATAATACCCCATCGCGTATTTAAGTCATCTGCAAAAGATTCTGCCCGCCGCTCGATCGGAATTGTACTTCAAGGTGGCCGGCGTGACGCTTCCGTCGGGACGGCTTGGCCAACGACACGTGCCCTTGGGGACCGGAGGCCCCTACTGCTGGTCGGTGAACGGGCGGCGGGCGAGCGCGTCGCTTCTAGCCATAATTCTGACTTAGAGGCGTTCAGTCATAATCCAGCGCATGGTAGCTTCGCGCCATTGGCTTTTCAACCAAGCGTGATGACCAATTGTGCGAATCAATGGTTCTTCTCGTACTAGGTTGAATTACTATTGCGACACTGTCATTAGTAGGGTAAAACTAACCTATCTCACGACAGTCTAAGCCCAGCTCATGTTCCCTATTGGTAGATGAACAATCCAACACTTGGTGAATTATGCTTCACAATGATAGGATGAACCGACATCGAAGGATAAAAAAACAACGTCGCTATGAACGCTTTGCTGCCACAAGCCAGTTATCC